>CM031242.1:1013594780-1014194780 GCA_018340775.1 Taxus wallichiana var. yunnanensis
GCCTGGAGGTATGTCACCAAACACGACACTGTGTTTGTTCAATAGGCCCTGTATATCCACATGGTACTACTGCCGTCCCTCCTCTGATTTCTTGGTTTAAACCAAGAAGTGTACTGCCCAATCCACCTCATTGTGCCTATAGATCCTCTCGATCTTCTTGACCGTAACAACTCTGGGTGCCCCCAAGAATAAACCCCTCAAGATCACAGTCCTCCCTTCAGACTTAAACTTCAACTCCATCGTTTGGAAGTTAGTTCAAAATTCACCAAGGGAATGGAGCCACTGTACCCCAAGCACTATGTCGGTCTCTCCAATTCCAACAATATAGAAATCATTGGTAACTGTATAGTTACCCATCGTGATGCTCAATCAGTGGGAACCCGTAGTGTGCATCTCATAAACTCTCTATTGGCTACAACCACGTTGAAGCCCTCAAATTCCTATGTGCCGTAACCCCGCCTCTCAACCAATAAAGCATCAATAAAGTTGTGGGTTGCTCCACTATCAATGAGCACCACCACTTGTTGTCCTTGCAAAACTCCCTTAACTCTGAATGCCTTGTACCTCGGGTACTAGACAATGTGGTGATACTCTCCTGGGGGAAAGTTTCACTATCTTGCTCCACACCCACACCATCTGATGCCTCATCACAATCATACTCTAATGGTTGTGTGTTCAACTCTTCGTCACCATCACTCTCCTCGAATAACTCTATGTATTAGGCCCTCCCTATACCCTTGTAATCGTGTCCTGGGACCCAAGGTGTGCGGAAATCGAAACATAGTTTCTTTCACTTCAATTCCTCCTGTCCTCACTAGCTCCGAATGGTCTCCAGGCTATATCCTTCCTATGTGGAGGTACCTTCAGCTGTGAACCCCGATTCTTGAAGGGAAACCCTTAGGATGCACTTGAGGTGGAAACCTCGACTTAGGAGTGGATAGCTCTAGGTCACAAGCTCTTGTAATAGCCACATGTAATGAAGAAGGCTCAAATGCCCTCACAAATCCAGTGAGAGCGTCTGTCAAACCTACTGTGAATAGGGAAATCAGCCTCATCTCTGTAATATCAGGTACCATGACCGATAGTCTTTGAAAATTGGTGATATATTGATCCACGGAACCGGTCTGTCTCAGATGAGTTAACTCTCTAAAATACCCGTCGGGGTCCCTCTTATCAAATCTTCTTAGTAGCCTCTTTGTGAACTTTGCATAAGTCATGATGTATATGTGTCCTTGTGTAATCAACCCATGATGCCACCAATTATGAGTGTCTCCCTCTAGATGTAGGATTGTTAACTTAATTACATCTTCCTCCCGCATCGGATTCATGTCGAAGTATGTCTTCAACTTTTACACCCAAGACTGTGTAGTACACTTCTTAGAATCATCGAAATGTGGAACAAAAATTTGTCCTAACCTCCTTTGCATCTTTGGTACATTTTCCTGGTAATCTCTCCTAGGCTTGCTGCCAATCTTCATTTTGCAATATTCTTGGAATGGCATGTTGTCACAAAAGCCATCACTTAAAGTTTGGTACCTTTCCCAACAAGACTCCTCATCTACAACATCCCCTGGCTTCCATACCTGTGAAACTTCCAGATCCTTCAAGAAAGAAGGTTTGTGAGACCCCAGAGGCCTGGTAGAAGAATGGGGGGACCACTATCCTGAATGTCCACCCTCACCTCTTTGACCATATTGTCCCCTGTTGTTATTTTCTCCTCTTTCCACATGAGTATCAGACATGTCCTGTGCTAATCTCCCAGTGAGTTGGCTCAAATAGAGATTGGTAGTCTCCTGCTGCTTTACCATGTTGGTGAACAATTGTTTCATCAGCTCCACCCCTATATCCTCACTGTCTCTGTCCCCCATCTTTCAATCCCAACAGGCTAGAGAAACAACCACTCTGATACCACTGAAATATCCCTTGTAGGATATTACTTAAAAATGCACAAAATATAGAAAATTTGCAGCAAAGTAAAATACTAATTTTTAATGAAAATGTCTAGCTTGGGACAACGAATGGTATTGAATTGATATCACACAAAATATTTTTCCACAAAGTGGATGAAATTACAAGGGAGGCTTACAATGATAGTAATAGACACGATGCAGAAATTTTATGGAATAATATATTGCTACTCGACAAGTACGAAGAAGGCCCTAGGTGGCTAGTCAACTTCGAGGTCCGTGACCCTCTAAATACAAGAGAAAATAAGGGTCTTTGAAAACAACAAGGCAGATGTAATGAATAGCACTTCCACCTATAGATCTCGACTGACCGACCTGAAACCCCCAATTAGAGGATGTGAGTCACCACACAAGGAATGAAGTCGGAAATGAGGGAGGCACCTTTCCACGTGTTGCCAGTGCAACCTAGATGGATGCCGTGATTCGGATCTAGAGCCCCTCTGATTGTCTTCCCAAAAGCCCCAAAAATCCTTGAAACCCTTCCTCTGACCCTCTAGAAATATCTCTGTAGTATGGCCCAGAAACAACTCCAAGATGACAAACTAGGGTAGATCTTTCACTACCGAAGAATGCCTTGATAGCTAGGGACATGTCTCTCGCTACCAAAGCTAGGGTCCCTATGGGATTTGACTCCATAAGCTCTAGAAACGCAACAACAATAGTTACACGAGAAGAGGCTAAGAGTATGGGATAAAAGTGCCTTTTCTTCCTTCCCCATCTCCATATATACCTTTCCTTGGTAAACGAGCCCCCACAACCCTAGCGCATTTCATTCCATGGAGGGGCCACTAACATAAAAGTATCTATAATTAATTTCTCCCTTTTTGATTTGCCGTGTCCAAAAGTGATCCCCAAACACCAAACTAGGACATTAAAACCATGGGGCCCCTTCCCACAAGCTTCCAACGATCCACAGCCCCCTTGGGTCTGACCATGTTTTGGGCCCGACTTGGCCCTTGGGCCATTTGGCGTAGGAAGAAGGGGACATTATAGAAAGGGGACATTACAAAATTGGTGGATTTGTGCTTGGAGGTATTGATAGAGAGAGGATAAATATTGAGTGCCAACAGAAGATACTTGCCATGTGTGAGAAACAAGGGGTGGAGTGAAGTGATTGGTGGGAGTAGGAACTAAAGCGAGGAACAGTGGATGGAGGCGAAAGAGTGGCACCAAGCGGTTGAGTGGTAATGGAGGCGGGGATGGTAGCAGAATTAGTAAGCTCCACAAGGTTGGTGGCATCCTCATGAGAAACATATAAAATCAAGTCTAGATCTTGGGGATGCTCAACAATATGATCATTAAGGGCTTTAATATGGTCTTTAGTAAATTTGTTAGAAGATTGAGCCATAGTGATAAGAGGATAAGAGATCTAAATGGAAGGTGGATTTGAAGGTCGGGTTCACTAAAATGATTAAGCTAAAAGTGGATTTTATGCCTAATTTGATGTTATTGTAGCAGTAAATAAATATGCAATTAAATACGAGAAAAAAACATTCAAACAAACTAAGTAATAAATTATGAAACCCTAGTTACAAGGAGGAGAAGAAGGTACTTAGTTGATTCGTAATAAAATATGGAGTGTACCAAAGTGTTGACCAAGTGAACAGAGCAATAGGAGCATCATACAAAGACCCATAAAAATGCTTATATGGAGAAATAGGTTGGAATGGGGCACCTGGAGAGGGATAGGAGCACCCGTGGGTGCCTTAGGATTGATTCTAGGCGCATGGGTATGAAGAAAATATCAGAAACCTCCTCTGAATGGTCAAAATATTTTCACTAGTAGTCACCTTTGGTCACTCCGAGATCGCACCAAGATCACCAAGGTCACTAGAAACCTGCAATGAAATATGAACATGTAAAACCCTCAAATAGACATCAAATCCTAAAAAGAAAGATGCAGAATGAAGGGTCGACTATCCTCACCGTCACAATGGTGAACTTACAACTGAGCGTTGCACTACATCTCAGACCTAATGTAGTTCTATGTGTGTGTGTGTGTGTGTGTAGAATCGTGCCCTAGGTGGCTCTTGTGCGAGTCACACTTGATAGCGAGAAAATAATCTAGATATAAAGAAATGTAATAGATGTGTGCATGAAATATAATGAACTTCCCTCTTATGAAGTGTATGCAGAATAACCAACCCTTGTGTCCCTTGTGATGGTGCTAGATGGATGTAATGAAGCTCTTAGATGCTTGATGGATATAACCTTTGGTGGTGATAGCCAATGCTTAGTGCTTGGTACTTTATTATGATAACATAACTTTATATTTATATGATTCCCTTGCTTGAATTTTGTAATTAACCCCAAAAAGGATGACTACCAAAAATATAAGATGCTCAAATGGATAGAAAGGAGCAAAAAGTGTGAGTAAAGTACAAAGGGGCCAGGGGCACCCAAAGGTAACGAGGGCACCCGCGCTGGAGTTACGTTGGGTGTTGGTGTCTACGATGATAAAAGCTAGAGTATAATAAGGCATATAGAGAAAGTAAAGGTGTAAAACTAAAAGGAACAACAAAAGACAAAGAAAGGTGGCTAAAGACATGGGGTAATTAGTACTTTTCTTACTTAGGAATCATATGAATAGTAGTATGCAATCAAGACTAGATAATTGTTGAGTAGATAGAATGTTGCTCTAAGGAGAAGACACACAAAGGATGTGCATGTAGGAACAAGGAACATTTAAAGGCGCGAGAAGATAGGAAAGGAAATGCGTGCCATAACACTTTGGCTCAGGACTTAGCCATTTTTGTGGATAAGGGCTATTTTTGGAGATAACGTGCGGAGCACACATAGAGATGAAGACTTGTGCTCCACACAATGGTATTTTGGGAACAAATGACATATAAGCACCATGCATAGTTTAAGCTAATAATAGGATTTCTACTTGGAGTTAACTATAGGACATCTATTATTAGAGAACTTGCATGTTGTGCATACTATTGTAAAGGCACATGGCTATTATCAACATGTGACCTATTTTGAGAAGTGCATGGGTGGTGAAGGAAAGTCCCCACCCCTATAAATATGTATTGATTTGCGTAGTTTAGTGTTGGTGAATTATTGTAGAGTTGTGCTTCTTTTTTGACGCACACATGACTCATGGAGATACTTGATATAGTGTAAGAAGCTTATGTGTTTTATAATATTTAATAAAATGGAGTATATTGGTTGGATAATGGCATTAGAAATAACTAAATTTGGCTCTTGTATGGTTAATCTTATCATAGTTATTGTTTAGTTCATTTTTCATACAATCTAAGATCTAGATCTGGTTTATGCACTATGGGTAGTTTACTACTAATTATGAATCTAAATATGTTTAAGCATCATCATGCTAACATTCTGTATAAGCAACTCTAAAGAGGGACTTGGTGCCTTTACGTGCTTCGGGTGAGTGCTCAGCTTAGGCTGAGTGATGTGCCAATGTGCTTGGGTTGTTCACAGTAAATTCTAGGCTGCATCATTGGTTTCATTGCCGAGACCTATTTTTTAGTTGCTTTCAAGATGTTTCGTGATGAAGACGTACTTGGTTGACCTTATCAAGTGTTGAGGAGTGGATAGTAGATCTAGAAGAAGAATACGCTCGGAGATTCAACACTGGATCTGAGTTTGACACGTGCACGTGGGTGGAGCAGAACTTGTATGACTATTTATATGAGAGTTTATTTGCTATCTTTTCGATAGAGCTATATGAGTGGCTGGTTTCTTATGTGTCTAAAAGGAATTGGAGGTTTCACACACTTGTCTGGATGCAGGAAGAATTTTAGGCCCTCTATGATGTTGATCTAATTTGGACATGCGCTGTGGACACTTGGTTTTGTGGTGTTTTGAATAGCTATATTTTGGAGTACTCAATTTCCACTTATTCTTGCCCAGAGGTAGCTGAGTTTCAATTTTTACATTATCCCAGGGGAACCTATCTGCAAGGCATTCCACTAGTGATCAAAATATTTATGGTAACCTTGAATTTGGAAGAGAAGCCGATGGCTAGCTAAACCCCACCATGCGTGGGGGCAGGAGTAGGTTTGGTGAAAGATGGTGGACCTAGAAGTAGAGAGGAAAAGAGAAGAAAGGTGGCTTAAGTACAATGAGGCACACAAGAGGGATTTAGGAAAACAACATGAGATTGCAGAACAAATGGCGTTGAGGAGAGAGATGGCTCATGAAGGATTTAGAGCTCACGTAGTAGGTGTGGAGCTAGAGCATTTGGAACTCACCCATATGGGAAATCATGACATGGAACCATCATCGACCTCTTATGAGAGTGTACCAGCAGAGACGACATGGGCCATGGGTGCACATCTGAATCTACTTGGAAACCTAGCCCTGCGCTTGGTTTTTCTAGTTTCTAATACAACCAGTAGTCAGTAAACTAGTTTGGGTAGTAGAATAATAGGAGTGAATCAAATAACAAGTACATTTATGGCTGGGTAGATGTCTTCCTTGTTATTTGGAGGTACCTTTTCAAGCATGTCGTTGACGTAGAACTCAGGCACACAAAATTTTGGACTCACCTCTAGGAATAGTACCACCTCGCAGACTATAGGAGTTCAGTTTAGTACCACTATTGGGACACATGGTAGTACATCCTCTGGTTCAATTCCTACTATAGGTGGAGGATCAGGAGGAACATGTGGCTTGAGATCTAACAGATTTGGTGGATCTGGGGGTGGAGGTAACATAGGAGGTTTCTGGATCCAAAGTGGGCATGGTCCTCACCAACCCCAGAATATTTACATGGAGATGTCACTTCATCTTCCAGAGTATAGGGGAATAGAAGATGTTGCTGAGCATGTGTATATGTGTGAGATCTTGTGGTATGCAAAAGTGATCACAACTTCTAAGTGTAAGGAAAGTTAGTTTACAACTATGTTGCAAGGACACACACACATAGTTGGTACAGGAATTTTGAACCTAATGAGATTTGCGTAGAATATACAATGTTATTCTTGGATGCTTTCCTTAAGGAATTTTATATCCCTGAGTTTGAGCATAAAAGTTTAAGTGCGATCAAGGATATTAAGCAGGGCACTACTGAGAGTGTTCATGAATATGATGCCCATTTCAAAACGATTTTGTCCAAACTTTCCTATGATATCCATGTAAGACAACATGCAGAGTTGTTCATTAGAGGTTTGATCACACCTTTTAGGAGGGCACTATCACATAAGACATATACGATCCATGCTAAGCACTTGGATCAGCGTTGCATCCTGAGGTAGTTGGAAGTATATACACTAGAGAAAGCCTATTCTGGAAGCCTAGATTGTAGCTATGGCAAATCGGTTAGAGAAATTATCGGCCAATTCAACACATGAGACACACACTGGGATTTGGTGTACAGATTGTGAAGTGGAGGGAACACTAAAGATAGTTGTCCCCAGCAGATCAATATGTTTATTATTGTTAGACTGTGAGATATGTCATTTAGACCATGATGTAAGTTGTTGCCCATTGTTACAATATGTGATAAGGAAGAACGTATCTTACTACTGTAAGATTTTCCAATCCATGACTCATAATACCAAATATTATAGGTTGATTGATCAGATCCATGATGCCATTGATATAGGTATACAAAAGATAGGAGTATCAAATAACTCTAAAGGTAAAAACAAGCACCATGATCATGATCACACTCAAGGGTGCTATGATAAGAATGAAGGGCGCTTTAAAGGAGGTCATGTTTGAGGTCGAGGATATCATGGTGGATTCAGGGCCGAGGCCATAGTGGTGGATGAGGTGAGTTTCCTCGTGGAACATGTTATAAGTGCATATCTCCTGACCACTACAAGCACGAATGTCCTCATAATATTACTTGTTATTTTTGTGGAAAGAATCATAACTATGAGGAGTGCCCAGACTTATATGAGCATCTTAGAAAGTAACATAAACATGAGAACAAGGGTATAGGGATGGTTAGAATACAACGCACCATGGAAAACTAATGGATGCCAAATTTGGCACTAGAACCTGAGGTAGTACCTATGAAAATTACTACACGTGCGAGGCTACGCGTCTTAGAGAAGCGTTGCAGCCAAAACCTACCATTACTAGGGAGGAGGTTTTACATGGAAGATAGCCAGATCCTACACATCAGAAGGAGGTTTATCAAGAAACCATTGAGGTGCTCAGAAATATTTAGGGTGAAATACAATGTTTAAAGGAACAGTCACGAAAGTTGGAGCAAAAGAAGGCAGGAGAGATAGTCTAGTCAGATGTTGATGATCTGAAAGAGGTATGCAAGATGCTGCTCTAGGATAATACTATTACATTACTAGAAAAATGGGTTAAAGGAAACACTCCATGCAAAGGTATTGAGAATGGATGACAGATCTGAACTCTAATCTCCCCTTCATAGTTTGAATTATGACAAGGAGATCACCCTAGATGTTGTTGTGGATGGGTGGCTTCTAAGCAATATATTGATTGACAAAAATGTGAGAGTTAATGTGCTTACTCTAGATGCATGGGTGAAGATGGGAAGACCTCCATTATGACCATCCTCTAAGATATCTGTTTTATGGAAAATTGAACTAAGGCCACTCCAATAGGAGTTTTAAAGGATGCATCCATTACTATATAAGGGGCCAAGTTCACTGGGGACTTTGAGGTTTTAGTGCTTGTAGAAGTAGACAATTTCCTAGATCAACTTGGGTGCCCTTGGTGTTATGAAAATAATGTTGATCTATGGTTCAACAAGGGGTATATACGTTTTGAGAACAAGGAAGAATGAGTTATTATTGATCAAAGAAATAGGTGATAATTACGGGGAGATGGTGCGGTGATGAGGTACTCGGCACTAGAGTGCGCACCGAAGAGAAGTCTCAGTGACGAGAGGAAAAAAAAAGTGCGCAAGAGAGGTGTTGTAATAGAAGGCGACAATCACTAGGGAGGATGTTTTACATGCCAGATATCCAGATCCATCTCATCAGAAAGAAGTCTATCAAGAAACAATGGAGGTCCTTAGGAGCCTTCAAGGTGAGATACAAGGTTTAAAAGAGCAGTCTTAGAAATTGGAGCACAAGGATACAGAACAGGCCCCATTGGATATTGACGACATCGAGAGGTATGTAGAACGTTGTGCCAGGAGAATATTATTCCTTTATTAGGAAATTGGTTGAAAGGGAATACTCCGTGCGTGGGAACTCAAACTAAGAGACAGATACTTCATGCAAATCTCTCCCCGATAGCATTGACTACGACAAGGAGATCACTTTGAATGCTCATTGTGGACGGATGGTCATGTTGAGCAATATTCTAATTGAAACAGTGCGGAAGTAAATGTACTTACATTAGATGTGTGGAAACAAATGGGAGACCCCATTGCAGTGAGCCATCATCTAATGTATTGTTCATGGAAAATAAAATGAAAGCTACTCCCATAGGAGTCTTGAAGGATGCATTTATCACTATACAAGGGGCCAAGATCATAAGAGACTTTGAAGTGCTAGTGCTTGTGGAAGCAGATAGTTTCCCAGCTTTGTTTGGGTGCCCTTGGTGTTATGCGAACAATGCTGATTTGAGGTTTAACAAAGGGTATATCAGCTTTGAGAACAAGGAGGAAAGGGTCATAATACCATTAATAGATGGGAAATCCGTGCCATATGTGGAACCTTTAAGCGAAGAGGACTTGAACAAAATCTATATATGTGTTATTCAGGACCCAGGTCAATGATCCATCCGAGGAAGGGATCCTTCATTGGGAATATTCTCGATCAATCAACAATACTACTAGTATTGATTGTGATAATTGGGTTCATGGCACTTATGAACTGGTGGGGTGTGAAGTTAAGCATGCGGTTACTTGCAAAATGGGTTTTGATCTGTTTGATGTATAGGTTGCGCAGTACCCCGCTATACTGGATCTGAAGATTTGGATGGATTTTTACAGGTCATGGAAACAAATTGGGTTGACCAGCTTAAACGATGAGATATGCTGTCATATACTTTGGGCGGGACGACCGCGTGTTGGTGGGTAGTCCACATGGATAATCTCTTAGAATGGGGAACGATTGGGACCGCCTTATCAACCAAGTTTTCCAGAAGTAATGCACCTACAAAAAAAGCCCTTATCATAGTGATCAACCTGCTCAACATCATATCTAGTAATGTGAGAGACTCTAGAAAGTAAGACAGGAAGCATTACTGTCTTCACTTTAGGTGCATCAGTTTTATTCTACTCTATAAGGTTGCACGCGTGCTTGGTATGTTTATGTTGAATTACACCACGACACTGACAATTGGCAAACTTTGACTACAGGGATGATCCAAACTTTTGACTTCGTTTCGTCTACGCCACCAGTGAACACAACTTTAAGCTTTATCAAGCACTTAACTATGGGAGACAATGGGAAAGCGGAAGAAATTGTTTAGGAATTATTTAGTGAGACAGAGACAGGGGCACGTTTTACGGATGAAGAAGATGATATCATATTACTTGAGCACACTTCTCTAGAAAAAGATAAGGGGAAGATGGTTTACATAATTGATGAGGAGGAAGTGAGAACTTTGACGTGGATCATTCACCTAGAACATGAGAAGTATTATCTAGTGTGGATGTAGATGTGCGCCCATATCATGAACCTATGAAAACAAAAAAGTAAATATAGGCATAGAAGCCGAACCTAAGGAGGTGATAATTGGGGATTAATGGTCGAGAATCGAGGTAGCAAAGATCATAGAGTTACTTTGAGAGTATGAGGACTTATTCCCAAGAGGATACCATGAACTTAAAGGCGTGCATATATCACTCGGAGAAATGAAGATAAAACTCAAGGAAGGTGCGCGCCTTGTTAGGAAGTGAACATATTGGATGAATCCCAATTTGCGTGAGAAAGTAAATGAGGAGATTGACAAGATGTTGAAATCTGGGATCATTCGACCATTGGATGAACCGTAATGGGTCACCCCTATGGTGATAAACATCAAAAAGGATGGTAGGATTAGAATTTTTGTTGATTATAGGGAGTTGAATGCGGCATGTGTTACATATCCCTTTCCTACGCCATTCACGAAGGAAATATTAGGAGTGGTCAAGCGCGAAATATATACATTTACAGATGGGTTTTCAGGGTATCATCAGGTTAGGATTACCCCGGAATATCAAAAGAAGACCACCTTCACTACTGAATGGGGGAGCTTTGCCTATACTGTGATGCCCTTTAGGTTGAAGAATGCACCTGCTATATTTTCAAGGATAGTGGTATAAGCCTTCAAGGATTTTCAAGGATAGTTGTATAAGCCTTCAAGGATTTTATTCATAACTTCTTATAGGTCTATCTTGATGATTGGACTATTTATGGGCTGATTAAAGATCATTGTGACAATCTGCACTTAATTTTTGAAAGATGTCAACAGTTGAGTATCTCATTGAACATTAAGAAGTGCATTTTTGCTACTCCCTTTGGCACACTTTTAGGACATATTATCTGCAGGAAGGGTTGCTTTGGTTGATCCAAATGCTAAAGTTGCGATCATTATTGGCTTGAAAGCACCGGCCATCGGCCACGAGGTGCGTGGATTTTTGGGTCATACAAGGTATTATAGAAAGTTTATCAAAGGGTATGCAAAAGTTGTTGTGCCCTTGGAAGAATTGCTCGAGGAAAATGTATGTTCTCTTGGGGAGTCACAGCGCGTGCGTTTGAGATATTGAAGCGAAAAATTACTACCGTGCCTATCTTACGTTTTCCTTCATGGATAAACCTTTTCATGTTCATGTGGATGCCTCTGCTTGCACAACCATTGCGCTGTCTTAGCTCAACCCAAAGAAAGGTATCGTTGATCATCCCATTTGCTTTGCTAGTAGGAAGTTGACCCCTGCAGAACAGAATTATACCACTACAGAGTGCGAGGCCTTGTCCATGATCTATGCCTTGCACAAATTTTGTTAGTATTTGTTGGCTACACCCTTTGTGTTTTATACAGATCACATGGCATTAAAATATTTGGTGAACAAGCCCATTTTACAGGGGCACATATGCCGATGGATACTCTTATTTCAAGAGTTTGACTTTACGGTTGTGGTAAAACCAAGTAAAATCAATTCGGACTAGATCACTGTCTATAATTCAATCAGGGAAGAGGCACAAACAATAGAAGAGACCATTCCTAATGCACAATTGTATAGGTTACAATGCGCACCATCGGAATTAGAGGAAATTTCTATCTTTTTGAGAACTGGTATGGCGCCCGAAGGCATGAAAGCTTTAGAGAAGAAGCAACTTGCTATTCACGCGACACCATTCATGTTGATGAGTGGTGATTTGTACAAGTTAGGCAGAGATGAGGTGTTACGCCGTTGTGTCTTGGAGCATGAATGGAAGGAAATAATGGAAGAAGAACATGTTGGTATTGTAGGTGGCACTATGTAGGTGATGCAACAATGCATAAGATCCTACTTGCTGGTTTGTGGTGGGAAACATTGTACAAGGATTGTAAAGCGTATTGTAAGACATGCGACCATTGTCAACATCTTGGTTGACCAGGAAAAAGGGATGAGATGCCTCTTCGACCAATAACAAGTTCAAAACCCTTTGAGAAATGGGCAATTGAATTTGTCGGGCCTATTTCACTAGCCGTGCGCCCAGACTGGATCGCGCTATATCATCACTTGTATAAATTATCTTACCTGATGGGCATAAGCAACACCTACCAGGGATTGTATAACGACTACAGTAGCAAGGTTCTTATGAGAGAATGTTCTTACAAGGTATGGTTGTCCTTTAAGTTTAACAAGTGATAGGGGCACACATTTTTTAAATGAGACAATAAGAATTATTTTAGATGAGTTTATGGTTGCCCACCATAAAACTACACCCTATCACCCTCAGGTAAATGGGATTGTTGAGGATTTTAACAAGATTTTGAGCCACACATTGACCAAGATTTGTGATGTTGGAAGGAAGGATTGGGATGATAAAGTATCTACTGTTCTTTGGGCTTATAGAACAACATACAAAATATTGAACAAAGCCACACCTTTTCAATTGGTGTTTGGCACGGAAGTTGTTCTTCCTATAGAATTTATGTTACCTTCCTTGCGCATTGTGCGCACTGGAGGTCTAGCTGATGAGCAAGCCTTGGAAGAACAGATTGAGAAGATGGTTCAACTAGATGAGCGCTAAGCCATTGCACGCTGGAGTCAGAAACAGGAGAAAGTGTGCCAAAACGCATGACATGATTGACACATCAGGGCTAAGAAACTTGTGGTAGGACAAATGGTACGTTTATATGACTCCAAGTTTCTGCGCCATCCAGGAAAGCTCAAGGTGCATTGGTTGGGGCCATATGTTATCACTCATATACTTGAGTTAGGTGCTTTTCAGTTGGAAAAAATTGATGGCACAAGGTTGCTCGATTACTTTAACGGAAGCAGGTTGAAGCCCTACTATAAATAAGTCTTCTTGGTGTTTGTAATAAGGAAGTATTGCCAGATACATTAGGTTTCCCTTTATGCATTTCCTTAATGTATTTATTTCATCATTGTTATAATTTTTCAATTTTAGCTCTTGTTTGTGTAATAAAGCGTGCTTGCGTGCATGAAAATAATTACAATATGAAGCATGTTGATGCTGCAAAGGACTGCACATCCTTTTCATGTGGGGTGGATTGGTGGTGACTCTCATGTATATGCTGCGAAGATGTCATGTTGTGGGTGTTGAGAAAGAAGGTTGCTAAGGGTAACTGACAAAAGATTTCTTCTCAAGATAAGAAAGGATGAAGATGGATAAGGGAAAGTATAACGCAAGGTAAGCAGCAGCCATGGTAATTACCAGGAGATGGTGCAGTGATGAGGTACTCGGGCGCTAGAGCACGTCTTTGAAGAGAAGTCTATGACAGAGGGTAAAAAGGCACGCTAGAAGGTTATAGCTTTGGCGTGAAGATATATTACATGGAAATGATAAAAAATGGGTAATAAATGAGAAAAATTTGGTAGGTGGAGGAGTAATTAATGCAGTAAAAAGTAGAAATCTATATAAGGATGGGATGAGATTTCATTTTTACCCTTGTGACTATGAGAATTCGACAAAGAACCTACATGCAAAGTGCTAAAGTAAAGAGATTTAAGGTACGAAGCAAGTGAACCAGGTGCGGAAGAGAGATTTGTTTATTAGAAGAGCTTGGATCCCCTACGAAAAGGGTTTGACGAAGCAGAGTAATAAAACAAAGCTAGGGTGCACAAGTTCATGATTACAAATTAGGGCACAGAAGAATCAGGTCAGGGTTCGAAGAAAACTACTCAAAACACACAGCAACTAGTCTAGAAAACAAAACCTTGAAAGAAGAATGACACCAAAGAAGAAAGCAACACCGATAAAGGAAAAGAAGAAGGTGGTGGTGGATGAAGAGGAGGAGTTGGCCTGGAGAGAAATTTCTATGAAATGCGATCCTCAAGAAGTTATTGTGGGGCGGAATGGAACACCCACATAAGACAGAGTAAGATAAGTGAATACAATCACTGGACCACACAAACCCGAATAAATTAGATGATCCGATCACTTCTCGAATGAACAGTGCATGGAGGATGGCATGCCGATATATGAGGATCTTGGGAAAAGCTACTCAAAGGGAATGGGGTCTACTAGCTTTATGAGCTTCCATACTTTGGAAAGTATGCACCCTTGTATAGATGGTTGATGAGCCAAGTCCATGAGGTCTTCTTCTACTTTGCAGGATGAAGGGTAATATTGAGACCTACACTTATTGCCATAGTTCTTGGATTACAGGCATTGGGTGAAGATATTAAGACCGACTTAGTTGACAAAATCTTCATCTTGGAAACACGAAAGGTGTTGGGCTATCAGAAAGGACCGCGTGGGATGGACATTGACAAATTGAAAACTGTCCAATAGTACATGCAGCAACACATCTAACTACAAAATTGAATGACCAAGAACGTTGGTCACAAGTTAATTCTATGTGGTTACATGTGGCCAAGCGCATGTCAGAAGGAACCACTTATAACATTGCCAGCTTCATTGCAGAGCGGATAGTAGAGGAAGTGCGCGAAGGGAGTAAGATAAGTTTTGGTTGCGTCCTACTAAGTTTGGTCTTCATGGAGATTGGGGTACCAGATGGCCCAAAAGAGAACATATGGGAATACCCCATGAACCACAAGTCTCCAGCTGAATGATTCAACAAATATCTTTGTAAGGGGTCAATGATAGAGGAGGTGAAGGAGCGCGTAGAGATGTGGTATGATAGGCTCTGTGCGGTGTTTGGAGAAGAATGGTGTATACCCAAGGACTTGCCTTCATCCGGGGAAGGAGGTACAATTTATAGTCTACCAGCACTTTTGTATTGTGTGCTTTCCAATGATAGATGGGTCGTGGAGCCCCTAGTGCAAGCTGCCATATGCATTTCCCACAATACTTCTAGGCTGTAGTTCATTGGTTCACCAACACATGGAAGTTGGTGTTTAATGTAGACAAGGTTAATCATGAGTATCACACCATGTGGAAGACATATTGATATCCAGGAGGAATGCATACAATGAGAATAACATCTCGAGATCTTGAGCATTAAGCCAGAAATAGTGGCCATTGCGGATATTGGGGCCGTGTTAATATACCTCCAACTGAAGCCTAAAATGGAGAATAACAAGTACGTGGAGAACGAATTCACACTTCCAGGGCCACCGAAGGGAAAGCATACTATGGAGAAAATTCTGGGCACCTAGGCCCTCTCGTGCCCAAGCAAGATGATGAGGAAGAGGATGAAGAACCCGACGATAGTGGCGGCTGGTGCGAAGGAGGAAACAACCATCGACCGGAGGGGAGCATGTGAAAACACCCCGGGGAGAAGGAGTTACATGGGAAGAGCAGGGCAACCAAAGATTTAAAAAGGTGTTTTAAGCACACAAGGGTGCAAGGAGGAACCTCGCAGTGAAGGATCCCGAGGAGAAGAAATGAAGAAAACTCAAAATGAGCGAGGAAACGAAGGATATGAGGAGAAGGTGCCTTCATCTCCAACTGAAGAAGAGCCTCAACATGAGGAGGAGAAGATGGAAGGAGAAGAAGGGGGTCAATAAGAGGCTACACAGGACAAGGGTGGGGATACATCTGGTATTCCTAACCTTGATGCAACCATTCCAAGAGGACCCCAATCTTGTCGAACAGGGGAGGACGCCAAGGCACATACCATGGGGTATGCAGAAGACCCAAAGCTGATTATTCGCGCTTGGTTCCAGAGCACCATCGAGAAGAAGGATTTATTTGGATGGGCACTCATGGACAAGGACAAGGTGACTCTATGCACAAGGAAGTAGCTCTCATGGTTTATGCACACGCATATGGATGAGCCCGACTTTGATGTCGATGAAGAGTCGTGCGTGTCAAGGCGGTTGAAGAAGGAACCTAAAACAAGCCACATGACAATCAAACAAATAGTGATGTCGAGACAAGCGGTGAGCAATGCCCTGGTCAAAGTATCCTCTGAAGTAGCAAGAAGAAACATAGATAAATATGCTACCATCAAGGTGCTGACGGAGAAATTAAAATCCAAGGATGTGGAGATATCGTGCCTAGTATAGGAAAAGGACTTAATCAAAAGGAAATATGACACTTTTGTTAGTATGGCAGAGGAAATTGGAGATGATGTTCTAAAGGTACGCCCACATCTGGAATCTCGGGTACCAAAAGAATTTCCTTCTGCAATGCATTATGTAAAGACAATAATAACAGTAGTGTTGGAAGATGAAAAGGCACACATATCCTCACAACCCAAGGACTCCAAGGAAAATATAGAAAAGGCGCAGGCTACAGTAGCTAGGAAGATTGCTACTTATGAAGGCCTATTGCAAGCCATCCACGATAAGCTCAAGAAAGCCGATCATGTACTGATAGTGATAAAAACCTTGGAGGAAGAAAATGAAGTACAAAAGGTGATGAAGGATGCTTCCCTAGGCCGTGCTTTGAACGCTTAGTCCTGGTAAATAAAAAGTTTGAGGCACTAGTTGTGGTGCAGGCACCACATAAGGAGAGGTTGGAGGAGCTTGGGAAGCTCATTTCTTAGAAAATGGATGTATTAGAGGGGGTGCAAACCTCTAAGTCAAGCGTAATACTTGTGATACAAAATGAGCAAGGAAAACTCTCCATGGAAGAGCTGTAGTCCATCATTATAGACGTGCCTAAGACAAAGCGGGTGGTACGAATCGTGTGGGAGAACACAGGCAGAGATATCAAAAAAAGAATATCCAGAGTTGTTGTTTCAGGATGAGACGGAGGGGCCTGAGGCCTAAACAGTTTTGTTAGCTTTGTATACCTTATTCAAAATTTATCCATTCTTTGTATAAGTTTTGGACATCACCATTGTCGGGGTGACAATGAGATTAGTGTGGGGTAATGTTGATAAGAGAAAAACTTTTTGAACTTACACACGAGTTCGCATGGAAGAACAACACAGGAGCAAAAGTGCGAAGGTATAAGAAGGTGTCACGCACGGAGGTGTAGAGTCAGACTCCCAAGGACTTAGCTGATTTTAGGGATCAGGTTTATTCTTAGAGATTGGCATACGGAGCACACAAAGCAATGCCGAGACTTGTGCGCCACTCTTCGTGGAGATCTTTGAAGAGCATGAAAACTTACTCTTGCATGGGCATAAGCTAAGAATAGATCCACCACTGTAGTTAACTATCAACGATCTATAGATAACATACTTGCATGTATGGCTATAGTTGTAAAAAGGTGCATGGCTATTATTAGCATGCGACCTATTTTCTGGTAGAGTTAAGTGGTGAAGGGCTAGTTCCCCACCCTATATATATGTAATGAATTACTTAGTAGACATATACATACAGATAGATATATATGCTTTAAAGAATGAGGAGAACATGAGTACATACGACTGGATAATTGTAACAGATCCATGCGCGCATGCCTGGTATTGTATGAAGCTTCTGTACTACTGGTATGATGAATAGATAAAGGAAATTGGCCGAACAAATAGTGTTTGATGTGTTCTATCAATGCATGTCATTATTTTCATGATGAATTACCTTTAAGCGCTTATAGATCTGGTTAAGTATAATGATGAATGGATGGATTAGTTTCTAAAATATATGTTTACTGCTTTGTCATGCTACCATTCTGTCTGCAACTCTTAAGAGGGACCCGATACCTTTGCGTGCTTCGGGTGAGCGCTCAGCCTAGGCTGAGTGATGTGCTAGTGTGACTAGGTGATAAATAACAATTCTAGGCTGCATCGTTATTATCCCTTTGACAGATGGGAAATTTACACCTTATGTTGAACCTTTGAGTGAGGAAGACCTGAACATAATTTATGTGCACTCCATTCGTGATCCATAAATACTTGAGCCATCTAAGGAAGGAATCCTCCAGTGGGATAATACATATTCCATTAGTGATACTACAAGTATTTTCGGTGACAATTGGGCATGTGGAACTTATGAGATGCTTGGGAGTGAAGTAAGAAGCACATCTATGCTCGTAAGTAGGATACACTATGTTAGGAGATTATGCAACAACTCATTACCCTGGTACACTAGCAAAGGAGTTCCTGAGGTATTCTTGCACCCCATGGAAGAATAGTGGAAGGATCAAGTGGACAGAAGAAATATGTTAGTATATACCCTACGCAGGATAATAGTGTGCTGGTGGATGGTCACCGAGATAATCTCATAGAATGGAATGAAGTGAGAATTGCTCAAAACCAAGTTTCTTAGGAGCAATGCACCTACTCAAATATGCACATATCATGGTAATCATCCTGTTCAACACCACATTCAGTAGTGTGAGAGACTCTAGACAAAGGAAAAGAAGCTTTACCACCTTCGTTATGGGTGCACAAACTTTATTTCACTTTGCAAGGCTGCACACACACTTGGTATGTTTATGCGAGATGTATAGGAGACTAAAAATTGGCAAGACTTGACTGCAGGAATGATCCAAAATTTTGACTACTTCTCCACTAAACCTCTGGTGAAATAGGCATTACGAGTTATGGAGCGATTGACTATGGGAGACAACGTAAAGGCTAAAGAACTCATTCAGGAGTTATTTGGTGAGGCAGACCCAAGAGCGCATTTTGATGAAGTATATAAGACAAATGCCAAACTACTTGAGTACGCTTGCCTTTAGAAGGAGAAAGGAAAGATGGTCTACATAGTGGATGATGAAGAAGTATAAAATTTGGACATAGATCATTCAGAGGGTCTACGTGAAGTCTTAGACATTATAGATAAGAAGGCACACACCTATCATGAACCTATGAAGACAAAGAAAGTGAACATTGACATAGATGCTTTGAACCTAAGGAGGCTATAATTGGAGACTATTAGTCTGATTTTGAAGTGACTAAGATAATTGAGTTACTATGTGATTTCCAGACTTATTTCTGGGGCTACCATGAGTTAAAGGGAGTGCACGAGTCTTTGGGTGAGATTATGATTAAGTTAAAGGAAGGTGTGCGCCTAGTCGAAAGCGACCTTACAAGATGAACCCTAACCTACACATAAGAGTTAAAGAAGAAATTGATAAGATGTTTAAATCTTGCATCATTAAGCCCCTAGAAGAATCAGAGTGAGTTAGTCCCATAGTAATCAATATAAAGAAAGATGGTGGGATTAGGATTTGTGTGACTACATGGAGTGAATGCTTTGCAAGTGTGATTGATCTTTTCCTACACCATTCACCAAGTAAATATTAGAAGGCATTGCAGGGCACGAAATTTACTCTTTTACATATGGATTCTCTGGATATCATCAGGTAAGAATTGCAAAGGAGGATAAAGAGAAAACAACTTTCACCACTGAATGGGGAAGTTTTGCATACACGGTGATGCCCTTTGGACTGAAGAACACACCTACAATATTTTCACACATTGTGGTTCAAGCATTCCAGGATTTTATCCACAAATTCTTATAGGTTTACTTGGATGATTGGACAGTATATGGGCTTGTCAAGGATCATTGTGACAATTTGTGATTAATGTTTGAGAGGTACGAGATAGTTAAGCATCTCTTTAAACATCAAGAAGTGTGTATTTGCTACACCTTTTGGAACTCTGCTAGGGCATATCATCTACAAGGAGGGTTTGTTAGTAGATCTAGCCAAGGTTGCAGTTATCTTAGGCCTAGAGGAGCCTACCAGTCAGAGTGAGGTGTGCAGATTCTTAGGCCACATAGGGTATTACAGAAAATTTATCAAAGGATATGCTAAGATTTCTACACCCTTGGAGGAGTTATTAAAAGGTAAAGGGACATTCTATTGGGGAGTGTTGGTGCTCAAATTAGTCTCACCCCATCAACCTTTGAGATCCCTCAGTTTGTGGCCTCTGTTATGTTTTCTTTCCTTAGGCTCAAATGGTGGCTCTCCTGCATTTTGCGGTTTAACGGGTGTAATTTCCCAGTCAAAATTACTTCTCGGCATTAGTTGAAACGTGGCCCTTTCTGGTTGAATGCGACTCTATTGGAGACTTTAAAAATTCTAAGGCTCATTTCAAACCAAAACATGTCCACGTGGAGGCTTCTGCGGGCCTTCCCATACTTGGAATTTTCACGCAACTTCCTAAAGGGGCCATGGACACGTGGATGGACCACGCATGTTTGGGGACCGGCCCTTGAGTTCTATTTTGAAGAAGCACCAGGAGGACACTTGGAGACTCTGATAGATTGAGGCACATGGAGGGACCGCACATGTTTGGGGTCTCTACTTTTAGGACCATCTCAAAGTGCGCCATTGAGACACGTAGCAGGTGGGGAAATGGAGGTGCGGGCCCGTAGGGAAAATATGGAGCTTTTTCCTTTTTGGAAAATAGGGATAAAATTTTTAAGTTGAAGCGCAGGTCCACTGGGACCCACATCGGGACATGTGTCAAGCCCATTTTCTGAGGGGAGGGACAGAGAAAAATGTTAACATGTTACTTTTTTCCAAAAAAATTATAAAATGTCAAAAGGTGCCCCCAAACCCATTTCCAATCGCATTTTTCCATGTGGAGGGCTTAAATTAAAAGTTGAAACATAGGATCAACGGTAGCTATGCATTTCATTTGATTTTGTCACCATTGAAGCTCCAGGATGTTTGGAGATGCATTTTTTCATCATTCTTCATCAATTTTTTGGCAAATCTATGTCGATTGGAGTGCAAAGTTTAATTGAATCAATTTGGGATATCAATTTGTAAATCAAGTACTCTTTGAAATGGATTTTCTCGGGTTTGTGTAAAAATAGAAATTTCCGAACTTAAATTGTAGAGTAAAATTTTAGAGGAAAAGGAAGGAAAAATGATGAAATGATGAAAGTGTGGGCGCAAAAGGTGAAAAGCAAGTTGCCTCGAGAACAAAAGGGATGACTGTCAAAAGTCCACCTATGCGCAGAGGCTCAGAAAAATGATTAAAAAGGAGGGATTTCTCGCATGAAAGAATCAAAATGATTAAGGGGTCTCTAAAAGTCGGTGGCATGGTATCCTAGTCATTAGTCGAAGGCCCAAGAAATGTGATTTGTTCACAGTTGGTCCACCTGGTAGATTTCGGATATGAATTTGTTAAATGTATTTGTCAGAAACAAATTGGTAACAAGCAAAGGACCCCTAAATATTCTTCTCTTTTGAGGGGAAAAGGTGCTGTAGGTGCCAAGGATGAAGAATATGCCTCCAGTTAGAACAATGATGCAAATATTTGCAATGATTCACCTTTTTGATAACACCTGGAAACCTTTTTGCGGATCTATTAAATGTCACTTTCTGCAAATCATGATCCAATATGTGCAACAAAGGTGATTCGAATATTCCTCTTTTGGGGGAAAAAATTGGATGTAAAGGGTGTATTATAAATGCAATGAGATTACTCTTGCAAATGGTCGGGAGTTCATTTTCACGAGAAAATTTTGAGAAAAGCTCATCTTCTGAGAAACCAAGTTAACTTCCTTTGTGTTAGATTTTCATTCATGTTGAGTTGGTTACGAGTGTATAGCCATCAAAAAGCTCTGAGATTGTTTAAATAACTCTCCCCTGCTGATGAATTTGATAAAATTTGAGTTAATTTGTGTTAAATCTCTGCAAATTTTGTGTTTATTTCACTTTCAGAATGTTTGCAAGTAGTTTTTCTTGTTCCTATTGCAATCTTATATCAAAATCTCTTTGAATCACACAAATCTCAATCCTTGTGATAGTTTAGTGGCATTTGCAATTTCATTTTTCAGAAGAGCTTTCATCTGGGAATGAAATAAATGATTTAAAATCACTTTTCTTTCATCTGTTGACAGAGATTGTTTGTAAGCCTCTGGGTGTACCTCAGGCGTGATTGATCTTAGATTTTGATGTTTTATTGGGTCTTCTAACTTGAGCCTTCATGCTAGAATCTCAAATATTGTGTGAAAAAGTGCATGTCTGGGCCTCCATTGATGCACACCTTCTGGTTGAAGGAATGTTTTAACTATTTTTGAAGCTTTCATTATTGAGTTCTCCATTTTTGTGAAGTTTCTCAAGGATCTAGAAAAGTCTAATCTATCTTGTTGATCTCCCACCAAAAAATTATTCAAATAACCAATCCTACCTCGAACTACCCTTATTTTTCTCTATATATCCACAGAAGAACAAAATCCATTTGTTAAAGTATGCGAGTAGTAGATCATGATTCCAAATGTCTTGATAACCTTAGCCTTGTATTTGAAAATATCTCCATAATATGGAAGTGACAACTCGTAAGAGTCGATTTGGTGTGTTAATATATTTTCCCAAGGTATTCTCTATAAAAATTGTGCAAAAGAATGATTTACCAGCATTCTTCAATAACCAGAGGTTACACAATAGGTTCTCTTACCTTGGTTGAAAGGCACAACCTAAAATAATTAGGATAAGATCACATCCTTTTAAGGTGCTATCCATCTCTCCACAAATCTAAGTAACAAAGGGTCAGTTGGATTTCATCCCCAACTACAAAATGATACACATTTATGATCTATCTGCCTCTAAGCTCCCTATTGAATCTATGTTGTTGCTCAGCTTGAAAAGGAAAAGAAACTTTGTTTGGCAAAGATATCATCCAATTGAAAACTAATACCATTCCTAGAGGGCTGGTTGCTCTTGAATCAAAATTTGATAATACTGATTGCATTATTAATAGACATGTAGTAGCATCGAGGATGTTGAAGAGCACGACCTTAACACAAAAGAAAAACCAAGGAAGATCTGGTTGGGAAGCAATCTAAACAAAGAAGAGAAACAGTCCTATGTCCAATTGTTAAAGAAATATCAGGACTACCTTGCTTGGTCCTATTCTGAACTGAAAGCATACAAAGAGGACTTGTTTCAACATGAGATTCCTTTGGAATCTAATGCAAAACCATTCAAACAAAAGTAGAGGCCGATTAATCCACTCCTCTCCATGAAAATGCAAGATGAATTGAAGAAGCTAAGAGATGGAGGGATCATTCAGCCAACAAGCTATTCTTCTTGGGTTGCAAACTTAGTGCCATTAAAAAAGAATGGTGATATCGGGCTATGTGTGGATTTTCAAAATCTAAATAGAGCATCAATGAAAGATAATTATCCTCTTCCAAACATGGAAAATATGATGCAATTGGTGACTGGATTTGAGTTGCTTTCTACTTTGGATGGTTTATCCGGGTATAATCAAGTTGTTGTGAAGGAGTCGAAAGAATAAAGAATACCTTTACTACTCCATGAGGCACATATGTTTATGTTAGGATGCCATTTGGTCTAATGAATCTGGAGCTACCTTCCAAAGAGCGATGGATGTTACTTTTGCTGATTACATTAATGATTTTATTGTTGTTTACCATGATGATGTGATTGTGTTTTCTAGAAAGATAAGTGATCACATGCAACACTTGGAAAGAATGTTGATAAGATGCAGAGAGTATGGCATTTCACTCAATCCAAAGAAATGCCATTTTGGAGTGTAAAAGGCCAAGTCTGCTTGGTCACATTGTATCAAAGGATGGTGTCATGATTGATCTTGAAATGGTAGAGGCTATCGCAAGGTTCCAATTCCAAGAACCAAGAAGGGAATCCAATCCTTCTTTGAGCGAGATCAATTTCATTAGAATATTTGTGTCTAAATTTGCTTAGTTGACTCTCCCCATCACTTACATGTTGACTAAAGAATGTATTATCAAGTGGGAAGAAGCAACCATTCGATTTTGATGGGATCAAAGAAGCACTAAAGCATGCCCCTATTTTAGCAGCCCCAAATTACAATAAGCCTTTTCAAGTGTTTTATTTTACTTGAGAAAACACCATCACCTCTCTTTTTGTTACTGAAGGATGATGAAGGGAGAGACCAATTTCCTTTTCGGTAAGGTGTTGCGGGGAGCCGAGCTGAAATACACCATCATGAAGAAGCAAGAATTTTCCTTGGTGAAAGAAACAAAGGTTTTAGACCTACATCTTGAGTTCTAAAGTTGTTGCTTATGTTCCCCACACCATGGTGAAAGACATCATATCGAGAGATGGAGGTATCAAGAAAAAGATGCGAGATGGGTGAACAAGTTGCGGGAGTATGACATGGATGAAATGGTAAGAGGTTTGGGTCTATCTAAGCTTATGGATGAGAGAAACCTGAAAACTATTGAAGTAAATGAAGTAAAAGGAGAAAGGGTGGATGTCCTTGAAAAGTTGGCAAGTTCGAATGGTACAAAGATATAATATTTTATCTCGACATCTATGCTACCACTGAAAATATGAGTAAAAATCAGAAAAGAGCTCTTAAGTTAGCCTCTCGAAATATGTCATTATTGATTTTGTGTTAGCTTAGAAGAACCTCGAGGAGTGCTCTTGAGATGCATTACTCGAAAATGAGGCTCCCAAAATAATTGCTGATCTCCATGGAGGGTATGTGGGGGACATTTTATCTGGAAGAGTTAAAACACATAAAATCTTGAGGGCTGGTTATTAGTGGCCAACTCTCTTCAATGATATAGCTCTAGTGGTGAGGAAATGCAAAAATTGCCAGCATTTTTTGGAAGAATGAAGGCTTGAGCTTCCTTCCTTTGTAGCATATGTCGGTTGAAGCCCCATTCAGATAATGGGGAAAGGATTTCATAGGGGAAATTTTGGATCCTTCCAGTGCTTGTCATAAATGGATTCTTGTAGCCACTGATTATTTCACTAAGTGGGTAGAAGCAATCCCCACCAAGAAGGAAACACACCAAGTGGTCATGGAATTCATGTTGAATCAAATCATATGTAGATTTGGAGTGCCAGCTAAAATTGTTGCTTGATAATGCCATGAGTTTCAGAGCAAAACCTTTGGTGGAAATGTGCAAAGAGTATGGCATCAATTTGACATATGCTTCTAACTACAATCCCTAAGGAAATGGACAAGTGAGTCCAGTAATAAAAACTTGTTGAAGATCATTAGAAGAACCTTGGAGCTGAACAAAAGGAGGTGGGGTGAGAAACTGAAGTTTGTTGTTTGGGCTGACAGAATCACTGTCAAAAGAGCTACTAGTAAAAGCCCATTTGAATTGGTATATGGAACTCAAGCTTTGTTGCCCCTCCATTTGCAATTGTCTTCATTTCAGTTTGTTCAACAAATTGAAGACCAAGAAGTTAGTTCATATGATGCTTGAATCAATCAGATTATTGAGTTGGATGAAGAGAGAAGGGCATCCCATCAGTGGCATGTGAAGTTTAGAGAAAAGTTGAAGAGGCTATTTGACAAAAAGGTGACACCCAGAGCTTTCAGCATTGGGGATCTTGTGCTTTTATGGGATAGCAGGCATGAAGATAAGGGCAAGCATGGTAAATTTGATGCGATGTGGATGTGCCCTTATTCAATTGATATTCGAATTGGTGAAAATACCTTCTTCCTAAAAGACCTAGATGGAACTAATTGAATTGCATGTTAATCGCAGGCATTTGAAGCATTTCCTTGATTGATTTCTCAGAATCAAGGTATATTCCATTTATACAGTGTATAGTTCTTTGTTCTCATATGCTTTTGTGTTTTTGTTTGTTCTGGTCCTTGGTGACCTAGTTTTTTTGGTTTCTCGGTTCATTTTTTGGAGGATGGTTGTGGTTGTTCTGCTCTGCAAGCTTATTCTTTAACTCTATTTCCTAAAGGTATGTTTTGGCACTTGGTCTACTATTTGTTCTTGTGGCACTCATAGGGAGTGCCCATCCTCGAGTCGAGCCTATGTTGGTGCTCAAATTAGTCTCGCCCCATCGAGCTTTGAGATCCCTCAGTTTGTGGCCTCTGTTATGTTTTCTTTCCCAGGGCTCAAATGGTGGCTCTCCTGCATTTTACGGTTTGACGGGTGTAATTTCTGGTCAAAATTACTTCTTGGCATCAGTTGAAATGTGGCCCTTTCTAGTTGAATGCGGCTCTGTTGGGGACTTTAAAAATTCTAAGGCTCATTTCAAACCAAAACATGTCCATGTGGAGGCTTTCGCCAGGCCTTCCTGTACTTGGATTTTCATGCAACTTCCTAAAGGGGCCTAGGACACGTGGATGGACCGCGCATGTTTGGGGACCAGCCCTTGAGTTCTATTTTGAAGAAGCACCAGGAGGAAACTTGGAGACTCTATCAGTTGAGGCATGTGGAGGGACTACACATGTTTGGGGTCTCTACTTTTTGGGACCATCTCAAAGTGCACCATTGAGACACGTAGTAGGTGGGGAAACAAAGGTGCGGGCCCATGGGGAAAATATGGAGCTTTTTCCTGTTTGGAAAATAGGGATAAAATTTGTAAGTTGAAGTGCAGGTCCACTGGGACCCACATCGGGACACGTGTCAAGCCCATTTTATGAGGGTGGAGGGATGGAGAAAAATGTTAACATGTTACTATTTTCCAAAAAAATTATAAAATGTCAAAAGGTGCCCCCAAAATCATTTCCAATTGCATTTTACCATGTGGAGGGCTCATATTAAAATTTGAAATGTAGGATCAATGATAGCTATGCATTTCATTTGATTTTTCCACCATTGAAGCTCCAGGATGTTTGGAGATGCATTTTTGCATCATTCTTCATCAAACTTTTAGCAAATCATGTCGTTTAGGTCTGCAAATTTTAATTGAATCAATTTGGGATCTTAATTTGTAAATCTGAAGTACTCTTGAAGTGGATTTAGCTTGGGCTCATGTAAAAACAGAAAATGCCAGATCTAGAAATTGCAGAGTAAGAGTAAAATTTCAGAGGAAAAGGAGGGAAAAAGGATGAAATGATGAAAGTGCAGTGCAAAAGGTGAAAAGGACGTTGCCTCGAGAACAAAAGGGATGACCTGTCAAAGTCCACCTATGTAGAGGCTCTGAAAAATGATTAAAAAGGAGGGATTTCTCACATGACAGAATCAAAATGATTAAAGGGACTCCCGAAAAGTCGTGGCATGATATCCTAGTCATTAGTTGAATGCCCATGAAACGTGATCTGTTCACAGTTGGTCCACCCGATGATTTTGGATCTGAATTTTTTAAATGTCTCTGTCATGCGAAACAAATTAGTAACTAGCAAAGGTCCCCTGAATATTCTTCTCTTTTAAAGGGAAAAGGTGCTACAGACCCCAAGGATGAAGAATATGCCTCTAGTTAGAACAATGATGCAAATATTTGCAATGATTCACCTTTTTTGATAACACCTGTAACCTTTTTTTGGATCTCACAAATGTCACTTTCTGCAAATCATGATTTGATATGTGCAACAAAGGTTCTTTGAATATTCCTCTTTTGGGGAAAAATTAGATGTAAGGGGTGTATTATAAATGCAATGAGATTACTCTCATGAAATGGTCGGGAGTTCATTTTCATGAGAAAATTTTGAGAAAAGATCATGTTCGAGAAAACTTTCATAGAAACTAGGTTAACTTCCTTTGTGTTAGATTTTCATTTATGTTGAGTTAGTTACGTGTGTATAGCCATCAACAAGCTTTGAGATTGTTTAAAAATAACTCTCCCCTTGATGAATCGATAAACTTTGAGTTAATTCATGTTAAATCTCTAGCAAATTTTGTGTTTATTTTACTTTCATAATGTCTGCAAGTAGTTTTTCCTATTCCTATTGCAATCTTGTATCAAAATCCCTTTGAATCACACAAATCTCAATCCTTGTGATAGTTTAGTGGCATTTTCAATTTCATTTTTCAAGAGCTTTCATCGGGAATGAAATAAACAATTCAAAATCACTTTTTTCATCTATTGTGACAGAGATTGTTTGTAAGCCTCTAGGTGTACCTCATGTGTGACTGATCTTAGATTTTGATGTTTTATCAGTCTTATAACTTGAGCCTTCATGCTAGAATCTCAAATATTGTGTGGAAAAGTGTATGTCTGGGCCTCCATTGATGCACACCTTCTAGTTGAAGGAATGTTTTAACTATTTTTGAAGCTTTATGTTAATGAGTTTTCCATTTGTTGTGAAGTTTCTCAAGGATCTGGAAAATTCCAATCTATCTTGTTGATTTCCCACAAAAACATTATTCAAATAACCAATCCTACCTGAACTACCCCTGCTTTGCTCTGTATATCCACAAAAGAAAAAAATCCATTTGCTAAAGTATGCAGAATAGATAATGATTCCAAATGTCTTCAGTAACCTTATCCTTGTGTTTGAAAATATCTCCATAATATGGAAGTGACAACTCATGAGAGTCATATTTTGTGTGTTGATCATATTTTCCCAAGGTCTTCTCTATAAAATTTATGCAAAAGAAGGATTTACCAAAGATTCATTAATAACAGAGGTTACAAAATAGGTTCTCTTACCTTGGTTGAAAGTCACAACCTAAAATAGTTAGGATAAGATTGCATCCTTTTAAAGTGCTATCCATCTCTCCACAAATCCGAGTAACAAAGGGTTAGTTAGATTTCATCCCACTACAAAATGATACACATTTATGATCTATCTACGTTTAAGCTCCCTGTTGAATCTGTGTTGCTTCTCGACTTGAAAAGGAGAATGAATTTGGATACCAACAGAGAGAACCGAAACATCGCGCGTTTGAAGTGTTTAAAGAGAGGCTTAGTATGACGCATATTACATGCTTTCCCTCGTGGAACTAGCCATTTCACGTACATGTGGACACCTTTGGCATGGCCATTAGCATAGTATTAGCTCAACCTAGAGAAGGTATTATAGATCATCCTATCTATTTTGCTAGTAGAAATTTGACTCCTGTAGAACAAAATTATACAACTATAGAGTGTGAGGCCTTGTCAATGATCTACGCACTACATAAGTTTAGACAATACTTGCTAGCAACACCTTTTGTGTTCTATACAGATCACATGGCATTGAAATACTTGGTAAATAAGCCCATTTTATAGGGGTGCATATGCTTTGATGGGTTCTCTTATTCCAAGAGTTTGACTTTACAGTTGTGGTAAAGCTAGGTAAAAGTAATTTTGGCCCATACCACTTATCAAGAATTCAATCAGGAGAGGACGTAGAAAATTGAAGATACAATGCCAAATGCACAGTTATACAGGTTAAACCACGCGCCTTGGAATTGGAGGATATTGTTGTCTTTTTACGCACAGGTATGACACCAGAAGGAATGAAAGCCTTGGAAAAGAAACAACTTGTAATTCATGCCATACCTTTCATGTTGATCAGTGATGACCTATGTAAACTAGGACGAGATGAATTATTGCATTGGTGTGTACTGGAGCATGAGAACACGAAAATCATGGAAGAGGCTCATAACAAAGATGCAGTGGACACTATATAGATGACGCCACCACACGCAAGATTCTACTCATTGGGTTATGGTGGGAAACCTTGTAAAAGGATTGCAAGAAGTATTGTAAGGTGTGTGATCACCGCCGCGCCTTGAAAACTGGGCAAAGAGATGAAATGCCTTTAAGGCCTATTACTACTGCAAAACCATTTGAAAAATGGGAAATAGAATTTGTAGGTCCTATTTCCCTTCTTGTGCGTAGAAGCGGATCGCACTACATCATCACATGTATAGATTATATTACAAGGCAGGCAAAGTAACACCTACAAAGGATTGCACATCAGCTACAACAACAAGGTTCTTATAGGAAAATATTCTTATTGGTTATGGATGTACATTGAGCTTAACAAGTGATAGGGGCACACATTTCTTGAATGAGACAATTAAGAAATTGAATGAATTTATGATTACGTACCACACGACCACATCTTATCACCCTTAAGAAAATGGGACTACTGAGGCCTTCAACAAGATATTGAGCCAAACCTTGACAAAATTTGTGATGTTGGAAGGAAAGATTGGGATGATAAAGTTTCTATTGTACTTTGGGCATATAGAACAACCTACAAAAGGTTGAATAAGGCCACACCCTTTCAGTTGGTGTTTGGCGTAGAAGTAATTCTTCCCATAGAATTTATGTTACCTTCTTTACATATTGTGTGCGCAAGAGGTCTAGCTGATGAGAAAACATTGGAAGAAATAATTGACAAATTAATACAACTTGGATGAGAGGTGCGCCATAGCACATTGGAGTTAGAAGTAGGAAAAGGCCAAGACAGAAGGCATGACATGACAGACACATCAAGGAAAAGAAGCTTGAGGTTGGGAAGATGGTGCTTCTTTATGATTCAAATTTTCTATGCCACCTAGGCAAGCTTAAGGTGCATTGGTTGGGACCGTATGTTATCACTCACATACTTGAGTCAAGTGCTTTCCAATTAGAGGCACTTGATGGAACACAATTACCCAATTACTTCAACGAGTAGGTTGAAGCCCTACTATAAATAAGCCTTCTTAGTGTTTGTAATAAGGTAATATTTCCATTTAGTATAGATTTCCCTTACTTGTATTTCCTTTAATGTGTTTCCTTCTTTGTCGCTATGCTTTGTCAATTTAGTTTAGTGTTTTGTGTAATAAGCATGTTTACATGCCAGAAGCTGATTACAATCTGAAGTGTTTTTATGCGCAAAGGACTACACATACCCTTGGTGTGGGGTGGTTTTCATTCAAACATGGGTACACATAAGAAAATATTGTTATAGGTGATTCCTCTTGTTAAAAAGTGCAGATAGTATGGAAAGGTGCTGCTAGAAAGAAAATTGCTCCTAAAGAAGACCATAGCTAGAAATGAATGAATGAACAATATAACGCGAGGTAAGCTACGATAGTAAAAACTACTAAATGAAGGAAAAGTGGTGAGGTACTTTGACGCATGGAAGCACGCAGAAGGAGGTATGTAGTTAGAAGGTAGGAAGGTGCGCTAGAAGGTTATAGCTGTGCGCATGGGTGTATCACGCAGAAATTGGGAAAATGGTCAATTAATGAGAGGGTCAATGGTAGGTAAAGGAGTAATAAATGCGTTAACTTTTTCCAAATCTATATAAAGACATGATGTGGATTCATTTCTACCTTTATGATCAATAGTATTCAAGCAAGCTAGTTGTGACCAAATAGAGAAAAACATGTTGCGTGTAGAGAGTCATGAAACCTGGTGAGGAGAGAAGATTTGTGCACAAAATTGGCTTATGTCCCCATTTGAGAAGGATTTCAGTGAAGCGAAGCATGCAAAGAGAAGAAATAAAGTACCAAGGTTAAGAAAGAACTAGGGTATGTGGTTTTAAGCTAGGGCATGAGGTTTCAAGCTAGGGCATAGGAGCTTACTTGATAGAGGAAAAAGAAAAAACTTTATCTTATCATGGCACCGAGGAAAGCACCTAGAGCAAGAAAAAAAGGGAAAAATAAGGTAGAAATTGAGGTCGAGGATGCTCTCGAGAGCAATTTTTGGAAATGCAGTATCTAGAAGAAGTAATTATCGAGACGGATTGGGATTCCCATATCTCGTAGGTGCAAGGTGTGTGACTACAAACATCACACCACCGAGAACAAGGAGGAATTGGATGCATTGCTGAATAGAAAGACCAACAAGCAAATGATTGATGACATGCCAGTTTATGATGATGTTGGAGAGAAGTTGCTGAAGAAGGTAGGGTGTACTGCTATATAAAACTCCCGTAATTTAGAAAACCAGAGAATCTATACCGGTGGTTGATGAGCAGAGTCCATGAGGACTTCTTCTACTTTGTTGGGTGGCGGGTGAGGATCACATCGCCCTTAATTGCTACATTGACAGGATTGAAGGGCATAAGGACAAAGGTTAGTAGTGATCTAACTGATAAGGAAAATTTTATGGCCACTAACAAGGAGTTGGGATATACAAAGGGTCCACACGGGATGGATATTTACAAGTTGAGGAAGTACCCTATGATACAGGTGGTCACACACTTACTCACCAAATTGAATGATCAGGAAAGGTGGTCACAAGTGAACACCATGTGGCTACACATTGCTAAGAAGATTTCACAAGGAGAATTTTACAACTTAGCTAGATACATAACAGATATAATTATTGAGGAAGCATGCACAAATGAGAAGATAAGTTTTGGCGCTATCCTGTTATCACTTGTGTTTATAGAAATTGGAGTGCCCAATGGGCCAAACAACAAAATATGGGAATACCCCATGGAAAAGAAGTCCCTCATAGAGAGGTTTGAAAAGTATTTGTGTGAAGGATCAATGAGTGGTCCGTTCAAGCAAAGGGCAGAGTTATGGTATGAACAACTTCATGCGGCCTTCGAGGAGGAATGACATATTCCAAAGGAGCTACCCTCAGTGGTGGGAAAGGTTGTGCAATTTGCGGTATATCAACATTTTTGCATTATGCGGTTCATAATGAAGGATGGGACATGGAGTCCCTTGTGTAAACTACTATACACCTTCACAAAGTTTGGTTCTTCCAGAAGCGGTGCACATGTTTATAGATGCTTTGGTTAAACTAAAATGTGAACAAGTAGATTTTGAGTACCATACCTTAAGGAAAACTTATGTTTATCCAAGTCGATTTGCCTACATTAAGAGGCTTATTTCTAATTTCATAAGTATGAAGCTAGTAAGTTTGGCTATTGGGGACAGTGGGGCTGCACTTATCTATCTCCAACTTAATCCTAGGATGGAAAAGGGAAAATACATGGAGAATGAGTTCATGCTCCCATGCCCGCCTAAAGGAAAGCATACAATTGAAAATGTGGCAGCTCTAAATCCTACCTTGACCTTAGAGGAAGATGAGGAAGGAGAACTCAATGAGGATAGTGGAGGCTTGGACCACAGAGGCCGGAGGCAGCCCACTGACAAAGCAGAAAGTGAGTGCATAGATACTCCTCCTCAACAACAAGGAGATGACGAAGACTTAGATGAAAGAAAATTCTATGAGGAATTCCGGTTCAAGAGGGTTTTTAGAAGAAATAGAACCCAAGGCGCAAGGAAATCCCAACCTTTACGAAGGTCACCTTGACTCTCCCCTAAAAATGAAACACGGGAAAAAGAAGAGAAGAAATTTGAATCTTAAAGATGACGAGGAGGAGGAGTTAGGGGAGAGCGCGCCAGGAACCCTGGTTCAACCTGAAGATGCAGAAGAGCCCTGAGATGAAGAGATGAGAAATGATGAGGAAGGGGTGAAAGAAGTAAAGGAAGCTATGGGTGAGCCACCTAGCGTGCCCATTACTACTCAGGAAGGAGAAGGGCCAACTCTAGACCCCAACACCCAAGTTTCTAAGGGGCCGAGGACAAAAATAGGGAGGACAAGTTAATAATATGTTGTTCTTGATATGGGCTATTATGAAGACATGAGAAAAATCATCCACACCCATTTTCAGAGCACTATGGGCCTGAAAGAGTTATATGGGTGGGAGCTGATGGATCCAAATATGGCTACTACATGCACAAGGAAGCAACTATCCTGGTCCATGTAGACTCATATGGACGAACCAAATTTTTATGTGTGCGAAGAGTTTTGTGTCTTGCGCAAAGTGAAGAAGGCACCAAAAATTAGGCACATGAAAATAAAACCTACTTTGTAATGTTCGATGAATAGGTCAACAATGCCTTGGTCAAGGTATCTACTAAGGTGGCGTGAAGGAACATTGATAAGGCCGCCACCATTCGAGTGCTACTTGAAGATAACAAGGATAAGAATGCAGAGATAAAGCACTTAAAAGAAGAGAAGGAATAAGAACATGCAAAGAATGAGGCCTTTGTTAGCATGGCTAAGGAGCTTGGTGATCACATTCTTAAAACAAGGCCTCATCTAGAATCTCAAGTTCTGAAATATTTTCTTCTACTATGCATTATTTGTGCACTTTGGTCAATTTGGTATTAGATGACGAGACAATTCAAATGCCCACACCAAAAGATTTTGAACAAGAAGTAACAAGAGCAAGGGCCACTATTGTTAGACAAGTTTCAACTTATGAGGCTTTGCTCCAAACCTTGAAAGATGAGCTGAAGAAAGCTGACCAAGCTCTCAATTTATGTGTGGCACCAGAAGAAATAATAAGGATCAACTATAGTAGAGGACAATGAAGTTCTGAAGGCAATGAAAGATGAAACACTTGGGCTTGTAGAAAGATTAGCATTGGTAAAACAGCGTGAGGACCTTACAACAGCTCAGATCTACACAAGGATAGAATTGATGAGATTTGGAAACTCATAGCACAAAAGATGGATCTCATGGAAGGAATTCTATCAGGTATGGCCAATGTTATCTAGGTGCTATAGAATGAGAAAGAGAAGATCACACAGGATGAATTAGATGTCATAACCACAGATATTCCAGAGAAAACAAAGAATGTGCTAAGTGACTAGCAAAAATTGGAGGCTGAAATCAAAACTGGATATCTAGAGTTAATCCTTCTAGTCGAAGAAGAGGGTGTTGCACAGTAAATTTGATTCTTTTGTACAATGTTTCATTCATTCTTTCATTAATTATTCTTTATTGTTGGAGACATCAAAAAGAATTCCCATTTTGGGATGACAATGTACTTTAGTGTGGGGTAATGTTGAGCACACATAATGTTGCTCTAAGGAGAAGACACATAAAGGATGCACACATAGGAACAAGGTGCATTTGAAGGCGCGAGAAGATAGGAAAGGAAACACATGCCAGAACACATTGGCTTAGGACTTAGCCATTTTTGTGGATAAGGGCTATTTTGGAGATAACGTGCGAGCACACATAGAGATGAATACTTGTGCTCCATGTAATAGTATTTTGGGAATAAGTGAAAGATAAGCGCCATGCATAGTTTAAGCTAATAATATGATTTCTACTTGGAGTTAACTATATGACATCTATTATTAGAGCACTTGCATGTTGTGCATACTATTGTAAAGGCACATGACTATTATCAGCATGTGACCTATTTTGAGAAGTGCATGGGTGGTGAAGGGAAAGTCCCCACCCCTATAAATATGTATTGATTTGCGTAGTTTAGTGGTGGTGAATTATTGTAGAGTTGTGTTGTTGGTTTTGATACGCACATGACTCATGGAGATACTTGATAAAGTGTAAGAAGCTTATGTGTTTTACAATATTTAATGCAATGGCATTATACATAACTTAATTTAAATCTTGTATGGTTAATCTTAGCATAGTTATTGTTTAGTTCATATTTCATACAATCTAAGATCTAGACCTGGTTTATGCACTATGGGTAGTTTACCACTAATTATGAATATGAATATTTTTAAGTATCATCATGTTAACATTCTGTACAAGTAACTCTAAAGAGGGACCTGGCGCCTTTACGCACTTTGGGTGAGATCTCAACTTAGGCTGAGTGATGTGCCAGCGTGCCTGGGTTATTCACAGTAAATTCTAGGATGCATCAATAATTACCCATAGTGCGTGATTTTGTGTCTACAAAAACTTAGGTGATGATAGTAATGCTTAGTGCTTGGTCCCTCATTTTGAACACATAACTATGTATTTATATGATTCCCTTGTTTGAATTTTGTAATTGACAACTGGAAGGTCGATCCATAAGCAAAAAAGATGCCAAAAAGATAAAAGATACCCAAAAGGAGAGAGTAAGATATAAAGGGGCCATGGGTGCTTAGAGGGGGCGGGGAGCACTGGCACTGCTTTTCTGGTTAGGTGCTTTAGTGTTTGAAGCATAAAAAGATAAATAAGTAAATTTTTAATTAGACTGTATAGTGTGCAAGACCAAATAGAAAGTAAGAGACAAAGAAAAGAGGCTAAAGAAAGTTATCAACCATTAATTTTCCCGCTTAGGAATCATGTAAATGCTAATATTCTTTTAGAACCTAGAAATGTACCCAAGTGTTTGATTTTGTGTTTATATTTTCCCCCACTTTATGATGTTGAGTGAATACTTGATAACATAAAGTAGATAAAAGATGAATAACTTGTGATCTTGTAGAGCGTGTGGTGAATAGCATGCCGAGTGGACAAGTGAAGCGTGGAATGATGCAAAGTGTAACACAGAGACTAGGAATGGAAATTCACCCTAGGGGTGAAGTGTATGTGTTGTGTTGCGCTGTTGTTGTGCTTGTATTTACTATTGTAGGTTGATTCTTGTTGTGCATCAAGGATAGACCTGCAAAAGAAGAGAGAAAGAGTAATCAAAGTCTTGTATACGAAAAATCTTTGTAAAGTATGAAAAAGTATGTAAAAGTGTGTAAAAGTAATAGTAAAGGAAAGTGTGCATTAGATGTAAAAGAGTGTAAAGGATAAAAAGTGTCCTGAAATGATTGAAGAGCGAGTTTTTGGGTGATCTCATGCTAAGAGCGAGTTTTTGGGGCGATCTCACGCCAATGAGAAAGTGTTGGGGAGAGAGGTCTAGTGTTACTCTCCTTCCATGACTCTACCCGATAAGCACCACTGTAGATGGTATGTCCCTGATTTTTTCCTGTTGTCACGATTGTTCTGAATTAGTTCCGAGTTATACTGATTGAAGGAGATTTAATGCATTATGTAACTGGAGGATTGTTCCTGTAACTATGAAACTTCCCTGAAGACTTCTATAGACTGTGTTGATATGATAACCTAATTGTGTGTACCCCCAAGACATTAACACCTAGGGGAGGAGGACACAAGTGCCTAGACAATATTGTTTGATGATGGGCACTGGTGTTTATGTTGTGTTGAGGACCTAAGTCAGATTATGGGCCATTCTATAACTATGTTGTTGTTATGTTCATGTACTATATAGATCTATACTATAGCTCGAGCCGATGTAGGGGTGATTTGTTCACCGATGTATGCCCCCATCATTTGGGGTGCATGCAACAACTGTAGGAGTGTGCAACCCAAAAGAGAGGACCTAATGTTGATATGAAACTGATACCTATAGGGGGTATGGGATGTAAATGGTAGAAACCAAGGCACATGCAAACAAAGTGGCTAGGAACTTATGTTAGTAGAAAAAGTAGCAAGCATACAATTATAAGGTAATGTAACAAACAAGTGTGTAAAAAATGTAGACCGTGAAAAATGGGTTTCAAATATGGGACATCGCTCACAATGTCACAAGAAAATCAGGGCCGAAGCGGCCAAAAACATACCATAAGAATACACAACATAGGGCATAGCCCACAAACAATAACATACAATAAAAAACAATGAAAAACAAAGTGTATCGATTAACCATGGTGTCAAATATCCCTACAAATTAAATGCTACACTAGAAGCACCTATTAGCATGTTATAAAGATAAAAAAGTATGTCAAGGCATTTATGTATCAATGGAAAGTAATGTGCTAGAATTTAGAAGTAGTAAATGATGAAACAATCAAAATTGTAATGTGTGAGAGTAGGAAATGTAGATGCCCCCAGGAGCCTCAGTGACATTGGTAAAAGGTATAGTTCCAAGCATCATTGCACTATGTGAAAATATATAAGAGATCTGCATTCACAACCATAGACCATGTGAACACGCTTGTGTATATGATAAAGGTAATGATATATTGAGTATTTGGATAACATAATAAGCAAATTGCATCATGTAATTAGTATAAGCAAGCAAGAGTAATTGTAAAAAGATATGCAATTGCGTGAATGAGTGTGATGGAATGGTATGAAATATATGAACCTGATAGTAGCAACGTGCCCCCAATGGATATGTATGAGATGAGGTTCATTTATAGAATACCCCTCAACAATCAAGAATGAACCATAAAACAAGAGTGCGTCATCGAGAAATGGTTTGAAAATGTGTGCTAGAAAGATAGATCATGAAGAACAGAGTGGAAAGAGTGAATGTGGTAAGGTACATTTTAGATTTAGACCATCAACAATCGATTATGAACCATGGAACTAAAATGTGTCATAGAGTAATGATGGTACAATGTGTGTACCAATGGTGTAGTAGTAATTTGAAAGATTTAGACATGAAGCGTGGAGTGTGAAGTGTAGTAATAGATACTAGAGACAACTTATAGTGATGGTGTAGTCACTAAATCACACACTTTGAGTCAATATTTAGTCCCGGTCTCATACTACTATTCATATGGTTTTTGAGTGAAGAAAGCACTAATTAACCCATGTCCTTTGGCCATTTTACTTTACTTTTTGTCATCACTTCTGATCCTCCAGCCATACTTTCCAATCTGTTTTATAAGTTTGCGTCATTCTTATTCATGACAGGCACCCAAATAGGACTAGGGTGCCCAGGGAGCCTTGTCCCCTCTGGGCCCCCTAATCCTTATTGTACTTTGCTTCCATATTTTGGGCACTTTCTAGTTTGTTTGATATTTTCATATCTTTAGTGGTTAGATTTTTCGTGGTTAATTACGAAATTAGAACAAGAGAACTATATAAATATAAAGTGACGAGACCATAATGAGGGACCAAACACTAAGCATCTATTATCACCATATAGAGTTTCATCCATCAAAGGCACCTAAAGTTACATTTACATCCATCTAGCTCCATCACAAGGCAAACAAGGTTAGTTCATCTGCATCACACTTCATAGGAGGGGAGTCTATTGTTTCCATGCATACATTTACTACATTATACATATAGTTATTACTTGCTACTTCACAAAGTCTGACTGATGTAAGAGCAACCTAGGGCATGATTTGCACACACACACCTAGAACTACATTGGGTTTGAGATGTAGTGCATCACTCAATTAGTAAGTCCACCATTGTGGCTACTAAGGACAGTCTGACCCCTTCATATGCATATTTCTTTTTATGGTTTTGATGCTTTGTCTAGGGTTTTACAGGTGATTCTTCATTGCATGCCTTACAATGATATCTAGCATAGTTCAAAAACATTAGTGCAACATGAAGCAACTACATGTGAACATCCAATGACACCTCAGAGGAGGGTTTCAAAACATTTCCACAGACTAGGGCACCCAGATCTTAGACCAGGGTGCCCACAGGTGCCCTTATCCCTTTCCGCATGCCCCTGGTCTAGTCAAAGAGCTTAGATATACACTTTCTCAAGATTCTACGTGGTTATTTCCTCCTCATATTCATCTGGTTTTGTCTATGACATAGTTTCAAACTTTTGTCGAGTCAAAAAAGGATTTCCTAACCCCTCTTATACATTAGGGTTTTATATTTCTATTTGTAACTTAGTTGTTTGGGTCATTTTCTATATTTATTTAGATATTATTTACTGCTTTGGATAACATTAGATTAGGCACAATTTGCACACACACCTAGAACTACAAAGGGCTTGAGATGTAGTGCAATGCTCAATTAGTAAGTCCACCATTGTGGCCATTGAGGACAATCTGAACCCTTCATACGCATCTTTATTTTTTAGGGTTTTGATGTTTTGTCTGGGGTTTTATAGGTGATTCTTCATTGTAATCCTTACAACAACATCTGATGTAGTTCAACAAGATTGGTGTGACATGAAGCAACTACAGGTGAAAATTCGGTGGTACCGCAGAGAGGAGGGTTTCAAAAATTCATAGACCAAGGTGTCCAGATCTCGACAGGGGCACCCACACGTGCCCCTATCCCTTTCCAAGAACCCCAGTCTAGTCGAGAGCTTGGATCTACACTTTCCTAGGTTTTTGTGTGGTCGTTTCCTCCTCCTGTTCATCTAGTTTTCTCTGTTGTACGAGTCCCACACCTTCGTTGAATCAATCAAAAATTTCCTAACCCCTCTTGCACATTATGATTTTATATTTCTATTTACTTAGTTGATTGGGTCATTTTCTATCTTTTTTTCATTGTTATTTATTACTTTGCATAACATCATATTAGGCTAGGATTTTTCATTTTACTTTAATCGGATGGGAAGGGGGAGAAAGTGCAATGCCCCCTAATTGTTCTAGTGATGGAGATCTATGTGATTATGTTAGAAGAGATATTGTGGTGGTGATAGAGTTTGAAATGTATCCCAACCATCAATGTAAGGATTATCTTGTTTGACAAAGATAATTAGACGTGGAAGTGGAGTAGGGTGGGGAGGGATCTTGAATGGTGGTAGTTTATTTGGGATTGATAATATTGTTGAAGACTTGAGAGGAGGAGGGGATAGAATTATTTTTAGAGGAGGTTACTTAGTTGGAATTGGTAATGTTGTAAAAGGCTTGAGAGGAGGAGGGGATGGAATGATTTTTAGAGGAGGTTACTTAGTTATAATTGGTAATGTTGTAGAAGGCTTGAGAAGAGGAGGGGATGTACTAATTTTAGAGGAGGTTTCTTAGTAGGAATGGATTGGATAGGTGGATCTTGACTGACTGAAGGAGGAACATTACTAACTATGGAATGATGCTCATTAGACATAGATGGATTTGATTTGGGAGCCCATTGGGATTTAGAAATTGGAGATGTAGCATGAGGTTGTGAAGAAAATGAAATAAAACCATGATGCTCAAGGTGCTTAATTTTTTGTTTTAAACCATAAAAATCATTTTCATTATGTCCATTAAGTCTATGATAATTGAAAAATGGGAGACCTTGGTATTTGGCAAGTTGATAAGGAGGGTAACAATGAGTATTTGGCAAGTTGATCAACTAGTGAATGTTGCTTTGAGTATTGAGATCAAACTTGAGAGGTGCTTTGGTAGTGGTAAGACTTGGGGTTCATTGATATGAGCACATGTAGAAGACATAAAAGTAGGATGAGATGTAGAAGAAGAACTAGCATGGGCTTGAGAAGCATCCTTGAGATGTTGGATTTAGTTTTAAGAGATGTAATCGTTGCTTCCATAAATTGAATTTTGTCTTGAAATAAACAATGTAAAGCTTGAATTAACTCTAAGATGGGTTGATTAGATGGATAATTAGGAATGATAGATTCATTAGATAGACAATCAAATATGGCACTTACTTGAGTGGGTGACATATTGCTAGGGAGGTACATAGTGTCTAGGGTTTTTTGGAGAACATCTTTGCAAGGTGGGTGCATTTGAAGCAATTGATGTAAGGAGACTAAAGGATTTTAGGAGCCATGAAAGAAGAAGAAGGAGGATCCAAGTGTATGATCATGAGTGGGGTTCACCAAATGATTTAATTTAATTTGAATTAATTAAATCTAAGTATTGTAGAGTAACTAATGTATAAATGATAAAATATAGAAATGACACAAGAAAACTAAGATTTAAAATATGAAACCCTAAGCACAAGAGATAAATGAAGAGACTTAATTGATTTACACACAACCTAGAAGTGATTTGAACAAGGATAAGTGTTGAACAAGATGTAAACAATGTCATATCTAGCCTCTGTAAATTCTGGAGTTCATGGACAAGGTTGGATAGGGCGCATGGGTGCGAGATGACCAGATCTATGCGCACATGATTGCGTAAATGGTCAAAATATGGTTTTCATTATGTCACAAGAGTGTCGTAGTTGCTTCCTATTGATCACCTAGTTTTTCTCTTTGAATGCCGAAGATACCTATAAACTACAAAAAAAAATTATACCTTCAGAGGCCCACAAACCACATCAAATCTAAAAAAATATGTAGAATGGGGAGTCAAACTGACCCCGATGGGCACTCCGAGTTAACTTACAACCGAGTGTTGCACTACATCTCAGAATCCATGTAGTTCTTGTGAGTTTGTGTAGAAATTGTTCCCTAGGATGCCCTTGTGTAAGTTGTACTTGATAGCGGGTTGTAACTAGAATGTAGTAATGTAGTAGAATGTGTGGATGGAATAAAATGGAATTCCCCTTCCTATGTTGTGTATGTAGAGTATGCAGTCCCTTTTCCCTTGAATGGATGCTAGATGAATGATTTAAAGTGCTTTAGGTTCCTTTTGGATGCAAGATTAGGTGATGATAGTAATGCTTAGTGTTTGGTCCCTCATTTTGAACACATAACTATGTATTTATATGATTCCCTTATTTGAATTTTGTAATTGACAACTTAAAGGGTAACCCATAAGTGAAAAAGATGCCCAAAATATAAAAGAGATCCAAAAGGAGCAAGTAAGATATAAAGGGGCTAGGGGCGCCCAAAGGGGACAAGAGCTCCTAAGTGATACTATCCTGGCTATACACTGTGTCGAAGCCATAAAAAGGCAAACAAGTAAAGTTCTAACTGGACTGTAGGGTGTGCGAGGATCAAATAGAAAGCAAGAGACAAAAAAGGAGGCCAAAAATAGTTTTTAACCACTATTTTTTTTTGCTTAAGAATCATGTATATGCTAGTATACTTTTAGGACCTAGAAATGTACCCAAGTGCGTGATTTTGTGTCTACACTCTCAAGGGTCTTTCTAGTATCTCTATAGTGGATATGGATGCTTGGCTAGTAGTAGAGAAATGTTGTGACTATAATCGGATGTATCTCTGTCAGGGCTATGGATGCACGGCTAGTAGTGGAACAATGCATGGCTTACAATTTCCTTACATTTCACTACTCATCACTTTCCTATTTCATTCAAACCTACACCTTGGCTTGTGTTTTCACTCATTGTCTTACAGGTATTCACTTTAAGTAGTAATTTAATCCCGATTGAACACATAAGATGTCGATGAGTAATAGGGCTAGTATGTCGCCTTGTGTGGTTTTGACCTTTTTAAGCTTCCAATTTTAATTCACTCATTGTCTCATGTCTCGTGTATTCGGGATCATCAAGTGTTAACCAAAACCTTCATGGAATAACCACGTTTCTCGAATGCCTCATTGCCATTAGTACATTTCCATGTTTAAGATCCACTTCACTTAGACTAAGCATTTCTGGTCATTCGTTGCCTTCTCGCACATCTTTTGCATTACCTCATCATTACATTTCCTCAATTTTACTTTTTATGTCATGCATATTGCACTCATTTATTTACTCCTCACACTTTCACCATTTTTTTGTCATTACTATCCCCTCACCTCACACCCTTCTCTATTCCTCACCTCACAACCCACTTTACCCTTTAAAAAACCAAAATAAAAAAAAATCACTCAAACCCACACCCAACACCCCTCACTTACCAACTCACCTCGGCGAGTCACCCATGTGACTCTCCAAGCTCCTCACATTCCTCACCTCCTAATGTGGTGAGTCACTCATGGACTCACCCATTCACCCCGAAATTTTCACCCTAACTCGTTTACCCCCACATGCCGCCAAGTACTACATGTGACTTGGCCATAACTCACCTTTTCCCCCTGCACCTCACCCAACTTGAATGAGATGGATCACTCCTACCCTACGCGACTTGACTGATCTAAAAACACCATGATGCCCCTCCCTACCCTTTGCTCCGAGCTTTCCCCAACCAACCTCACCCTCACTACCCCAAGCCCCCTCCCCAACTTGGCAAGCCCACATAACCCGACACCCTGTTAACCTTTCCCCACTCATTCTCTATAACAACCGAGCTTTCCTTGTGAGCCATTACCACCTAACCCGACTTGGCTATCCCAACCCACCCACCCCACCGACCCCACTAAGTTGCATTATTAACTCGACCCACCGATATCCTCTTTTCCCTCATTACCTATCTTTCTCCCACTCGCTACTTATAACCCTTCCCGTCGCACTCATGAATGGCTCACCACCTCACTCCTGCTCATCAACTCTGCATGCTTTATACTCCCATACCATTTTTGGATCACTCCCACCCATCCCCACCGAGTCACACATGAGAATTGGCCAACCTTAATGCACCCATCCAAAGTGCTTCCCCCTAACCTACTTTGAACTCACTAGTGCACACCCACCCTATCGGTCGCACTCACAACCGGTAATTCATGCCCCACTCATGGCCACCTCACACACCTCACACCCAACCCTTCTCTCAACTCCCCGACCGAGTTGCCCCTATGAATTAGACCTAAACCCTTCTCCCTCACCTTACCCTACCCTCCTTGATGTCACCTCTAACTCAACTATTTGTCATTCCCCACCCTCCCCATCTCGTGAATCACTACCTTGTCGCCCATCACACCTTTGAATCACAAGGCTCTCCTATGAGCTCTCCCTCTTTCGAGTCATCCACACCCCCCCTAGCTTAGTCATAAGAGTGATTGATCTCTCCCTACAATGTCCACACCGTGACCCTTCCCTTCCCCGAGCTCCCCATCCACGTCGCGGGTATGACTCACCCCAACCAAGTTGCAATAGTGACGCACCTCCACGCAGCTCGGTGAACCAACTCATCAAACTCACCCTACCAACTCGTCCACCACCCGGATCAATGACCCAACTCACCCCCACCCCGGGTCACCAACTCATCATATTATCCCACCCTTGATCTAACTTGCATATCGCTTAACCCTTAAACCGCCCACTCGCTCCTAGCTCATTTGGCTTGTTTAACTCACCCCAGGTTGCTTGCCTAGCTCGCCACCTCATTCTTTCCAAGTAACTCAACCGGATCACATACCGCTTTCCGCACTCATTATCAAATTGAATACCCCACTTCACATAACAACTTCTCAATCCTTACATGCACTTATACACCCATAATCAATTTTTGCACATTCACATGATTGGGGAAATGCTTTCTTAGGTTCTCACTCAACAAATTTTTTTCAAGGATCATTTGTCTACCTCATCTTCAACCGCCACTATGCATCCCACATTATGCTTTAGAACATCAGTAGATCCAAAAACTATCACTTGAGGGGGAATATTACATAACCCTTCTCGTTAAATTATATGAAACTCAATCAAAATTTATCGTATTCATCTAACTCTATAGTCTCTCCCTCACGAAATTAACTTATCGATCCCTTCATAGACTCGGGTGAAGTGGTCCATTAATTGCATTTACAAGTTCTTGTATATCAAGTCTACCATCTAAGCTCGTGATTGCAGAAATCACCATCATAGGGTTAGACAACCCCCATCTTGTCTTTTGTTTTTGTGTTGCATCTTTCCTAATGCAACATGTATCCCAAAGAGGGGAAAATGTAAACACTAGAAAATTTACTTTACACATAAGGTCCCTTATTCCAAAATACAAAAACATCATAAAACACAAAAATACCAAAAAACTCATAAAACCAAATAAAATGGAGGTAAAAGACAACTCACCACCCATTTACTAACCCTCACCCACTCACATTTTATTTTTTCCAATCACACCTACCCATATGCATGCCTAATGCACATTGCACCCATGCATGTCCCAATCCCTTATGTACTCCAAATATATAAAAGCATCCTCACCCCCTCATTCCAACCCCTAGCTCTTAGTGCACAAATACTATACTTGAGTTTTCTTTCTCACTTGCTCACATATCTAGGTTTTAAAAGTCTTGAAGAAGGAAACGGAAACAAAAAAAGGATAGGTGTAACTTGTTGCAACACTATTCTAGAGATATTCCAACAAAGGCGGGAATCGTAATCTGCGTTTGACTTGCGATCTCCATGTGATTCTCGGTGAAATGTAAGTGTAATTGTCATGCGATCTGAGTCGGTATAGTTTTAATTTTTATTTACTATTTTATCATTTTAATCAATAATGTGTCTTTTTTTCTCCTCATAAGGGTTAGGGATTTGACCGAGGCATGTCCCCTAATAACCAACAATAGATAAAAATTTTCAAGTGTACTTGTGTGCAGGTTTAGATTCAGATTTGAAGAGTTTTTACCCACTTTATTCAATGAAAGAAACCACAATTGTCCCTCTCTCGAACAATGTCATTATAATACCATTCTATTATAGTAGCGTTGATTCAGAATTTTCATATTAACTAATCCATCTTGCAGGTGATCCAAATCTAGGCATACACCAAGTAACACTCTTTGTCCACATGTAGGCCAACTCTTCGTAAGTCTCGGGTGAGACTGCATGACTAGGTATGGTCTCTAAATGATATCTCGTAGGAACCATCTCATCACATGATTATTTTTATGCTATAATCTCTATGTAGCTATGCCTATCCCTACCCGATCAAAACCACCCAAAGGCTTGTGGATTATCATCCTCTAAGGGATCAAAAGGGCCTATTGGTCACCCTACTACAATGTGCTTCCATGCCCAAAAATTGGCAAGGGTCATGTGCCTTATGGTATTTCTCCACTTATTTAATAATAAATGCATGTATATGTATATCTATTGAAACACATGGTATCCATAGGAAAATATGTGGCGTTACTCAACCATGTCTGTAATCATACCCATGAAACCAACTGATAAATATCACCTACTCTTGTTAGGCAAGAGAATTTTACTTGACAACACCATCGATACTAGGGTCAAGCCCTCCACCATGTCATGGTCATGAATCTCAAACAATACTATATTGGTCCTCCTCTACCAAGTAAATCAGTCTGTCTTGTAGCTTGGATGATCTTCTTATCTATATTTGTGGTATCATAAAAAATGGAATCCCATATACATACTCCAAGGTAATCATCATATCCATGTTGAAGGATGGAATGTTTTGGTATTAGAGTGACATCTCTCTATTAGGGAAATCAACGAGGCCTATATGCTCATAATGTTGGCATCAATGCTACATAAAATAGGCCCAAGTCCTCCAAAATAACCCAATCATGAGGATGAAGTGCCTATAACCTCTCCAAAGACATGAGATCGGTGCTCACGGAGTTGGATAACTCCAAATTTCATCCGCAATCACCAAAAACCACATTTATACTTAACCACTTTTGTAAACTTTTGTGAAATTCATCATTTTTACTAAACAAAATTGAATTTTTACAAAACCACTAAAAGTTATGACAAGACCATTCGAAGTGGAAAATACGATACTAGTTTGAGAAAAACCACGTTTTTGGCAAATTCACCACTACATGGGAAAAACCACTAAATTCTACCGAGGTCGCTACTACCTAGTGCAAGACCACTATTTTTCGTGAAACTAACAAAATAACGAAACTACTTCTATTTGTTAGAGTTCACCACTTCAAGTGTTGTCACCAATACTTGTAGAGAATTAACTAATACCTAAGAAAAACCATGAAAATCACTAAAATATTAGTACATCTTGTAGAAAACCTACTAAAATTGACAATAGTCAATTTTAGTGGCCTTAAGCGATGTGGATTACGTAGCATTTAATGCAACCAAAATGAAAAATTTCCAAAATCAAAATTAATTCATATGACATCACCTATCCGATACATTGCTTCTATGAGTACATCGATACTCTCAAACTCACTCTTCTTGGTGTGTGAAGTTTGGAGGATTTATCTCTACTTGCCGTAATCACCCATAGCTGTTTTATACCAAATGAGAGGGTGAAAATGACTTGTTTTTACCCCTGCCTCCCTATATGTACCCCTCGTGGTGGTGGTTTCGACTACTGTAATGGCCTGCTTCCTACCATGCCGAGATTTCCTTCCACTACAATCATTTTCCTCTTCTTTTCAAGTGTCCATTGCCTTCTTTTATCACCCCATCAACGCTCAAGTTGGAATCGTCCATCATATTAAATTTTATTCTACCCATGCAAAATAAAATTGTCTACTATATTTGAAATGGTGTCTCTCATGCTACACCATATTAAAGAGGGATAAATGCAGAAACCTAATTCTTGTCGCATAATTTTAATACTAAAATTCACTAATGATCTTTTTCCTATCATCATAATATAATTAGCGACATTATGCTAATTATCCAATTTTGCCCATCTTGGATACCAATTAACATCGCTTCGTTAGTTAACATCCATTTTTAATTAAAGAATCACCTATTATTAATTAATTACCCTTTCACCGTCTCATGTTTAGTTAATAACCCTTATTAATTAAATCTCACTCTAAAACCCATCTAATCCCACTAATTTCCCTCTACATCTCCTCTAAATAGCTTCAACAAGCTAATATTAACATTTTAATTAATCCCAATTGATTAATTAAACCTCCTCTAACTCCCATGGGTCATTAATCCTAATTAATCACTTATAATCATGCTTATCCACTCCTAATTCTATATCTCCATTATCCCACATTCACTAGAAGTTGTACTTTTCAAAAAAGTGAAAGCTATAAAAGTAACCTAGTACCTACTTATGAAAACACACCATGTCCTTGTAAGAAATACATACTCATTTCTCATGAGCAATTCTATTGTAGGAAGGCTTGCCAAAAGTGAGAAACTCGCTTCTTGTTGAAGTAGTAAGAGAAGATTCAAACATGGATTTTGTGTCATTTTGAGGAGATATCTTCCTTTACCAAGCTCCTTATTCTAAGATCGTTTGAGGCTTGTGCTCGGCTTGTAAAGAATATCCACATATCGAAAGCACATCCACACAATGAAGGGATGTTTGCATTCATGTTTATAATATTTGTGCAAGTTATTTAGCTTCCTTTCATATGTTTTATGTTAATTTAGTTTTTTATTAAAATATAATAGGATTTACTTAGTGTTAGATCCTTAAATTAATTTAATCTATTTCTTTAGTAGGCATACAATTTTTATTGTGAATACATGCCTAGTAACTTATTCTTTTAAATCTTTCAAAGCTCTAAAATCCATAGCTTCATGTGCAGTAGCTTTGTAAAATGTTCATATCACATTCTGAGGTTTTCTGACATACTGTTATAACAAATGATAGTTGTTACATGAGTCTCCCCATATCATGAATACTTTGCAATACTCTTCCCGTCCTCTTCACTTTGTCTTAATGTAGCCATCCTTATGGTGTTCTTCATCTCCATGTTCTACACACCATATGTTGACCCTTGGTTTGTTTATTTCATGTAACTCCTCCAATCTATGCATTCATCGTATCTAATTTTGCTTCTATTTTATTGGCTAGATGTACTAATTTCTCCATATTCCTCAATTTTCTCCACCCAGATAGCTCATTCAATGGCCTCAATTTTTGTTAGGAAGTTTTTTGAATATTATTGTGCAATCCCTCCATAAACTAGATGACTTTTCTTGACTCATCAAAATTGAAATTGGATTTTTCATCACATCATAGAACCTCACGTCATATTCCATGATAGAATCTCCCGATCTCTCATTTATCTCCTTCAAGTCTTGAATAGTCTCCCTAAACAATTCTTTCTTTTGAATTCTTGTGTGAGTACACTATACATGTCCTATAAATCTTGTGCACTAAGATTTATAGAGTATATAAACTCCAAATATCTTCCATGTATTGCCTTTATGAGTTTATACTTCTTTATGGTATCATATTTGACCCCTTTTATCTCCAACATATATAACAAGTTAGCAGACATTGACCATGATTAACATACCCGTTATAAGGTTGCAAAACTTTTATAGGGATTAGGATACCATGCCATCTTTCCTCCCACTCCCAACCGACTTCCCGGATAATTTTTCATAGTATTATATCTCAAGATATGAATTGGATTTAATTGTACACTCGGCTGATTAGTACTCCCACCAAGACTTATACTAGCCTTACTTGGATTCTAGCTTCTCTTTTTCTGATTTTGGGAAACTAACTCGTATTTTGGGATTACAAAAATATTATTACTACACTCTTTCTCTTTTTAAAATTTCCCTTAATGTAATCTTGCACAATGAATGGATGTGCAATGCCAACTCTACTTTCCTAGTAATTTATTCCATACCCATCTCTCCGGATCTTGAATGCAATACTATTTGTACAATGAACATATGGTTTATCCTTTTGCAATTCTTGCACAATTTCAAATTTCTCCAAGTCATTTAGCCAATCCCACATAATCAATCATCCATTTGGATTTAGGGACATATATCCTAGAAGAGGGGTATTATCATCTTCTACAAGCATTTGTGCATCCCGTCTGGTTTCTTCATTATAGATTGCACTTTCTTGATCTTTGCAATACCACAGTCTCCATGATGGTTTCTTTGAATATCAAATTCTTCATTAATATAAATCTAACTACTTCTAGTATTAAACCTTCATCTTCTCCACATGGTTCCTTGATTTCCTTTTCTAATTCAAAATTAGGGTCCATGCCTCATTACACACCCTCTCGGACACTTTTGTTTTCTTCTTCCGTAATATCTTCATATTATTTAGGACACTCCTTTCCTCCTCCTTTGAAAATATTCCCTACTTTACTCCTACTCACAATTGATTTCTTTTCCCTTTAGAAATATTGGAGCTTCCCCATCTATTGCATTTTTGGCCTCTCTCTGCAGTCTTTTAATCCTTCTCTTTTATTCTCTTGATCCTTTTTAGACCCTTCATAAATCCTCTTTAATTTTGGCCCCGTCATCACCAATCCAGTCTATGATAATTCTTCACCGGGAACTCCTCGTGCTATGATTATTTACTAATGCACAACCTTTAGTTTGGTGGATGTAATCTGGAAACACAATAACAAACATAACACAAGAATACCATAGACTATGATAAGAAGGAATGATGATAAATCTGAAATATCAGTGTAAATTATAATATCAACATGAAATTGTTACAATCTCACCCATGAGGTACTTCAAGTGTTAATCGACTTCACTTTTCTCGCCAACAATAACTATGGGAGAAACTTCACAATTACACCTCTAAATGGCTTCTTTAACACACCTTCAAAATGATGGCTTCCTTTACACACTTACTCATACAATATTTCTCACTACTTCTTTCTATGCTAAATGAGGGGGGTGGCCTCTTTATTTATAGAAATTCCAGGCTTATCCATCTTATCTCTAAGATAGGATAAGAAATCCACTCGACGAATCATATTCCATACCTTAACTCTTATCTCGTAGATGTAAGCTTATCTTCTAAGATAAGATAAACCTTATCATTTCACATGGGTTCCACATTTTTAGACTTTTTACAAATAAAATACACAAAATATTTATGACCTCACTCCTTGTCCTTATTACCAATATAATATTTCTATTTCCTAATCATGTAGACCCTATAACTCTACTTACCCGAACTTTGACATTTTAACATTACCTACCACTTACGAAAAATATTTACTTTTTACCACAACATTCCTATTGTACTTTTGACTATTACCGTACTATACATTATTGGCGGCGTCGTATTGGCAGTTATCTTCTATCGAACGCTACTACTAATTATACTTAACAACATCCTATTCCTAATACATACATTAATGAAATAGAAATTACAGAGGAAAATTTTAGTGTCGACATGCCCCTTCCTCTTCATCTTCATCTTCTAGGATTACATCCCTCTCGCACCTACCCGACTACTCCATACGGTGTGGAATTGGCACCATGGCCTTTTCCATAGATAGAATTTTGACTAAGAAAGGAAGTTATCTAACAAATTTTCCTCTTAATCTAATTAGAAAATGTGCTTCAACAAAATCAAAAGAACAAAAATTTGGAAAAAAATTCAATTATGTACCGTCAATTTTGGTTTACATCTAATGGTCAACAAAATGAGTCCACGAAACATCCAATTTATGAAAAGTTTCAATGTTTACCTCCATACATTTGTATTCTTATATGTGTTCATGTCTAAAGCAATAAATTTCCAACCAAGATAACCAGATGGATATCTCATTTAGGAAGTTTACACTAAAAATATCATGAATATCTCCACATATGTAATCCAAATGGATCTTTTCAGTAGGAATTCCCATCAAAGTCTCTTCAACTTCTACAAATTTTTTCATCTTATCTTACAACCATTGTTCCACATCTCTTTGCCTCAATAACCATCTTAAAATTTTGTGGTCCCAAGAACTAAACCATTATTAGTAGAGGACCCTCAATCATGACATCATGGCTTGTAACTAGTTGTAGTTTAGGTTAATTTATATTAGTTACAATAAAAATGTGTAACCTTAATTACACAATAGCTATAGAGTATACAAGATTCAAGGAAGGAATGGGCAGTGATTGGGAAAATGCATAAAATAAATAAGAATACTTGATACTGAATTAGAACAAAGACATGCTTCAGAATGGAAGGAATTGAGATATATTTCTATTAGGATCAAAGATAAACCTTCTATGGATTGTTCTTCCATAGTTTTATATATCATGAGGTCAGTTTTGAGTTACCAATCCTTTCTTTTTCTCATACAAAAAGAGGATCTTTGTATTCTCTATCTATATGAAGAGAGAAATTTATCTTCTACACTTTGTATTATATTAATTATGTATATACAATAGGGTTACACAATCATACAAAACATATTCATGTTAGTTTTCTAATCCTTTTACACTCCAACACACCTCATAGGAATCATTAAATTTTTTAGATTTTCAAAACCAAGTTTATATTTTTCAAACATCGCAACCTCCTTTGTGGTGAAAGAATCAAACTCAACTAATAATTCAATGCGTTTTAATGCAAAACAATCATGTATCACTCTAAAAATAGTCATGTTTGACGCTCATATCCTTTCACCACCTTCCAAGGATGGTGGATATGTACAAGAAAATCGACGTACAATAACTATAAACACCTAATTTTGGTACAAGACTAGTTAAGTATTATGGTGTTGGTGTATTTATGTGTTTATAGATTATTGGTTCAAGTTAGGCTCTTATTGGAACATTCTCCTTACGTCATTGCTTAATTATCTTTTCAAACTCATTTATATTGGTTTTTATCATTCCATGTGTCATGCGACCCATGATTTTCCCCTTTCTATAGGTTTTCTCCCATTTCCTTTATTTTTGGATTTCCTAGTCACTTTTTTTAATTTTTGCTAGTGACATTTTGTGAATCACATGGGAATGACCCCGTACTCTTGGGCCCTTTCACTCCTTGACCATGTCTTGTCTATTTTGTGCCTTTTTTTTCAACCATTCCTACTTCTTCTATGTTGGCTTCCACACTAAGTAGGGCCCTTATTTGAAATTCAAGAATTTTATAAATACATAGGTGCAATAATAAATTTAGGGAAAAAATGCAACATACAAGAGGAGAGTAAGACATACAAATATGTTTTAAGAATCATAAGTGTGATAAGAATATTATATATATGAATCACCTCCATATCAAAACCTAGGAAAATAATTATAGACTCATTTTAGATTATACTAGTTGTTACACATATGGACAAATAAGGGATGGGAAACAAGATTATTTATTGGATTTTCCCAAGTGTTGATTATTATTTTGTTTACAAATTGTGGCTATGATGATAATTTAGAGGAATATCACTTACCTCCTTTAACATCATCTATTTTTAATGGGTTTTGCAAGGAGATACACATGGATTAGGGTTTCTACAAAGGATATGGATTTCATGTTGATTTGTAAGTGATCCATATATTTTGAGACAATTTTTGTACATTAGGGCACATTGAACACAATCACAATGTCAATTTCATGAGCCAATTACGGTAAGCGGTGATTGTTTGTAGGTGATGCAAAAATGATTAATTACTTGGTGAAATTGGTTGGGCACGATTTATATTATAATTTTTATAGAGATGTTAAAGGTGATTTTGACCTCCTTTATTAATTTATTATTGATATTCACTCACAAAATTGCACAAAAAGGTATCATCCTACAACTCCCAGTTTTCCTAACAATTTGATGAATTAAATTGTTCTATATTATTCCAGGTTGTATTTGGTTTCCTCTGTTCTAGCTTAAACCCTTCATTTTATCCAATTTGGTATAATCTATATGTTTATTTCTAGATTACTTAATTGATTAAAAACATGATTTTTGAAAATCTATTTTTAGAAACTCCTGAAAATATTTTTAGTAGTTTTGGAGGCTTTTAGTATTTTACATTTTTAGGGGTCTTCGGAGATATCTAAGGATGGAGATGGTTGATGTATAGTATTGATTATAAAAGGATTGAATGTGCAAGATGTGGAAGGTGGAAGTTGATTTTCTGGTGGTGGATTAGGAAAGGGTTGTTTGAAGATGTTAAGGGGTGGATATTGCATTGGTTGGGGACTGTGTGATGTTGAGAAGTAGGAATATAATAAGATGGTTGGGATTGCATGGGGGTATTTGATTGTCAAGGTATATGAGAAATATAAATGGGAGTATTGGTGGATTGGAATGGTTGGATGAATGAAGTGTAGATAGCGTTGATATAAGGTGATGGGGGTGGAATAGGATCCACTAATTGAGTGGGTTGATATGATTGAGATATTATGGAAGATCTATGACATAAGAAGTAATACATAGGGCTAGAAGCAGGCCCGAGAGATGGAGGTGTAGTTGGTCTAGATGGGATGGGATGATGACATAAGAAAGGATTAGTCTCATCTATGGTAGTAGTTTGAACAAAATATCCTTGGTAAGGGACATTTATAAACAAAGGTTAGTGCTCATGGAATAGGTAATCAAGGGCACAAATGAGACAACAATCATGACAAACATTTGTTGAGATGAGACAACATAACTATTCGAGGCAAAATTTTGTTCCATTTTCTTGGCTACCAAATGAGTAACTATGGGCATGAAATGAAAACAAAGTTTACGGAATAAATTAAACAAATCAAGCACAACATTTTTTGTTTGTTTTTGATTTATTAAGAAAGTGTGAAAAATAAAAAGGGAATGGATAACAAAGGTACCTAGGAAATGGCAATCTAGAGTTGGTTTCATGTAGTTATGGTTGGGGAGTCCTCAATATACCCGAAGGTACGTGAGGCCCGAGTCTATGCAGTTTTAATGTAGCTAGAACATTGTGGTGGCTTCCTATTGGGTGATGAAATCCCAATCAGTCCACCTAGTAGGAAGATGTCTAGATGTGTTGATTGATGTGTGAATTTTGGTTGTGTGTGATAAAATGTGAGATGCAACCGATTAACCCTTACTTAAGCTATGTTTTCAAGCAAGGATGCAAAGGGTTCTTTTTAAGCCAAATCCAAATGTGAAATTTTGATGAGAACACACACAAGGAAGGGAAAATGTGATGCAAAAAGAGAAAATAAGACAAAAAGGAGAATACATGTAGAACACTTTTCCTTTTTATCTGATCTTCAAGAAGACACAAGAGAAGAGCAATCCAAGTAATCAAGCGCAACATGAACAAGCAAAAGTGAAGCTTTTATCTATAGTGTTAGTAGAAGAAACAAAAATAATAAGAAATGCAAGGAATCACCTAAAAGGGTGGTCCCACCAGCGTGCGTTGCCAGAATGTTGATCTAATTTTCTTTTCCTTTTCAAGTTAATGATCTAGTACTAAAGAAAACTAAATAACTCAGAACATGGAGGGTTTATGGTACCTCAAATGTGTGATGGATGTAAGAAGACAAGCACAAAGTGAATGATCTCACTACAAACTCGATGATGATGCAAAACAAGAACTAAAAATAAAATTGATTAGATGGTATATATGGGGGTGCCCGACGAAAAATCTGGTTCCAAGAAGTGTGTTACCTTCCTTTCATGGATGTCAACCCCCATTTGATAAAAGAAAATGATATAAATGAAAGATGACTGGATAGCATGCAGAAACTGATAAATAACATAATATGAGAGTAATAAAATAAGATGGGAAAACACTGATATAATATAAATGAACTTAAAATAAATTATACCTAGCTAGCTCAACGGTGACCCAGATCAGAGGTAGGTCGAAGGTGACATGAGTGGATGAAGTGAAAAATGAGATAATAACGCAAATTTGTAAGATCTGAATGTAGAAGGTGGTCAAAAAGACCTGAAGACACTAGACGTGACCTATAGAGGAGGATACGAGACAGAAAAACAAGATGGATACAAAAAAATAGGTAATTGGATGGATAGGTTGACGAAGAAGATTTTGGTTAATGGCAACCATGGTGGAAAGGTGGAGAGGACAGATAGATTTGGTATAACAGGAAGCAAGATGGCATATCTAGAAACTGGAATAGAAAGAGAGCACTAGCAAACACTGGGGAAGGATATGGAAACATAGAGTATGCTAACAGAGGGTTGGGTCGATGGAGACCTAGGCTGGATGACAGTGACTCGAGTAGTGTGAAACAAAGATGAAGGTAGATAGGTGGGATGAGTGACCTACAAAAAGAAAACCTAGAAGAACAACTTGATAATGAAGCTCCAACAATGGATTGGACCTACAAAATGTTAGATTCTATAAGATAATAATAAAAATTACATACGATAACATAGATAAGCATGAAATTGAAATAAACCTCCCAAATTCATGCAAGTGATGTGAAACAAGCTCCAATGGATTGCAAGAGGGTTGACATAGCTACTAGATTACTCAGATTCGAAGATAAGTTCACACAATGCAAGAAAGCTCAAGTTGTGTTTCGATTTTGGAAGGGGGTGAGATTAGTCTTATAGGGTCAACGAAAACTCACTGGGTCACCATCGAATGTGGGAAACCATTCCTTAGATGGTAAAATCACTTATTTACTCGAGATATGGGGCTTTAGGGATTGGGATAAATGCTTTAAAGCATGTTGGCGGGTAAGGGTTGTTTGGGGAAGTGTCATGGGTAGATAGGAGATAAATATGGGTAGGATAAAATCTAGAAAAATCGTAGGGATGTGGATTTAGGTGGTTAGGGATAAAATCATCCCAAAGAAAGATAATTAGAGGTAATTAGCTAATTAGGAAAGATGAAAGCTAATTAGAGGTAATTAAATAATTTAGGTTAGTTAACAAGAATTAATTAATAATTAAAGGTGATAGATGGTCATTTAAATAAATTAAATGAATTAAATTAAAGGGATCTAGCTAGGACCATGGTGAAAAATGCACACGGGAAATCAAGGGTAGTGATATTGAATTTTGGTGTCTACATTTTCCCCTTTTTGTCGAGTGTTTGTGATTAACAAGCCATGCGACAAAAAAGGATGAGAGATAAAGAGTAGGATAAAGAATAACAAAGATTGATGATGAGATCCCCCTCAAATGAGGGATCGATAACACAAAGGGAAGTCGATGAAAAGTTTAAAAGGTAGAGGTAGATGTTGAAGGGCGGGTGGGAAAATAAAGATGGGTAAAATGATAAAGCGAGGCAAGATGCCCCAAGAAAGAAGGATTTACACAACAATAAACCTATGGTGGTGATTCCGATATCACATCGGTAGGGAACAAATGATGGTATCAATAGAGATGGTGGAAAAGTTATACAGACTAATGAGTGGGCAAAAATCACTACAAATGGAGGGAATCCAATGGGAAACCTCTCAAATGGATGCGAGCCATGAGGACCAATGGGTCATAGGAAGACATCAAACTATGCACAACCAAATGTGAAAATAATGTGAAATCCTTCATACATGAGGAATTGAATGAAAGGTATGTGTCTCCACAAAGGACAAGGATGGAAATAATGGTGCCCTAACAAAGGGCACAAAAATGGCTGAAAAGGAAAAATATAAAAAGTGATGATATAAAATGCCCCAAGGGGAATAAGTATGGCCACAAAGGTGGAATTTGAGAAAGATGAGATGATGAGATGACACCCTAGAAAGAGAGAAAAACAAATGAGGAGATAGATAATGGTGCCCTAAAAAGAGGAAACAAAAAAAATATGTCCAAAAAAGGGACTTGAGATAAGACATGGATGATAAATAGAATGTTGAAATGAAATGCCCCAAGGGGGAATAAATGAGGCCAAAAAGGTGGACTTGAGAGTAAATATATGAGGCCTTAACAAAGGACAAAAAAAGAGGAGGAGGCCAAGAAAAAATGAGGGCTTCCAAGGTGAGTTGATGATGACTAAGGCGATCGATGACAACCCAAGAGGGTTGATGATGACTTGGTGTCGGCAGCTATATAAAATCCCAAAAGTTGGCCAACAATGCTCATTTTCACGTGCACAATTGATGATTGAGAGAAAAGAGATAAAAAAGAATATGGAAAGATGTAGGAGGAGGAAACAAGGTGTGCAAGATGGTGAGTAACAAAACCCACACTTGTGTTTTAATTTATTTTATGTTTTATTTTTTTTTACATTTTTTAGAAAAATGGATGACAACAGGGATGGTCACAACAAACCAAGAAGGTCGACATCGACCCCCTAAGGTGTGTCAATCAACCCCTATACATGTCAAAATGACGTGGGTTGGCATCGATCGTGGATAGATTGGACAAATTTGATAGATAGATGAGATAATGATGGAAAAAACTAATGTTTACATGTTGTTTGGATGATTGCAGGCCAGGGAGACTTTATATCTGAGAGACCAAGTCCCGATCATTGTTAGAGAAGATTACGGAGATGTGACTAATGCCGAGTGGGATCACTTGGTAGTTGTGGGGTTAGGAGGATTTAGATACTATCATAGGATCCCACGGGATGTGGGGTTGATGATTGTGTTGGTGGAGAGATGGGACATGCGAAAAGGTGTGTTTTGGTTCAGACGAGTGAGATGACCATCACCCCGGATGATGATGTGTATTACATCCTAAGATTACCTATTCGATGGAGCGAGATAGTCCCAATTACATCGGATGACAGGTAGGGAAAGGGGATTGATATATATAATGTTGAACCCCGTGACTAGACATGACATTAGGACGAGAGGTGGATCAATGCCTCTTACTCTACTATGAATGAGGGAAACTTGTAGTGTTGACATGAATATTTGAGTCGATGTGCCATCATATCAAATTATCTTTAGGGGCATTTTCATATGATATGCGGTACGAGGCGGCGTACCACATGGAGCCAATCTTGATTTGCTTGGTCATGATGACCATTTCATGCTATGCATTTCCTGACTCGGGAGGAGCCAAGGTTTCCATGGGCTCTAGCAAGTGTGTGTAATAGATAATTTTGTTGAACACCGTAGAAATGTTTTCATTCGGCACTATTTTCTAGAGTAGGTATACCATGATCTAGTTATGTATAGAGTTGGGAGGAGATCAGGGTTGGATGTAGGCTTCTTGTTACACTGTTGGGCCTATGAGCATATTGTAGTTATCTACCACTAGGGTTCCATGGGTCATTGGGGACCACATAGAGCTTACAATGGGGTTTTTGAGATGGCTAGTCAATCAGCTCATGGAGAGAGGGGAGACAAGGGTGTATATTGGTATGTGGATAGGTTTGCAGAGTTGGATGGGGATCATATAAGATGACGTCCCTACATAGACTTCCTTACATGGCTCAGGGTGGGTGTAGAGTTACTTGGATGAGGAGGATGAGATGGGTGCAAGGTAGGTAGATAGAGATGATTGAGGCCATTCATTTTGATAGAGTGTGATGATAGTTTGGAGTCATATAGACAGTTTCTAGGATCCTATCTTCTACATGCGAGAGGAGATTGATAGCGAGCTACCGGTTCTCGACATGGCAAGATCCATTGGAGGAGGTAGTAATGCCTTGGGATGATGATGATGATGTAGGAGTTGGAGAGGGATTTGATGATTAGATGACCATAGCTTGGGAATCTCGGGTTGTTGGGGAGAGATGAGATGAGGAGGAGGAGATAAGGAGATGGAGGTTGAGGCAGGGGTAGCTCCAGGGCGGCATGGATGGAGATGGAGGAGAGGATGCAAAGATGGAATGATTACATATGAATTTGGAGTAGATGCACATCGAGAAAGACATTGCGATCCAATAGAGGGATGTAGTTGCATAGGAGAAATGAATGATACTGTATGTAGAGGGAGGCTTATAGGATCCGTTTTGAGATCTTGCTACCATTCTATTTGCTACCGAGGTCAAGAGTGATGGACATGTAACACCGTAAGGAGGAGGAGATATGGCACCTCATGGTATGATTTCAATAGATAGATATAGAGCCTTAGCCATAAAGGCTAAGTATTATGAGGGTATCATGATCAACAAGCTTCACCAAGACACTACGATATTGGGAGCATCTGCAGAGGTGAATGATAGCTAGAGCTGGGAAATCTGGGAGCACAACAAGTGTGGCTCAACCACATCGAGGAGAGGGCTAGGGTGGAGGTGATGAGGCTGATAGAAAGATAGAGAGACTTACCTCGTAGGGGCAAGATTCAGACTTTCGATTTGTGATATATTATATATATATTTATATATATCTCTGTGTTGTGTGTGTGTGTGTGTGTGTGTGTGTGTGATGTGTGTGTGTTATTTTGTGTGTATATGTGTATATATTTTGATGGTTTATGTGTATATGTGTATTGTTGATTATTTGATTTTTTGATTTGATGATGATGTGGATGATGATGATGATGATTACATGTTTTATTTATATTTGATGATGATGGTAAAATGCATATGTACACATGGATGATGTTTTTCTTAATGATGATTATTATATGATGATGGTGATGATTATTACATGTTTACTTTGAGATGGATTATGATGATGAATGTATATTCATGGATAATATGTGATGTTAAGAAAAAAAATTTGAAAATAGATATGATAAATGATGGGTATTGGTAAGGGTAGGAAAGTTGATGTGATATCATAGATGGGTAGCATAAATGGGATTTACATAAAGAAAGATGCGCTTATAATAAAACAAAGGAGAGATAAAAGATAGAAGTGGAAAGGTTTAAAATAAACAAAACTTAACAATGAAAACCTATGGGTATGAACAACGACTACGTCATATCAAGGAACACGTGAGAAAATATGCCTCCAATCACATTAGAGGTAAACAAGAGGGGGATCCATGTAACATAAGGAACATGCAACTAAAACATGATGTTAACATATAACCAAAAATAGTTAGTTATACCAAAGATCATGAGAGAAATGTATGGAAAGAACTCATAAACCTAATTTTGACACGACAAAGGGGTTTGTGATGTAAATTTCATACATGAAGAGGGTTCCCCATGAGTGGTGTTCCCTAAATCTATGCCCTAGCTCTGGGAAGGGGAAATATCAAACTAATCAATGCGGGAAGTTTACTAGAAGAAAATTGATCAATGTGGGAAGCTTTCTTAGGATATTGATAAAATGAAGGTTGATCAATATGGGAAGCCTTCAATGCCATAATACAAAAGAGTAGCCATCCTTCGAGGGTATGGTCTAATTTATACATATATGATATAGATGGCAAGAATGATACACATGATAGCCATCCTTTGAGGGATCGATCTATTTATTTGATTTGATTTGATTTTTTTATATGAACAAATTTCATTCAAGGGACCAGTCTGTTTTTTATAGCTTTTGAATTTGATAAGAGCATATTTGAATTTTTATTTTAACATGGGGAAGAGCTGGGAATATCTAGGTAGACCACTTAGGAGGGGACAATGAATGTACAAGAGACACCCATGAATCCTTTACATGGTTTCAATAGGTAAATAAGAGGGTGATGGATGTAATGATAGCGAAATTCTCACTAAAAGGGAGAACCTATCCATAAGGAAAATGCTATGGGAAGAGCCATGGTGCCCATATTTAAGTTCATATCTAGGAAATTGATGGTAGACCACATAGTTCCAAATCATTATAATGATAGATGGAAGAGGCTAATGATGGAAGGATGATCTAAAGATATGACTAAGTGCTCATTGGTAATGTGCTAACAATAGAATGGTCACAAGTACAATGTGTTAAGCGGTTCCAATTCCGGTTGACCATCAAGGAGGCCACACAATAGGCTCCCAACCCATACTTATGTGTGATAATGTATGGTCCAATACATTTTGGGGAAAACTTTCCACGTTGGCTCCTTTATAGAGATGTTCTCGCTTTGAGGGTAAGGTTAGTGATGTTAGAAGTCATGCGATGAGATAGACTAGACCGAAAGATTTCAAAATATGGGATACAATGAGATAGACGAGGGAAGATAAAAGCTATGTGCTACCTTTAAGGAGGCAAAAATATGCGTCCCTAATAATATGAATAGATGGTCCCCCAAGAGAGGGAAAATATGACCACAACGATGGATTTTAGATGAGAATGAATTATCCCCTAAGAGAGGGACAAATATGGCCATAACGGTGGAATTTAGATGAGAATGAAGGGTCCCCCAAGAGAGGGATAAATATGGCCACAAAGGTGGACTTAGGATAAGATGAGATGATAAATTAGATGAGATAGATATAATGGAAACTATGTGCTACCTTTCAAAAGTGAGGAAGTGAGAAAAATATGCATCCCTAATGAGACAAATAAAAGGCCACAAAATGGAATTAGGATGAAATAGGTGGTGGTTCCCTATAATAGGCACAATTATGGCCACAAAGGTGGACTTTTGTGAAAAAAATTCCCCAAAAAAAAAGGAACAAATATGTCCACAAAGGTGGACTTTGGATGAGACAAATCTAAATAAAATTGGATGAGATAAAAATGTCATAAAATATGCGCAACACCTTAGAAATGAGGAAGCAATAAACATGTGTCTTAGGAGAAAAAAATGTGGGCTTAGGATGAAGATATGGTGCCCCTAAGAGAGGCACAAATATGGCCACAAAGGTGGACTTTAGATGAAACCATGGTGCCCCCAAGGGAAGCACAAATATGGCCACAGAGGTGGACTTAGGATGAAAATATGATAGGTAGATTGGTTGGATGCGATAGGACAATAAACTAGATGTGATTAGATGAGGTGGTTTTAGGAATATTATATGAGATGAAAATGTAAAGTATGAAAAGGAATCAACCAAAAGTGGACTAATTTTATAGTGAAGTCCCCAGTGTCAAGAGGAGCTATTCGATGGATAGGAAGATGGATGTATAAGGGATGAATTGATGTGGATAGGGTGTGTGGATTAGAAAGAAGATGTGAGAGGATCAATAATAAGGGAATATGCTCCCCAAATGGAAGAGAATATTTGGGCAACTTTGACATGGATGAGCACATGGATGTTGAAGAAGATTGGATGGGATCATTAGAAGGGAATTTGGATTTGGATTGATACATGGTTGGGGATCATAGGGATGGGTGATAAAACAAACAATATCATGAACAAGGGAGGGCCCTTTTACGGAGGAGAGATGATAAGATGATGATGGATGAAGAAGGAGATCATATGGATGAAGATTTAGGAATTGTAACTAGATTGGTCAAGGTGGATGGAGAAAGAAGGTCCTCTTGGATGAGAGATTCATCATCCTCAATGAGATCATGGATGATAGGATGGAGGGCCTTACAATGTTTAGTGTTATGACTCGGGTGTGGTGATAAACGCAAATACAATGGGAGTTGAACCATGATGGATTATTACTTTTTGGATCAAAATATTTGATAGGAGGAAGTGTGATGGTGGAAGTTTGAAGTAAGTGTTGAAGGATTTCCGTGTCTAATTCAACCAAATTATTAAGATATACCTTATCTTTATGAGGAGTTTTGGTCTTGAAAGAAGAAGTGAATGCTTGAGATGATTTGGATGTCAAGTGTGGAGTTGGAGTATTTTGGGGTTTTGATGTCTTGGTTTCAGTTTTGGTGATGATTGGTGTTCTAGAAGAAGAAGCATTGGATGGTTTTGGCTTGGGTTGATTGGTGGATTGAAGCATTTTTTGAAGGGGCTAGTCCTAAAAGAGAGATGGATGTGGTCCTAAGATAGATGATGTAGCATTGGATTGTTTGATCTTAGGAGGGGGATGTCAATTTTCTTGTGAGGATGTGAAAGAGAATATTGAGGAAATGTGCCAAGGGTTCTAGATCTTGTTTTTGAAGAGGCACCCTTGGGAGGGATGACAAAAATCTCTATTGGAGGGTCTGAAGGTGGTGTTGTGGTTGATACAGGTGGAGGGAGTATTTTTTTGATGAGGTCTAAAGAAGGTGAAGATTGGTTTGATGTGGAAGTGTTTGATTGTGTAGATGAGATGGGAGGATCACTTGAAGTTGCTGCAAGTTGAAGTGCTTTCCAAAATTCTTCAAATGATGAAAGTGATGTGGAAGATGATGTAGATGTGGTCACAATAGTTGATGCAAAGGTGGGTGTGGGAAAAATAACGGAAAGTGGAATTGGGACTGATTCTAAGGATGATATAATAGGTAAAGGTGGAATAGATGTGGATAAAGTAGTTGAATCCAATGAAGTTGATGTGATAAGTGATGAAGTGGATATAGGTGTAGGATCAATGGTGGGTGTAGATGTGGATATTAAAAGAGGTGTTTGTATAATGTGATTGATAAGGTCTATGTGTGTAGGTTTTGTGTTGGTCGATGTGGAAACAATTCATTTTTTTAGAGGAAACATGAACACCTTTAGTGTTTATCTGAGGTGGAGGTTCTTGTTTCATAAATGTTTCAAGAGGTATCATTGATATGTTTGAAAAATCAAGAATATGTTATTGGTGTGGTGGTGGGTGTAGATGCGAAAGAGGTGATGTGGCTATGGGAAAGGATGTAGGAATGTCTAGTGAAGATGTCAAGGTAGATGTGAGTGAATTTTCTGATATGGTAGATATAGGGGTAATTGGGATCGATGGAGAGATGGGTAGATTTTGGATGTTTGGTGATGTAGTGATAGGTGTGTTTGATGCAAATGTGGATAAGGGGTCACTGTTGCGATAGGTTGAGACATGGTAGGTATAGTCAAAGTCGACGTGGATGTGTTAAAGGTAGGAATAGATGCGAGATATAGGACAAGTGGTAGAAGTTAATGTGATAAATGGGGTAGATGAGGGGTAAATATTGAATATGTCCTAGGCACGATTTCTAAGGGAGGAGTAGATGATAGGGTAGATTAGATAGGTGAGGATGGAGATGTTTGATGTATAATATTGATTTTAAAAGGATTGAATGTGCACGCGTGGAAGGTGGAAGTTGATTTTTTGGTGGTGAATTAGGAAAGGGTTGTTTGAAGATGTTAAGGAGTGGAGATTTCATTGGTTGGGGGACTATGTGATGTTAAGAAGTAGGAATATAATAATATGGTTGGGATTGCATAAGGGTATTTGATTGTCAGGTTTATGAGAAATAGAAATGGGAGTGTTGGTAGATTGGAATTTTCATATGTATGAAGTGGGGATATCATTGATATAAGGTGATGGGGGTGGAATAGGATCCAATAATTGAGTGGGTTGATATGATTGAGAGATTGTGGAAGATCTATGAAATAAGAATTCATACATGGGGCTAGAAGGAGGCCTAAGAGATGGAGGTGAATTTGGTCTAGATGGGATGGGATGATGCTTTATAAGAAAGGATTGGTCTCACCTACAATAGTGGTTTGAACAAAAGGTCCTTAGTAAGGGACATTGATAAACAAAGGTTGGGTGCTCATGGAATAAGTAACCAAGGGCACGGATGAGACAATGGTCATGGTAGATGTTTGTTGAGATGAGATGACAAAACTATTTGAGGCAAAGTTTTGTTCCATTTTCTTGGCTACAAAACGAGTAACTATGGGCAACGAAAAAAAAATTACCGACTAAATCAAACAAATAAAGCACAATATTTTTTTATTTTTGATTTATTAAGAAAGTGTGAAAAATAAAAAGGGAATGGATAATAAAGGTACCTAGGAAATGGAAATCTAGAGTTGGTTTTAGGTAATTATAGATGGGGAGTCCTCGATATACCCGAAAGGTAAGTGAGGCCCAGTATGTACAAATTTTCTAACATGGCCATAACACCATGGCGGATTTCTATTGGGTGATGAAGTCCTAATCAGTCCACCTGGTAGGAAGATGTCTAGATGTGTTGATTGATGTGTGAGATGCAACCGATTAACCCTTACATAAACTATGTTTTCAAGTAAGGATGCAAAGGGTTCTTTTTAAGCCAAATCCAAATGTGAAATTTTGATGAGAACACACACAAGGAAAGGAAAATGCGATGCAAAAAGAGAAAATAAGAAAAAGGATAATACTTGTAGAACACTTTTCCTTTTATCTGATCTTCAAGAAGATGCAAGCGAAGAATGATCTAAGCAATCAAGCGTAACACAAACAAGAAAAAAAGTGAAGCTTTTACCTGCAGTGTTAGTAGAAGACATAGAAAAAAAAAAATGTAAGGAATCACCTAAAAGGGTGGTCCCACCATGCGTGCTAGAATATTGATCTAATTTCTTTTTCATTTTCAAGTTAATAATTTAGTACTAAAGAAAACTAAATAACTCATAACATGGAGGGTTTATGGTACCTCAAATGTGTGATGGATGTAAGAAGAGGGGCACAAAGTGAATGATCTCACTTGTAAACTTGATGAACCTATCAAAAAAGAAGAACTAAAAGAAAATTGATTAGTTGGTATATGTGGGGGCTGCCCAACGAAGTCGGTTATAAGAAGTGTTACCTTCCTTTCACATATGTCAACCCCCATTTGATAAAATAAAACGATATAAATGAAAATGACTAGATAACATGCAAAAATGATAAATAACAAAATATGAGAGTAACATAAATATATGGGAAAGAACTGATCTAATCTAAATGAACTTAAAATAAATTGTACCTATCTCGGGTCAAAGGTGACCTAGATGAGAGAGGTAGGTCGACGACGACTTGAGTGGATGAAGCTAGACAATAAGATAATAATGCAAATATGCAAAGATATGAATGCAGAAGGTGGTCATAGAGACCTAAAGACACTGGAAGTGACCTGCGAGAGGAGGATCTCGAGACAAAATAACAAGTTATATATAGAAAAGCATGGATTTGGATGAATAGGTTGATGAACAGGATTCGGTTCGATGATGACCAAGGTGCGAGACATAACATGTTTGGTATAACAGGAAGCATGATGGCGAGATCTAGAAACTGGAACAAAAATAGAGCACTAACAAACATTGGGGAAGGATCTAGAAACATAGAGTATCTTGACAGAGGATGGGTCAATGGAGACACAGGACTGGAAGACAATGACTCAAGCAATGTGAAACAAAGTCGAAGGTATATAGGTGGGATGAGTGACCTACAAATAGAAAACCTGGAAGAACAACCTGATAATGAAGCTCCAAAATTGGTTGGACCTCCAAACTATTAGATTCTAAAAGATAATAATAAAAATTGCATATGATAACATAGATAAGCATGAAATTGAAATAAACCTCCAAAAGTCACACAAGTGATGTGAAAAAATCTCCAATGGACTGCAAAAGGGTTGACACAAATTCTAAATTACTCATATTCGAAGATAAGTTCACAAAGTGCAAGAAAGCTTGGGTTTTTTCCTACTTTTGGAAGGGGGAGAGATAAGTCTTATAGGGTCGATGATCACCCACCCTTGCATAGGAGAAGCTTGAGAAGCATGAGAACCCATCCCTAGTGTGTCAAACCACATGAGAAGATCACCTGGATTTGTCTCAATCGAGATAACCTTGTTGTGCAGGATGTTACATTGGTAGGAATGTATCCCTTGTTGTCAATTGGCTATCCCATGTTTTTCCCTACTGCATGAGTTGGTTGTGATCATTGGGCACTCTCTAGTTCTCTAATCCTCCCTAGTAAAGTAGAAATAACATCATTGGGAGAGGATTGAGTCCCTTGTTGGGGTGCATGTGGCATAGGGTTTGATTGAGAAGGCTCTTGATACCCTGTTATGAATTGTTCAGTGTTATAATTCTTATCTTCCATAGAAATACAAATCTTAGGATAGGTATTTGACATCTCAAAGGTTGTAACCTTCATTCTATCAAAATAATCATCTATTTGATGAAGAGGATTAACTATTCGTGCAAAACTGTCATGTTTTGCTGATTGCATGGTAATGTGAGGTCTTGATAAGACACTAGGGTAATGACCTATTCCACTTGTAATAGTTACATGGTTTGCATTGGGTAGAATTTACCATGTGATTAAAGGTTGATCAAACTCCTTTATTCCCGTATAGGTAATGGGGTTTGAAGTGTAACTAGGGGAGGTTTGCACATTGTTTGTGTAATTGTCAGCCCATCCGGAAAGGGAAGGGGATTGTTGTGGTTGAACGTTGGTGTAATATTTATCAAAGCCAAATGGCCCACCAAACTCTCTACTAGACATATTTTAGGAGGTATAAAATACCTACCAAATAGGGGAAGAAATGGAAAGGTGAGGTAATAACACCGAAAGTAAGAGAGAATAAGGAATTAATCCTTCACATCGAGTCCACCAATTTGTATGGATGAAAAAGCACACGTGACCTTCAACCACAATCGACTCCTCGAGGTCGTGCCGAGGTAGCCGATGTGGAAATATAGATGGCTAACTATAAGAGAATCAGTGACTAAGACCCGGTAGTGTGAATTCCTAGTAGCTGAATTTGTAAAGGGGAAATTTAGTGGCTATGAACGGGTAATGTAAATTACCTATGGCTTGATTGAACCTAAATGTTAAACTACATTTAACAGTTCATTTTAACCAAGATAAATTTTGACAATCTAATCTACTTGTTTGAAGAGAAACTAATTAAATAAATAAACTAAACTGAACTATTACAAACAAAGACAATAAATTGCTTCTATTCTAAATAATTAAAGCTACTTCTACACTAAAACTAAACAAGTAAATAACCCGGTGTAGTTATTCACTTGTGTTGAGTGTATCTAGTCTATTTTAATTAAATGAAAGATTCACTCTAAACTATGGATGTAAATCTAACTTCCACTGCCTCGAAGTAGGGAAAGAAATAAAAGATTATTAGAAGTTTTTCTTCCTTGTAACTTCCCCAACAACAGTAAAGAAGACTTCTATTAAGGATTTTCTATTGAATTGATTTAGTGAAGCTATTGAATGATTAAAATAATGGAAATGCTTCTTTTCTACTCTATTTATATGAAAATGTATGCATATGATTCAAAAATAAAAATTGGAAGAAATGAGAAAAACAATAACAACTCCAACTTGGAATACAAAATAATGACAATCTGGTTATGTGGTACTTGGTCCCCTAAGTTTATATTTTCACTCTCGTTTCCACATGAGTCTTGAGGTTGGGACCGTAGCGACAAAAAAAGAGGGAAAGCACTGGAGCAATGATAGCTTGAATTGACAATTTGGGAACAATGCAAGTGCAAGAAAGATAACACAATAGTTGGTTATGTAGTTTCGAGCAAGAAAGAAGGCAACTTAGTAATTGCAAGAATACTCAAAATGATCTCTGGCAGTGCTTGAAAACAAGCGATCAATTTATAAAAGGTTGGTTGGGAAATGGTTGAAGCCATTTGACAGCCAAAGGGTGCCACATCAACAATGAAGAGGGAGTTTGAACTATCAATCACAATCAATCACAAATTAGAAGTGAAGAAGAGATTGCCACAAGGCAGCAGTTTGAAATCAACCACAACGGGTAAGAAACATGTGTGCAAAGTGAAGTTAAGTGAAACAACACACATCTAAAGTCACATTGGAACATTATGGAAAATGCGCACGGGAGTGCCACCTTGTGCAGAGTGGCAATTACAGGATCGCCACCTTGCCTCGGGAGGTGGTTACAAAACCGCCACCTAGGAAGGGCGGTGGTTTTGACACTAAAGGTCAAAATAGGGCTAAAAAGGAAGTGGGAAGCTATGAAAAAGCATGTAGAGGCTAACTAAGGTAATCTAGGCTATAAATATAATCTGCAAGTAGGTTTAGGATCTTGAAAACCTTATGAAAAGATATGAATCATCACTTGGGACATTTTGTAACTATTTTTTGATAATGTAGCACGTAAAAATTTGGGTGCATACATATTTCCCCCTTGGAGAAGCGTCTTAGCCATGAAGAGGCATAAAATGTATAGTCCGAGTATGGCATTCCTGAAATGGGGAGTTAGACGCTATACTTGACACGCCATTGTGCCAAAATGTCGATGTCTAAGCTCCCGCTACCTATAAGATGAAAGGAAAACTCAAGTGCAGATAGATAAAAATATCAAAAAATAAACACTAAATCAAAATGACAAGAGGACTTACCATTTGCATGTGGGGATAAGAATATACCCGCACAACGCTCTTGCCCTATGGTCACATACACTCAAAACGAAGTTAAAACACAACACACACACACACACACACACACACACATCAAAACAACTCATTTTCCTATTCATTTTCAATAATCCCGTTAGTGATTTTTGATCTCCGGGCCTATGGTGACCATTTCAAACAAGAGTGCAAATCAAAGTGATTGTTGCGATGAGGTGATCATGGCTCCGAGACCGAGAAAATCAACAACGTGGAAAAATGTTAGTTTTTCTCAATTATTTGTTTTGAAACCTAAAATGTAAAATATTGAAAATCTAAGCCTAGGGGGAGATTTTCAAAATTTCTTGTCTTAAAATGGTCCCTATGGGGGATGTATAGGGGTTAGCCTTTTATTTCGTTGAAAACAAGCTATTTTTGTCTTTTTTTGAATTTTTAGGGCTAAAGGGATGACTTGACGATTTTTTATAGGACCGTCGCCTTATGTAGGGTGGCGGTTATAAGAATGCCACCTGTTAGGGAGGGGGTTTCAGAATTTCCTCCCTAGCAAGGAAATGGTTACAAAATTGTTGCTCTACATAGGGTGATGGTTTTGTCATTTTTGGGACAATGAGTAGATTTGACATGTTTAGACTTTTTTTTTGTATTTTGTACTATTTTGTTATGCTTTTGATGAGCTTGATTATGTTATTAACTCACTCTTTTGTTTTTTTATGAATACGTAAGAGTATGTTTCTTTGGAGCCGAGGCTACTAGCTATATACTTGACTAGTTAACACAGCCAAGATAAACATACTTGCACCGAGCGGGATTTAGAGGATCGCATGGGTGCTTTGCACATTACACCTCCTAGTTAGGTTCTGGTGACCTATTATCTTATTGGGATACAAACCGAGAATACTTTCCGGTTCCCGGGAGTTAGAGGAGAGTGGACCATCACTCTTGAGGATGTATACAGGATACTTGACATTCCTATAGTTCGGAGATGCTTGACCCTTGAGACAATAGGATCTACACATAGGGCCGTGAACTGGGCCACTTTAATGGGAGATGATGGGATGTTACTAGGTACCAAATAGGGTATGAGGCTCCTTTCTATATCCACCACTCCTATCCCTACATTCTGTAAGGCCATCATAGGTATTTTGGCTTCGAGGTTGATATTGGATAAGGGTTGGGATAAGTTATTGTATTATTGGGCCCTGATTGTGATGTAGATTGAGTAGGTACAAGGTGGAGACCATGGTGTTCCTTTTGACCCTATGTAGAGTCTCTTATGACCCATAGTAGGATAGTACCTGACAAGTCATTTTCCATCACCGACATTGGATAACTCTTAGCTCTACGTATCATGGAGTTCTTTGGGACTAGTTTGGATTTTTGAGAATCAACTTGGAGCCGTGAACTGTGTTATAGATAAAGAAGGGAATCCTTGTTGTCATATATCAAGAAGCCTACCACTACATAACGAAGGCATTGAGGTATTCTTCGATATCAAATTGGTACATCATGAGGAAGTGAGCCTAAGTGCCACAGCTTCCTAGAGTTTGAGCCATCATTGTTGAATGTGGAGTTGGCGAATCTTTGCGATGATCTCTTCTCGGAAGGTGATTTGGAGTTCACAAGATTTTTGGGACAAAAATCATTTCCTATTGGGATGTGTGATTTGGAGGACATAATTTCCCTAAATATCCTAGGATCACTATTGTGTAGAAGATGACTTCGGTGCTTTCGACGACTATTTAAACGTCAAAAACAGAGTTCATATGTACATTTGGTGGCTGATCAAAGTTGCGGTCAACCCTAGGTAGGACCAACTAAATTGGTGATTCATGAAGCCATGGCAAGTTTGATCGTGCGAAGGTGATGTATTCGGGTTTGTACCTCCGGTCTTCATAACTCGATGTCGTCTTCATCTTCATATACGATTGATAAAAATATTTCCACGTGGTGGGTCTTCAGCCACCACGTGGCCTGCCACCACTTAGCCCTCATTCAACTAAGCTCATAATCGAGCTATTCCTCAAGTTGCATAGCAAGATATTTGGCGAGTTATAATATTTTCTATGTGAGGAGGCTTACTAACGTCTTGGCAAGCCCTTTTCCACTAGAGATTTGGTATTTGGCTCGGTCAACATGAGGAGGCTACGTGGATGGGTAGACTCGGAAAGGACTTGTCAATGGACTCATGGAAGTCTACGAGGTACAACTTGTGGGTGACTTAGTGGGAGTGGGTTTCGGTGGAATCACGATGAAAACTCATAGTGATAGTGAATGGGCTCGACAAAGTTAGCGAGGTGGATGGTGGACGGTGCAGTGAGGTCAGTGAATAGCTCAGAGATAGCGGGGCAAGGTTGACTCGGTAGTGGACTCGTCTCGGTGGATAGAGAAAGTGGGTGAGGACACGTGGTTAGCGGCTTGACAGTGATGTCGAGTACTTGGTAGGGACTTGGCGGGGTCGGCGATAGTGGGAGACAACTCGGCGATAGCGAAGGGGTATCTAGACGGTCAACACAAAAGGATCTTGATTGAGTCATCCCACAAATGGCACCAGCAGTTTTGAACCGCATCCAACTCCCTCAAACTTGCGTCAACTAACTGAATTGCCAATCGATGTGGCTATGTGGAGAGATAGAGTGATAAGCTATCTACACATGAGTTACAGGAGCGCTTAAGCTTATAAAATGGACCCCTCTCCATTTTCAAAAGGATGGACACAAAAGCTCATTCGAGCTATGTAAAGAAGCTCCTCCTGAGCTATTTGAAGAGCTCATTCGAGCTAGGGAACATAAGCTCATTTAGGCTATTTAAAAGCGAGCTCCTCCTGAGAAATGAAGGATTTATTCCCGAGCTATGAAGACCAAGCCTGAGGAATTAGGAAATGTAATGAGGTTTAATATGGAGTCGATGGAATATTTATAAGACCTATTATTATTTTCAATAGGCATTATTATTAAATTGTAAGTCCTATTATTTTAAATAGGCATATGTTCTGGAGCTAAGGCCTATTAGGCATATAATATGTAAGACCTAATATAGGTGTTATTATTTCTTTAATCCTATTGTAATAGGTGAAATATTATTGTAAAGTTCCAAATACTCTCTAAGAAGTGATACTCAGGGGAGCTCCGAGACGCGTGGCGAAAAAGCTCGTGAAGTTTGAACACGAGTGCGAAAATTTTTAATGGAGATATATTGGAGAGATAAGACCTATATCAAATAGGCAATTTAATCATCTTCATTGATGACCGATTATTATTATCAACAAAATGGAGATAAGGCTTATTAAGCCACAAATTCAGGTACATAATGTCTGGAAGACCATCTGGGGAGCCAAAGGGCATTGTATTATCATCGGAATACTTGATCGGGAGCCACATGGCATCAGTATCGGGAAGGAGAATACTTGGCATCGTGCAACGAAGGTGAAGTGGTATTCACAGATAAAATATATGATCGAATCTACCAAAGTGTAGCTACTCGGGTTTCGTGTTCATGTTCTTATGTATTCAATATTATCATGCTAGATTGTATTATTTGTTACAGTCATTGAAGTTGATAATATATCTCATTCTATTAATGAACCCTAGAGACGTAGGCATTCTGCCGGAACTCTGTTATCAACCTATTTTGTAGTATGATTATATTCTTGCATTGCTTTAAGTTGATTTTAATGGGGTGATTTTGGAAAATAATTTAATGCCTATAGGGGTCCAGATCAAGTAGATACAAATTTGATCAATTTTCGAGATCAATTTTGTAATGCTAATATGTGATGATTATGTAGACACATTGTAATGCTGAACTTTAGCTTTTCAAGTAATGTTTAGTACTTCTTTTTGTTTTGGAAATGTGTGATGAATAATGATATGATAATAAAATCAATCCGCTTCACTCCTAACCCCACGTATCCAAAGAAGATGCAGGGCTCAACACCGAGAGCCGGGATGGACATGAATTGTATGGTTTTGGTAGAGATGGAAATAATGAGAGAAGGACAAGATTTTGACATAAACCCAATTAGGAACATACAAATTAATTCTACACATAGCTTTACTAGATAGCCTAGAATGTGATTTGCTTGCAATTTTATCTTGACTTAGATCCGTAGATGGCCTCTTGATTGAAAAAATCTAGCTTTAAGGTTCTAACTCTCTTTTGGAATATACACATCTAATTCATCTTTCTTGGGATTTTAGGATTTCAACACACTTTTATTGAATGAAATTACTTTAACTTACTAATTTATTTGTAGAGACCCCCTATACCTTGCCCATTACTACCAGTAGGAAGCATGGGCTCATCACCAAGGACAAGGCATAGATGAGTAAGGGAACTTCCCTCCTTTCCCAACCTCACACCACTTATAAGAGGTGCAGGCTCAACACCGAAGGTTGGTGGGGAAAGGAAGTGTGTAAATGAAAATTTTGATTGATTTTGACTTGAGATTTATACTTTTAAAAAAAAATTCTAAGTCATGTGCTTTTGGGAAGGAGAGATTGCCCCTATCCTTAACCCCACACAACTAGTAAGATGTGAGGAATCAACACCAAAGGGTGAGACAGAGAACAAGTGTCCTGGGTGAAAATGTTTTAGAATACTTTACTACTAAAGAGGTCTTTTTGGGAAAGATGTGACATCATGAAGCTTCTAGAACAGACTATGGGAAAAGACAACTATGCTAGAAGAAAGATATGGGTAGAACCAAGCATGTAGGCCTTGGTAGGATTAGTGTCAAAGTTTCATCTTGTCTTGTTTAATTGATGAAGTGATAAGAAATGTTGATGAAAATGTTATGAATGTTTGAAGAAATGTGATTTTAATAATTGCCAATATTTTCAGAAGTTTTTGAAAGTTAGTTGAAAATAAGTTCCTTGATTATAGATTTTACAAAATGAGATAACATATGATAATGCAATGAGAATGCAATAGTAGTATACATATGGAAATGCTAATGGGACATGTGTAGGAATGCTTAAGGTGAAGCGAGTTGATAGATGCTAAATTCTTCACCGCCCAAGGTACACAAGTGATTCGTATGATCTTTGAAGTTTTCATTTTCTTGAAAAGGGCCTACTACCTTAGGTTTGGACTGACAACTATTTCCTAGCATTGTATATATACCTAACATTGGAGTAAATTTGATTGTTTGAAAGAGTTCTTTGTGAACCTCTTTGTCACGTTCTTGACATATTGCATTCATGTTAACATGACTATGTTGTTACCTCCATTACGTAGGGAGTAATGGTTACATTTGACATTTTTCACGCTAATGGATCGTGTCTCATGGACACAAAAAGTTTGGATTTTGATGCATTTGTGTCTAGACCAAGGTTCAGAATGGAAGAATCCCTAGAGATGGCTTTGATGGGTATCATTTCATTTTTAAATCCCTCTTGTTTTATTATTTTGATCATGTTTACGTTTAGACCAAGATCATCGACATGAAGAGAGGTTGTGCCAAGGAGTCTACCCATTCCTTGTGGTTCAAATGGGAGGAAGATCAGATCACTATACTCTAAGAGTTTCAAGATCTATGCTCTATTTTTGGTGGACACCATTCCCGTAGATATTGATTTATCCTTAGCAATTTTAGCAACCTCGAATGTTTTTAAGTCATCGACCTTAGCCTTTAGAATGCTTGAGGTGGTCATGACCATTGTTGTTGATGGAGACGGTTGGTTTAAATGGTTCGTGGGGAGCTCATATATTGAATGAAATCCTCTTTTCTTCTTGATATTCTCTAAGTGTATATCAAAGAGTGAGGATCCCCTTGGGCAATGAAGACGTTTCCCAAAAGGAGGAATCTAACTTCCTGGAACAAGGTAGAAGGAATAGCCTTCATTTGAAGAATCCAAGGATTCCCAAGGATCATGTTATAATTTGTTTCCATGTCGATGATGTAAAACTCCATCAAGATGATTTTTGGCCCAAGGGTGACAGGGAAGAACTATGGTATCGATCAAAGTAGCCTTAAGATTGTAATACCCTCACAATGTGTTTCTTGAAGAGGAACAATTAATCTCTCCATATCCTAACTTCTACAAGAAAGAGAAGGGAACCACATTTAAAACAACCCCATCATTGATCACGGCTCTACTAATGCAATTTTTCAAAACCCATACTTGTAAATATAAGGCAAGATTGCCTCTTCAAATTTCAACATCGTCGATGACATCTTGTCTATATAAAAAAACCAATATCCCTATCACTTTGTCCCGAGGATGTATGTCAAATTCAATATGATTTATTTGAGCACTAGGAGGTGGCGTAACATGGATTAGATGACCAAGACCTAGTGCATCGAGCAATGAAAAATGATGCGCGGGGAATTCTTTAGCAAATCTAGGAACGAGATGTGAGAAAAGGTTTTGTTCAATTTTGATATTAAATCATAGGCTCCTATTGGTTTTGAGATTATAGGAAAATCTTCCTATGAGAAGGAAAGAGCAGGTAGGGGTTGTGAAACATATTCCCTTGTCCAAGTTGTTGCATTAATTTCCAATTCAAATCTAACTCTACTAAACATAATATCTTCGTATCATTGTTTGAGCCAAGGTTAGGAGAAACCCAAGAGTTATCAGAAGTCAAGGCCTCACGGTCATTGTTCCCTATAGGAATGACTTTGTTTATGTTATGAGGATTCACCTTGACATTTTCAGGATGTGTAGGGAGTGGATTCCGAAAGATGCTCACATTAGCATTTTGAGGAGCTATGGGTCGTATATAGTTTGGCTATGAACTTGTTCTAGGGTCTGCTAAGAACATATCCACAAAAAGATACCTTTTATTCTGAGGGAGCCTTTGTAACAATTTTTTTCTAATCAAGGAAATTTCTATCATCATGACCTTGAATCTTATGGAAACCACAATATAGGTTAGGATCGTAATTTCTTGGCCTTTGATAAGCGTCTTGTTGTTGTTGATTATAACCTCAATTGTAGTTTCAAAATTAATTTTTACAACCATGATTTGTTGCCCCTTGTCCGAGGTTTGGTTTTGGTTCGGGTCTTGGAATTGATTTTACCGAGGAGGGGAATGGTTCACATCAACTGTGTTGATAGAGGAATCGCAGTTAGGGCCTCTTTGACTACCCGTGTTGTTGTTATTGGTGCTATTGTTGTTTGTAAAATAAAAATTCTTGGCTTGATTAGTAACACCATACGTGGTAGCACCATGATTTTGATTCACACCCTTATGTCCTTGGTTGTTGGTGCCATTGTTTTGATTTTTTTTTATTAATGGATACCAATTTCCTATTGAGACCGTAGGTCTTACACCCACTATCGATAGTGGCTTGGTCGATTCAAAGCACACCTTCCAATACTTCTTCATAACTATGGAAAGGAAACTTCTGGACTTCTTCTTTAGTCTCTCGATTGAGCGAGTGAAGAAATAGATCACAAAGTTCCATTTGGTCCATGTTGGGTGCACTTTTTGAGGAGTAAAGAACTTGATGCCATCTCTGGATGAAATGGCCGAAAGATTCATTTTTATCTTACCTAATATGCAAAAATTCCCTAATCCATGTACATAACAACTTATTCATGTCAAATGCTCTGATAAATTTAGAAACAAGTTATTTAAAATAATGTATGGAGCCTTCTGGAATACGATAATACACATCCAATGCGATTCTTTTGAGAGTCTTTGGAAATATTTTAACTACTACAACATCCCATGGAAGTAATTCCCTAATGGCAGTAGCATACGCCTTGATACGAGCATTCGAGTCTCCTTCTCTATTAAACTTAGGAAGATCAGGAAATGGGCGCAGAAGCATGACACCACACAAAGTGAATTCGAGGGGTTCCTTTAAGTACTTAGCATAAGTAATCAATTACATAAGATTCCACTATCAAGATTCTTGATGTGGAGGTGGAGGAGGAGGATTTGGATAAGTTGCATTATAGGCATTGACCAGAACGTATGGAGCTCCTTGATATGGCGCATAAGGAGGAGGAAAGACATATAGGTCTATTTGGTGGGAATTTGAATACATATGCAAGTAAGGTGGGGTGATACCAGGATATGGACTAGCAGGCGTAAAACTAGGGAACATCGCATTGCCTGATGGAGCGGCATTCAAGAATGCACTGATAGCCATTCCTTGCATAGGTTAGTTAAGCTTAAGAAGGATGAGGACCCATCCCTAGTGTGTCAAATCCTGTGAGAAGATCACCCAGATTTGTCTGAATTAGATAACCTTATTGTATATGATGTTACATTGGTTGTTCATTGGTAGGAATGTATCCCTTGTTGTCAACTAGATATCCCATGTTCTATCCTATTGCATTAGTTGGTTGCGATTGTTGGGAAATTTCTAGTTCACTAATCCTCCCTACTAAATTAGAAATGACTTCGTTGGGAGAGGATTGAGTCCCTTGTTGGGGTGCCTATGGCGTAGGGTTTGATTGAGAAGGCTCATGATACCTTGTTATGAATTGTTCAGTGTTATAATTCGTGTCTTCCACAGTAAATAGGAATCTTAGGATAGGTATTTGACATCTTAGAGGTTGTAAACTTCATTCTATCCAAATACTCATCTATTTGATGAAGAGGATTAGCTATTTGTGTAAAAATGTCATCTTCTGATTGCATGGTAATGTGAGGTCTTGACAATACTGTTAAAATTTGAGGATTCTAATAAATATGGATTTAATCAACATAATATTATATAATGTTACAATAAATATTTAAATAAACATTACATCATAACATAAGTAAATAAAGAAATACTTACATGAAATAAATAACACATGTGACATAGTATTTACAAAGTGGAAAACCCCAATAGGGTAAAAACCACTTTGAAAATAACCTTTTACTTCAGAGAACTTATTTTACATCTAGTAAGATCACCTCCTCCTTAAAACCTTATTTACCAAGGGTAAAACCAAATCACTTGATTTTCACACCTTTGATATATTTCCGAATATATCAAATGAGGACCTAAAGTCCTTTTTATATAAGGTGATCGGGTATGTCTCTGATCCACCTTTTCAACCTAAATGGTTGACACATATACCTAGGTGAGTGTATTTAATAAATATAAACATAAATGATTCACATTATTAAATACTTACCTAATGTATATTACATAGGTATGAATATTTAATAATAGAAAAGTATTTCATATTATTAAATATTTAACCTATATAAGGGTAAGTGCATGAAATTGGGGGCCAAAAAGTGGACAAGAATGTGAAAAAAAAGAAAAACGCGTACGTGTTTTGTTAAAATGCGCTCACATTTTAGTTTGTTTGGCTTGGGAATCACCAAAGCATAACGCGTATGCGTTATGTTGACTATAAACAAAAAAAAAAAGAGGCCCGAGCCTCTATCATTTTTCCTCCCTCAAACGTGAGTTTTAGAGCTTGTTCGTGCCCTCGCGTTTTTCCATTCAGTTGGATCTCAAGCTCAAAGGATCATTTTTGGATCACCGGGAAGATCTGAATCGACGATGGCACCACGGAGAAGAGGTAAGCACATTTCTTTTCTCAAAATTGCATTGAAATATGATAATTATAGATTAAAATTTGAATTGAGTACATATTTTTATTATTATTATTAGAGGTCGAGGAATCAACCACAACCAAACCCTATTATTCCTGACATCCCTCCCGACACTCCCACAATTGCTCAACATCCCTCGGGTAGTCAAGAAGATTTAGTAGCCCAAATAGTTGAAAACAAAATTGAAATTGAGGATTTAATCAAAACAATGAGGGATGCACAATCTACAAACCCCCACCGCACCTCTCTTACAAACACATTGGAGGCATTACTTGTTCAAATTGATGTGGCAACGGGGTAAATTGATCATTGGACAACTTACAGAGAGGGTTATAGGGTTTATTATTCCAACAAATTGTCATATGTGGATGTAAAGAAAAAAGAAATTTCAAAAGAACTCATATGCGCCTTATTCATGGACCCCACACTAATCTTCTTTTTTTGACATGTAAATGATTTCCCATCCATTGGTGCAATAATAATTTGATTAGAAATAATTTTTGGGACCGATGGTGGATGGTGTTTGATTTTCCACCTTGTAATAACAATGAGGTGCCACTATACTTTATGAGGAAACTCTATTGCAAGTTTATCCTCAACGAGATCCCAAATTATTTTGATTTCCAAGATTTCCGGGCTGAGGAAAAGGATCTGCACAGGATCGACTAGGTGCACAATGTGCACCTATTCAAAGTAGGTAGATTCCCACACGAAGCCCCCTCACCACCCTAAGATTTGTCCCTCCATGAGGAGACAATAGAGATTGATACACTCCACGCGCTTGAGGGCTATCTGCTTTTTTGACATACGAGGGAGATTTCTGAGCGAGATGCTCGCGGAGGTACATAGAGTATTCCCTCAGGGAGTACTAACATGAGGCCACATTTTTGCTCATCATGTGGTAGCATATGTTTGGGGCCCGAGGAGGACGATACTTTCATGCGTACTTGATTTTGGTGCACCTGGTGCTAGGGATGAACATGATAATGTCACTATGTCAGATGTCCTTTTGAGTGAGACATTTGGATTACATTCATCGGTGTCACCTTCGCAAGTAAATTTGTTATGTTTTGTTATGTGTGTTACAAAAATTTTGGAGTACCTGATTTACTTATATATGTTAAATTTTTGAAATAATTGTATTTGTACATGTACATGCATTGATATTACAATGCGTGGGAGGCGCATCTTCATCCCGACCACAGGCGGCGAGCACCATGCATACACATACATTCATAGAGGTAATTTAGAATGTTAATTATGTAAAATTTTCACATACATGTGTATATGTGTATATATATATATATATATATATATTAGTTTTGAAGTCAAATATATGTATGTTCTTGTATGTCCATCTAACTCACATGATATACATGTTTGATAAAGATGTTGACTTCACTAGACACCCCACCATCTCTGCGATAAGTAGATAAAGGTGTTGCCGCTTGCGATTTCATCTGCGCAACAACTCACTGAGGTATTCAAACAACACGTAAATTTTGTTAAATTTCTCATGTAATTCATATTATGTTAAATTACATGTTAGTAATTTCTTTCATTGTAGAATTATTAAATTATGTTAATAATGTCCTTCATTGTGTGTATGCAGGAGTTACCTGTGACAAGGGTAGTAGCCTGTTCATTTGATTCACAAGTGTGTGGGGTAAAAACAATAGTTATATATTGATAAAATTAGTTAAAATATTGTCATTATGTAGATACATGTACTTAGCTCTATTTTCACTAATTCTGATGTTAGATTTTCTGATCTTATGTGTATGTAGGGAACTTCAACCCCCTCCATTTTGACTTCGAGGGCATGGACTCCTCCATCTCATCGTCTTTATACCCCCGTTCATACTACAGGAGCTCCCGATGACTCATCTAAGCGTGAGATGCAAATTTGGCATGATCGACAACTTGCGGTAAGTTTGTGTATTTATGTAAATACTTTCATTCTAACATGGTCTTAAATACATGTTGAAAACATATATAAATTAAGTTTTGACAAAAAAACATTGTTTGCATTTACAGGCTCATCTACAAGTGAGTATTTAGTGGAAGAGGACTCGAAGCATGGGCTCGGACGATCCAAAGTCATCTCATGGATCTCCATCTTCGCTAAGGGAGGGCCTTCTTCAAGCAAGGCCAAGAGAGGGATAGATTTTGATGAGTAGGAAATATATATGTCTTACATGACATTGTTTTTGTATGCCTATGTGCATGGCATTGTATGTAAGCCTATATGGCATTTGAACTTGATGGTATATGACCTATTTGGGCATTTTTTTATTTATTATGCACATTAAAATACTATTTGGAACTTGATAATTTTGTATGAGACCTTACATTTCTGAGATTATTTTTGCATGAATCTAATATGATGTGCACTTGACAATATTTAAGACATTATGGATTATTTTTTCATTTATTGGTGATGTACATGTACTAGCATTTTCAATGTATAATATGCATCAAACTTTGAAATTAATATTTATATAATGTATGTATATAAAGAGTTACCTAATATGAGTAATTATTCATTCAATTTATCAATGTGTATATGTGTATTTACCTTACTTGCACTTCTTCTTGCTCATGGTCTCTTTGTACTTGTTCCTATCTTATCATGCACTTACTACATTCTTCTATGCTTCGTAGTCTTCTCCCCTGTTAAAACACCCGACAGTCATCACAATTTGATGTCTTTCATCTATTGATATTTTGAGAATGTCTCTCCATATACATTACTCCAATGCTTGAGAATGTCTCCAGATGCAATGACATTCTGATTCAGACACTCAATGATTCTTGATTGTCTAATCTTGTCTAATTCATGTTACTACCTTTAAATCTGTAGGCATTTCAAGTTATTTGGAAATCACATCACACCCTTCACTAGGCTTGATGACTACCATATCCTTTTTAAGGCACTTTTGAAAGCATCCATGGGTTTATCATAACATAAATTATCAATGAATGGAAGGTCACTAAGTCATAGGCCAGCTGACTCCCATCCAGAACTAAACAAGAAATATTTACTAGGTGATTGATAACTCCCATGTGTTCTTAGACATACCCCTATCAAATTCATTCTTAAGCCAATCTAGTCATTTAGGGCTCTTAAGCGACTACGCCCGGACGAGGTAGCCCTACACTGACTCAGGCGCATTTCACGTGTTTACAAACAATAAGACATCGAGAGAACCAGATGGAGGTGGAGAAAAATGTGAAGGAATTTTATAGAGGGCCTTGATGTGGAAGCTCTCGGATCTGACGAGACATCTCTAGGTGCCACAGAGTCTGAGAAATCACATGTCGAAGATATGGCGTGTTTGGGCCTCTCTTAAGCAACTACTCCCGGACGAGGTACCCCGAAAGCACGAGGAGTGTAGGGAACAAAAATGAAGCCTCCAATAGTGTTCACCAGGCCACCTTAACATTTTGGCATAGTTGGTTTGGTCCCACGAACTTCCGTTTGCAAAATACAACATCTGGTAGCCTTACACTGACTTAGACTACACTATTTCGCGTGTTTACAAACAATAGGACAGCGAGAGAACCGGATGGATACGGAGAAAACATGAGAGTATTTCATAGAGGGCCCCACATGGAGCTTTTAGATTTGACGAGATGTCTCTAGGTGCCACGGAGTCCGAGAAATCACATGTCAAAGATATGGCGTGTTTGGGCCTTAGGGCTCTTAAGCGACTACGCCCGGACGGGGTAGCCCGAAAGCACGGGAGCGTAGGGAACCAAAATGAAGCCTCCACTAGCATTCACCAAGCCACCTTGATGTGTTGGCGTAGTTGGTTCGGTCCCACAAACTTTCGTTTGCAAAATACAACATCTGGCAACCTTACACTGACTTAGACTACACTATTTCTCGCATTTACAAACAATAGGACAACAAGAGAACCGGATGGAGATGGAGAAAACCGTGAGAGAATTTCGTATAGGGCCCTAGCATGGAGCTCTCGGATCTGAAGATACATCTCTAGGTACCACGGTCGAGAAATCACATGTCGAAGATATGACATGTTTGGGCCTCAGGGCTCTTAAGCGACTACACCCGGACGGGGTAGCCCAAAGCACGGGGAGGATAGGGAACCAAAAATAAGCCTCCACTAGCATTCACCAGGCCACCCCGACGTGTTGGCGTAGTTGGTTTGGTCCCACGAACTTCCATTTGTAAAATACAACATTTGGCACCTTCTGAATGACTCAGACTGCATTATTTCGCGCGTTTACAAACAATAGGACAACAAGAGAACCAGATGGAGACAGAGAAATGAGAGGATTTTGTAGAGGGCCTCAACATGGAGATCTTGGATCTAACGAGACATCTCTAGGTGCCACGAGTCTGAGAAATCACATGTCAAAGATATGGCATGTTTGGGCCTCAAGGCTCTTAAGCGACTATGAGAGGGTAGCCCAAAGCACGGGAGCGTAGGGAACCAAAATGAAGCCTCCAATAGCTAGCATTCATTAGGCCACCCCAATGTGTTGGTGTAGTTTTTTTGTCCCATAAACTTCATTTGCAAAATACACCTCTCCAGGGCCCTACATTGACTTAAACTACACACTATTTCTCACGTTTACAAACAATAGGACAACGAGAGAACCGGATGGATAAGGAGAAAACTATGAGATAATTTCATAGTAGGCCTCGACATGTATATCTTGGATCTGACAAGACGTCTCTAGGTGCCACGGAGTCCGAGAAATCACATGTCGAAGATATGGCGTGTTTGGGCCTCAGGGCTCTTAAGCGACTACGCTCGGACGAGGTAGCCTGAAAGCACGGGGAGCGTAGGGAACCAAAACGAAGCCTCCAATAGCATTCACCAGGCCACCTTGATGTGTTGGTGTAGTTGGTTTGGTCCCACGAACTTCCATTTGTAAAATACAGCCTCTGGCAGCAGCTTACAAGACTAACTAAGACTACACTATTTCGCGCGTTTACAAACAATAGGACAGTGAGAAACCAAATGGAGACGGAGAAAACCGTGAGAGGATTTCATAGAGGGATCTAACATGGAGCTCTCGGATCTAACGAGATGTCTCTAGGTGCCACAAATTCTAAGAAATCACATATCAAAGATATGGCATGTTTGGGCCTCAGGGCTCTTAAGTGACTATGCCCGGATGGGGTAGCCCGAAAGCACGGGGAGTGTAGGGAACCAAAATGAAGCCTCCACTAGCATTCACCAGGCCACCCCGACATGTTGGCGTAGTTGGTTTGGTCCCATGAGCTTCCGTTTGCAAACTACAGCCTCTGGTAGCCCTACACCTCGATTCGAATGCTACTATTTCACATGTTTACAAATAATAGGACAACAAGAGAACCGAATGGAGATGGAGAAAAACCGTGAGAGGATTTCATAGAGGGATCCGATGTGAGCTCTTAGATCTGAAAATATGTCTCTAGGTACTATGGATTCCAAGAAATCACATGTCAAAGATATGGCGTGTTTGGGCCTCGGGGCTCTTAAGCGACTACTCTACTTGGGCCAGGGTAGCCCGAAAGCATGGGGAGCATAGGGAACCAAAACAAAGCCTCCACTAGTATTCACCAAGTCACCCCGATGTGTTGGCATAGTTGGTTCGGTTCCCAAAGCTTCCGTTTGCAAACTATAGCCTCTCTGACCCTCTCACATTGAGCTTTCAAAGAACGCACTATTTCGCGCGTTTACAAAAAATAGGACCAACAAGAGAACCGGATGGAGATGGAGAAAACCTCAAGAGGATTTTATAGAGGGCCCTAACATGGAGCTCTTAGATCTAACAAGACATCTCTAGGTTCCATGGAGTTTTAGAAATCACATGTCAAAGATATGGCGTGTTTGGGACTCATGGCTCTTAAGCGACTATGCCCGAGACACTTTCAGGTAATCAAAGCACGGGAGCGTAGGGAACCAAAACGAAGCCTTCACTAGTGTTCACCAGGCCACCCTAATATGTTGGCATAGTTGGTTTGGTCCCACGAACTTCTGTTTGCAAAATATAACATCTAAGTCAGGTGTAGTCGCTTAAGAGCCCTGAGGCCCAAACACACCATATCTTCGACATGTGATTTCTCAGACTCCGTGGCACCTAGGAGATGTCTCATCAGATCCAAGAGCTCCATGTCAGGGCCCTCTACAAAATTCTCTCGTGGTTTTCTCCGTCTCCATCCGGTTCTCTCATTGTCCTATTGTTTGTAAACACGCTTGAAATAGTGCGAGTCACTGAGTCGAGATAGGGCTCTTCAGAGAGTTGTATTTTACAAACGGAAGTTTGTGGGACTGAACCAACTATGCCAACATGTAAGAGTGGCCTGGTGATTACTAGTGGAGGATTTTTTTTGTTTCCCTACGCTCCCCGTGCTTTTAGGCTACCCCGTCCAGGTGTAGTTGCTTAAGAGCCCTGAGGCCCAAACACGCCATATCTTCGACATGTGATCTCTCAAACTCCATGGCACCTTAAGACATCTCGTTAGATCCAAGAGCTCCATGTCGTGGCCCTCTACAAAATCCTCTCTTGCAGTTTTCTCCATCTCCATCCGGTTCTCTCACCGTCTATTATTGTTTGTAAACTCACAAAATAGTGCGATTTGAGTCAATGTAGGGTTCATTCAGAGGCTATATTTTGCAAACAAAAGTTTGTGGGACCAAACCAATATGCCAACATGTCGAGTGACATGGTGAATGCTAGTGGAGAATTTTTTTTGTTCCTACACTCCCCATGCTTTTGGGCTACCCTTTCCGAGCGTAGTTACTTAAGAGCCTGAGGCCCAAACACACCATATCTTCGACATGTGATTTATCGACTTTGTGGCACCTAAAGATGTCTCGTTAGATCAAAGAGCTCCATGTTGGGACCCTCTATGAAATTATCTCACAGTTTCTCTAGGATATCTCCATCCAAGTTCTCTCGCTTATCTTATTGTTTGTAAACGCGTAAAATAGTGGCTTCATGCTTCGATGAGTCGATGTAGAGCTGCCGAAGTCAATTTTATTTTTACAAACGAAAGTTCGTAGGACCAAACCAAGCCATGTTCCACGTTGGAGTGGCCCAGGTGAATGCTAGTGGAGCCTTCTTTTTGGTTCCCTACGCTCCCAGTGCTTTGGGCTTTACCCATCGGTATAGTCGATTAAGAGCCTCGATGTCCAAACATGCCATATCTTCAACATGTGATTTTTCGATCTATGGCACCTAGAGACATCTCGTTAGATCTGAGAGCTCCATGTCGCATAAATCCTCTATGAAATCCTCTCGTGGTGTTCTCATTATCCATCCGAAGACTCACTGTGTCATATTATTTGTAAATGTAAGAACTTGATGTGTCGAGTGGAATTAGTAGGGCTCTGAAAGTCCATCATCCACCCATTTTTGTGACTTCATTCATTCCAAACCAACCATGCAACACATGATATGGCAAAAACATGTCATGCACTAGTGGATAAATTCATTTTGGTTCCCTACACTTCCCGAACTACTTGTGAATGAGTGCATATCACTTGATCATGTAATTGTCATACAATCTTCAAAGTTTGTCGATGTTGTTGCTCTATCAACCAAAAATATCTACGAACCATTGATCTCTCTTGAGATTCATGGCCCATATTCTTGACACACCAATCAACAATGCTTTTTACATATGTAAATTTAGCACCATCCTTGAACTTTAACTCTTCTCTTGCAAGTGCTCTTTTCACACATGCTCCTGCACCATCATGCTCTCCTTTTCCATGCCTTACCTTAGTAAAAATCCAGATATGTTGTACATTTGTTTCTTTGTGCATCCTACTTAGCCAATAAAACATCCGTGCATTCTTGAATTGTGATGTGTAGTTGTCTGACCAAATGTAATGTTGATCGAAACTAATGTTCCTCTCATTCAAGTTCACATAAAACACCTAGAAACACCCTTGTACATATTCTGTAGAATGTGTCCGATCATCACTGATATAAAAATGATACTCTCTCAATATTTTTCAATCTTGCTTAGTGCTTTCAGGAGAGTGCATGAATGTTATATGCATGAAAAATAGAAATTTGCACTGAGTTATAATATTGAGACTGAACCTCCATTTGTGGCTGCAATGTGTAATTCTCTGCGAAGTCAACTACTGAAACAATAGTACCAAGTGGGAATGTGTCCTTGTTTAACTTGAATTGTTCATCCAACCATCGAGCTCTATGTGTGTGCCTTGCATACTCATAAAAATTTCCTCTTGAATTTGACCATATATTCGATACGAGTAATTGTTTTGTAACAAGTTCACACCTCTTAGATTCTTTTCCATCTTTTAATTGATATGCCACCGATTTATATTTGGTGAAATAAACCAATTATTTTCCTATTGAAGATGTAATCTCCTCATGGATACAACTTTTCAGATTTGGCAAGCCACCATACATTGCACGTTCCATCCAAACATGCTTTGTTATAAAAAAATTATCTTGTTGATTTTTCACAAAATATTGTCGAATAAATTCCCTTGAAGATTTTTGTGGGACATTTATTCCACACTCTTGCAACATGATGTTAGTATGCAAAACACTACGTATTTGACAAAAAACATCATAATGCATTGAAAATTCAACATGATGCCTGTAACAACAAGTGGTACGTGAGTGATTGATTTTCACATAAAAGGGTTTGTTCATTTCAAAGAATCTTTGCTAATGTTAATTTGTGGATTTTCATTTTTAAACTTAGAGAACATTTCTATTTGATTCATATCTAATAAATGTTTTGCACACGATTCATGATTACGAGAACCTATTCTTCTTTTTACTGTATCTCTTCTATTTGGTGACACCCTTGTGTTCTCATTCCAAAATTTTACAATTAATTCTTTTAGAATATCAGATGTATTCTTGTCTTTTCATGGAAGTCTACTAGAGAAAGCCCAATAGTCAGTGTTATTGACTAACTCAAGACGTTTACATCTCTCTATTGCTTTCATTAGTGTTTTTCTGTTTAGCTTCAAAGCACTTGCTTGTTTTTCTAATCAAGCATTTATTAACTATTTTATCACTTACTATACAATTAGTTAGTGCATGTCATGTAGCATTACTATCTTTGGTGCATCTTTTGCCACCTACAACTTGGTATGCTTTATGTATGTTTTCAATAATTGACGCATTTTGATCAACAACATTAGATGTTCTTAACCCTAGGGTCTTCATTATAGGTCTCATCTTAATTAACTTCATCAATGAAATAAATAATTGACATCTTTGTGCGTCATTTAAATTCTCAAAGTAATTATCCCAAATTCCATTAGCTTTTCTTCTCGCATTTCTTTCAGACATTTTGTTAGGCATTGGTTTTATAATGTTTTCATCAATTTCAATTAAGTGAATTGGTTTTCTTCACGAAATGGAAGGAGGTGTTCTTAGAGGTGAAGATTCGTTTACAAGGTTACTTTCTTCATTCAGTGTTTTCATACAAATTTTAGGGTTAACATTTGGATTCTCAAGTAAGGGTTCAACAATTGGATTCATATCAATTTCTTCATCCATACCAACATTATCATTCAATTCAATATCATTATTCATTGCAAAATCATTATTCTCTACATTTTCATTATGTATTTCATCCCAATTTTCTAATACATTAGCTACATTTGATATAGCGGATGTACCTTGCCCTGCTCAAAGTTTTTGCATTCTTTTCAATTTCTTTATTCTCTTCTCTTCCAATTGCTCTGGTGTCTTATTCTTGACTTTCCTCTTGTCCTTAGCTTGACGTTTATCACCCATGATTAGAAAAAATCAACTAGTGGGGTAGGGGACAAAATGAAATACTAAAAATCATGCAAGAATGTAGAGAATATTGCAGAAAAAATAGAATGTTTGCAGAATTCCCATGAAAGAGATGAAAGGGACATTGGGGGCCACAAGATATAAAACAAAGAAAACACGTACTTTATATAACGCATACACGTTTTTGTTTTCTCTTTTCCCAAGCCATGCCTCAAGGCTTGGGATCTAGTTTGGATCCCCAAGCCTGAGGCATGGACCTGCACAAACACAACAAACAACAAGTTTTTACAAGAAAATGTAAAAATGACACTTCCTCTATGATAAATCAAAATAAAACAATCGATCCATTTTAAAAAATTATACCACGACGTAGAGAAGAGTCTCTTCTTTCTTAAAATATAATTTTTCAAATTTTCTAACTAATATAAGGTATCCATATTATTTATTTTCTAACTATGCCTTTTTATAGCTATTTTTTGAAGTGTAAATATGTCTATCTTTCATGGTGTATCTTTTTTTTTGGTGATCAAAATTAAAAAAAAATTATACTAGCCCAAACTAGGCATAATTCTATACATATTAAAAAAAAAAAAATCTAATTTTCGATATTTTTGAGGTAGTTAGGGGGGGCACGGTCGAGCTCCGTTATTTTTCAAAACATAAAATTTTTGTACTAGAAAAATCATAAATAAAAAATATTTGCTAAAAAATCTTTAAAAAATGGAGCCCAAACTAGATGCTCCTAGCTATCTTTCTACCAAAGGGTTTTCAAAAATACTAAATGGTGCTCAAAAATGGTGGGGGACACGAAAGTCACTCTATTATGTTTTTTAACAAAAACAAGAGCATATGTTGGTATTTTAGTTGTTTGACCCACTTAAACTTATCCGTTTTCAATAAAATTTAGAAGCTTAGAAACTAAACTCAAAATGCTATGATTCATATCTCTACAACATCTTCCAATTTTGAGTGTAACTATTTTGAAAAACTTGTACAAGTTGAAGTTTTTTTTTTTTTTTTCAGAAAAAATGCTTCCACTTAAGACCCCCTTTTGGCCCCAGTTGGTGCACTTACCCATAATAGTGATGGACCCATATTAATTAAGGGTTGGCTAGACCACTTAATCATTATGTTCTAACATACTCTAGGGTAAGGACCTGTTCCACTTGTAATAGTTACGTGGTTTGCATTGGGTTGAATGTCTTTGTGTGTTTAAAGGTTGATCAACCTCCTATATTCTCACATAGGTAATGGGGTTTGAAGTGTAACTAGAGGAGGTTTGCACCTTTTTTGTGTAATTGTCGGCTCATTCGGAAAGGGAAGGGGATTGTTGTAGTTGAACGTTGGTGTAATACCTATCGAGAGAAAATGACAGACAAGCTCTCTACTAGACATATTTTAGGAGGTATAAAATACCTACCAAAATAGGGGAAGAAATGGAAAGGTGAGGTAATAACACTAAAAGTAAGGGAAAAGAAGGAATTAATCCTTCATGTCGTGCTCATCAATTTGTACGGATGAAAATCGAAATGCAACCTTAAACCGCACTTGACTCCTCAAGGTTGTGCGAAGGCAGCCGATGTGGAAATATGGATGGCTAACTATAGGAGAATCAAATGACCAAAACACAGGTAGTGTGAATTCCTAGTAGCTGAATCGGAAAAGGAAAATTTAGTGGCTATGAATGGGTAGTGTAAATTCCCTATGGATTGATTGAACCTAAATGTTAAACTACGTTGAAGGGTCCATTTTAACCAAGATGAATTTTGACAATCTAATCTACTTGTTTGAAGAGAAACTAGTTAACTAAATAAACTAAACTAAACTATTAAAAACAAAGACAACAAACTACTTTTATTCTAATAATTAAAGCTACTTCTACACTAAAACTAAACAAGTAAATAACCTGGTGTAGTTATTCACTTGTGCTGAGTGTATCTAGTCTATTTTAATTAAATGAAAGCTTCACTTTAAACTATGGATGTAAATTTAACTTCCACTTTGCTTCAAAAGCAAGGAAAGAAATCGAGCTTCTTAGAAGCTTTTCTTTCGTGTAACTTCCCCGACAATAGTAAAGAAGACTTCTACCGATAATTTCCTATTGAATTGATTTATTGAAGCTATTAAATGATTAAAATAATGGAAATGCTTCTTTTCTATTCTATTTGTATGAAAATGTATGTGCATGATTCAAAATAAAAATTTGAAGCAATGAGAAAACCAATAAAAACTCCAACATGGAATACAGAACAATGGCAATCCGGTTGTGTGGTACTTGGTCCCCTCAGTTTATATTTTCAGTCTCTCATGTCCACGTGAGTCCAGAGGTTGGGAATGCAGTGACAATAATAGAGGGAAAGTGTTGGAGCAATGAAAAATTGAATTAGAAATATGGGAACAAATAAGTAGAAGAAGGATAACACAATAGAATTAATATTGGCTATGCAGTTTCCAACAAGAAAGAAGGAAACTTAGCAATTACAAGAATACTCAAAATGATCTCCACCATTTGCTTGAAAACAAGCAATCAATTTATAGAAGGTTGGTTGGGCAATGGTTGAAGCCATTTGGCAGCCAAAGGGTGCCACATCAACAGTGAAGAGGGAGTTTGAACTATCAATCACAATCAATCACAAATTAGAAGTGAAGAAGAGATTTCCATAAGGCATTCAAGCTTGAAATCAGCCAAAATGGGTAAGAAACGTGTGTGCAAAGTGAAGTTAAGTGAAACAACACACATCTAAAGTCACGTTGGAACATTCTAGAAAAGGCACACAGGACCACCACCCTATGTAGAGCGGTGATTACAAGACCATCACCCTACCAAGGTGGCGGTTAAAAAACTGCTGCCCTGCCTAAGAGGTAGTTACAAAACCACCATCTAGGTAGGGCAGTGGTTTTGACACTAAAGGCAAAAACATGGATAAAAAGGAAGCAGGAAGGAAAGAAAAAGCATGCAAACACTAACTAAGGTAATCTAGTATACAAATATAAGCTGCAAGTAGGTTTAGGAGCTTGAACACCTTCTGAAAAGATATGAATCATCATTAGGGACCTTTTGTAATTGTTTTTCGACAATGTAGCACGTGCAAATTTTGGCGTGTACGATAACAATCATATCACGACATATAAGATTCCTTATGAGATACTCAATATACAATAATTTAAAACCATATACAAATATGGATTAACCTTTAGATTTCATTTTTTCTATGTTAAATTAATTCAAAAGTGACTTTCCTTTCAATTAAGCACACTAAACCAAAAAAATACATATCAAACACATTCAAATGTAGAATATGGTATTACGAGAAGTTTCCTACCTGAGCGTTAGCCAAATGTTTGCCTTTTGGTCATGAAGTATCTAACCTTAGAAGGAAAATTTAGAAAGATATTTTTCTACCACTTGTCTATCCTCAACTACCTACGTAGGAATCAAGCTATGAGTTTTCTATTTTTCCTCCTCAGATCCCTTACCTCTTCTATCAATGACTACCAAAATGAAAAAGTGGATAATCCTTTGCATCATGGGTTGATTTTGCTTATGTACCAGAAAGGTAAACCCTTGCTCCCTCCCCAACTTCCCGATCACATAGAGGAGGACTCGAGACAATGAAACCCTTGATGAACATATGAAACATAGGAAAAAATGGGGGCAACATGACAATCCAGATGGCATAACAGTTAACATCCTCTGACAATATGAAACAAGGTGATAAATATGGTGGGGAAAGTGTTGCTTTAGCAAGGAAAGGGACATAAACACGGTGGATTGGGAAGCTCGGATTCTTAGGGTGGAATCTACGGTGGACACGATCCTTTTGGTCAACAAAAATCTTGTTCAAGAAGTGAGGGAGTGTCACAAAAAAATTGAGGTGCAAAATAAGAGAATAGGTGGGCTGAATGTGGAAATCATCATGCAAGAACAGAGAATATCCATCCTATAGGACCAAATTGCCAAATTTGAAGCAGCGTAAGGAATATGTAAAATGTGCCTGGAGATGAGCATCTTACAGGAAGATGAGATCATGGAAATGGAAGACAAGGTTAAGGCCGTGAATACCCCTAAAAAGGTCACTATCTCATGGAAAGATGAACTCAAGGTTGGGATAGACAGAGGACCTAGTGCGAGAACTAGAGGAAGAGCCTCCTCGAATAAGGTGAATTAATGGCGATCCTTTTGATTTTATGTTTGGTTTTATTAATCTTGTTTCTATGGATTTTTTAATGTATTTTTGCAAAAAAATTGTTACTTTGTAGACTGGTGTAGGTCGTGCCTTGTTCAGGTTGCACGGTTGGTCAAGTTTGTTTGAATTTGTGAACCCTGTCTCTTTTTGGTGGCTTTGTTACTATCTGGTCTCTTTTTTGTACATGTTTTTTTGGGTCCCTTCAAAACCAAACTTTGTTTACCTTATCTAAAAAACTTTCAAATGCGTAAAAACTATAAGTTATGATATAACACCATGTACTTCTTATGTGGATTCCAAATTAGGGTGTTCGTGAAGTTGCATACTTCCCTTATAATATTTATACATGGAGGGACCTTTTACTGTCTATTTTCCCCTCAATTTTTCCTTTTCGGACATAATTCCATCTCCTTTCCCATAAATTCCTTCCACATCTACCTTACATGTGGCCTCATATTTATTCCTTCTAACACTCTACAAATTACAAGTTAAATGAAACGAAAATTGAATGCTAGAGAATAATGGATGGATTGATCATGTGGTAATGGGAATGGAGATTGAGCGCAGAGGAGTGTAGATAGTGTCTTTTTAATGTCAAAATTTGAACATTTTAATGCCACTTCCTTTGAAATATATATAATAGCAATTACACAAGAGTTGAAAATTATGTGGGAGAGAATCCAAATATTTATATATTTATTTTGGCATAGGAGAAAATAATATTGTCCGAAAAATTCTTCTAAAAAACATTGCGAATTTGGACACATTCCAACAAAAGCAAATTCAAAGGTGGACGCCTACCGAGAAATTACATCTACTAATTTTTCTCCCTAAATCAATGAATTTGTGGAGCTAAACACAGACCATGTTTAAATTTTTTTAAGTATATTTCAAGTTATATCTATCTTGCAAGAAAATGTGCCCGTATCGTATTGTTTTTCTCATATCCATGGTGATCAAATGCCATTTTCAAGGCCTCTTATTTTATAGATTTTTTAATTTGTTTTACGGTAAATAGTTTCTTCTCATCATGGCTGTTAGGCAATGTGCTAAAAAAATAATACTAGATGCAAAAATCCCCTCCCCAATGTTAAAATCACTACTTCCCATGTTCAAACATATTTTTGCTCATATAACAACAACAAATTAAAAAAACCCATTCTTTTTCTCAAGCTACCAGGAATCAACTCTGCACAATGAAAAGGGGAAATAATTATTCCTAGATTTTTCAAAATAAAACAACAATTCCATATCCAATAAGTAGGAAACCAAGTAGCATTATAATGGAATGGCGAATATCTAGGAAAACCAAATTTCATTTGTTGAATGATGTAAATTACAAAAGAATAATAATTTGACATAGAGTTTATTGTAAAATATATATATCACTATGAATACTAAGTTTTAAATATATCTAGTGGTTTAAATTTACTGATTGGGGTGTAAGTATCAAAATTACTTCATATAGAAACATAAGAAGCATTTAAAGATTTCAAAGTCCGTATACTTTAATTTTCTCAATTTAATTGATTTCATATTAAGTAGGTGATAAATCTATCCATTTTATTAACTAAAATGTGGAATAAATGTAGTTAATATAACTAGGAACAACAGTAAATATAGTAAATAAAAGTAGTAAATAAATATAGAAAGTGACCCAAGCAACTAGGCTAATGAAAATAAAAACCCTAATATGCAAAGAAGGCTTGGAAGGATCTTAGTTGATTTGTAGGCTGATTTGGGTGTGTCATAAAATACACTAAATATTCTGGAAGTAGGAATGAACATGCAAAGGTCTTGAAAAGGCTATATCTAAAGCTGCTTTATTGGGTGGGTGCATGAGAGAGGATCAGGGTGTCTGTGGGCACCCTAGTTTACGTTTTGGGCACCCTGGTCTATGCAAGAGGTCCAAAACCAAACTTGTAGGGTCACCAGATGATCTGAAGCCCTTGTTATCTGTCGCACTAACTTTGTTGTACTCAACTATATGTTATTGGTAGTAAATGATGAATAAGAGACCTGTAAAACCCCAAAACAAGCATCAAACCCTAAAAAAATTCATGTGAAGGGTTTGGATTGTCCTCAGCTTCCACAATGGTGGACTTACTAAATGAGTGTTGCACTACATCTCAGACCTGATGTAGTTCTATGTGCAAGTGTGTGCAATCATTCCCTAGGTGGTATTGTGCCAATCACACTTTGGAAAGTAGTGAGCAATAACTATGTGTAGAAAATGTAATATAATGGTGGTTGGAATAAGATAAACTTCCCTCTTATGCTTGTGTGATGCAAATGAACCAGCTTTGTGCCTTGTCATGGAGCTAGATGTATGTAAATGAGCTCTAGATGCCTTATATGGATGCAACTCTAGGTGGATGATAGTAGTAACGAGTGCTTGGTCCCTCATTATGATCTCATAACTTGATATTTATATGGTTATCTTGATCTAATTTTGTAATTAACCCCGAAAAGGATGACCATAAGAAAGATAAAGTGTTCAAACGACTATAAAGTGCCCAAAAACTGTTTGGAAAGAGGAAAAAGGACCAGGCCCCTGTCGGTGCCCCAATACTAACTTGGGCGCCCCAATCAAGTGAAAATGATGGGAAATAATGAAAATAGATTGAGAAAGTATGTCTTTGAAGGTTAGAAATTCGATAGAAAGTAAAGCAAAATGGCCAAAAGATGGGGTTAATTAGTACTCTCTTCACTCAAAAACCATATGAATAGTAATATGAGACCGAGGCTAAATAATTTCTAAAGTGCATGATTTTGTGTCTACACCATTCTATCTAAACCTCACATATTAACAAGTTTGACTAGAGAATTAAAAAATAAAACCTAAAAAATACTAAATAGTGTATTGATTGGTCAACATTTCAACAAAAGACTTATCATATAAAACCATTGAATAGAGGTTAACAATCATTTTATGTATTACAATTGTTATTAAAATGGACTACTTCTAGATATACGATGATACAAAAGTATCTACGAAAGATTAAAAAATCACTCTAAAAACTTACCTAGGTTGTTTTCATATCTAACCAAACAATGCACTCTCTTTGATTCTACCTTTACAAAAATCACCAACCATGAAATTACATTTTGAGAGAATACCACATTCCTTAAGCACTTATGACCTAATTTATACAAATTTAATTATCAACAAGAAAAAGTGTGTCAAAGTACTCTTGAACTTATCCTAAATAGATAAAAAGTGAATCTTCTATGTTTAATTTCCTGGTATTGATCTCCTAAATTCATATAGTGCAAATCTTGGGCATTCTATAAATACATGCATGAAATTACCTTGATTCTTTAAACTTGGAGGATGGAAATAAATAGTTTAATTTTATTGGCATAACATACAAGATAGTGATTCCTTAGTTTTATATGAGCTATCATGATTTATTTCTTAGACGATATAAGCAATTGGCTCAATCATAAAGCGTGCATTAGAATTACATGTGTTCTTCTTGTTGTGGATCGATTCCACTAGGTGGGTCTAACAAATACTTTATTTCTCAATATTTTTGTATAGTTTTATGATATTGGATATATTCGAGTATTATACACTAGAATTGATGTAAGGGATATCCAATGGTGGTGTCCAGTTAAACATGAAAGGTGAGAGTTTTTGTGGTTGGGAGAGGATAAAGCTATGTAGGGTAATATCTTCTTTGATTGTTTTTAGATTCAACATGGACCCACAATTTTCTAATTGGAAAATTTAGCTAGATTTACAATGGAACCTACAATGGTGAATGTGGCAACTAAGATTCTTATATGCTTGAAGCACATATTGGATGTTGTAAGATAATGGAGAATCTATAGGGCCTTGGCTTTATTAAGAGGAATCTAAAATTTTGACATTTTCTCGTAGCTGAATAAACTTAAAGCATAATACATGTGTGGAATAAAATAATTATTATAGATTTTTATATCAGTAAGAGGACAATGTATATATTAGCTTAGTTTTCATGTTCAAATTTGTTAAGGGAAAAAAGCTGTGAAAAAATCGTTGTAAAAATATTAAATTTGTAATTAATTTTAATTATTAGAAATATACTTTTAAATTAAATATTTAAAAAAGAAAGATAATTTCACATTTCAAAAAAGAAAGATAATATCACATTTCATTAAGTAGCTATCATAATAATGTGATTGAAATGAAAAAATTCAAAAACATGTGCTTGGAGGTGCTTAAAAATATATTTTTCCTTTCAAAAGTAATGTCAAAACTTTCAAATTCCTATGTAGTATGAGATAAGGTACTTATTACATCAAAATCTCTAATCCATCAAGAGAACTTGGCTCAATCTCGTCATCACTAGCAATAACATCATCATCAGCAACATAATTTGATTCACCGCCATATTCATCACAAAAAAGTCAAGATCATCTTCATCAAAAGTCTTTTAGGAAAAGTTGAAGCTATTTTTCTTTGATATGCATACATCTTTTGTCACGTTTCTCATAGTCAATCACAAATTAGAGTGAACATAAACAATGTCCCCAAAATTTCTTGATAACAACTATCTTATTCCTTTCATTTGATCACACATGGTCAAAGCTTATCTAATTCCTCTAACATGTTATTGCACTTACCCCATTCACTTAAGAGTCAAACTACAAAATGTTGTCGCTTATGAGTATATGCTCCATAGAATCTCCACCATTCATCTTCATCCATGTCTTCCCTATCATCTATTGTTGGCTGGGTTCTAAACAACCCATCTTCTCTCTTGTATGGTCTACATTAATCTCTAATTATCTTTGCAATAGCTTGATCCAAAACATGAATTTTAATGGCTTCATAAATACCACTCATCACTTCATGGTCACTTTATATTTCTATGTGATAGAGTGTCAAGTAGCATGTTTCTACATGTGAATGAGTATGCATCATCTACCTTCTTCCACGCTCAAATGTCCCAAATCTAATTGTATTCTATTTCAACATGATTATTTAATACCTTTTGAATGTCTTCTTTCTGATGGTCCAAACCCCGTAAACCATGTTGATCTGAGGATATGACCATCAACCATGATGTGAAACATATGAATAATGGGTGAACACATTTTAAAACCTTAGACAATATTTCCCCGAAGTTAGAGCTTAGAATGATTTTATCCACATGCTTGCCTTTAAAATAATTTACAAGAAAATAATCTTCCCTATCTTTGCTTTAAACAATAGATCGAAGAGATCCTCTTTGCGTAACAATTATTTTCAAAGTGATGTGAATGGGGAAATCTTGTGTCACATGGCTTCATAAAATATTTGGAGGCACGCCTCTTATATATACTTAATGAGAGGTGATGTTTATTATTAAATTGACAATTTTAATTCCTCTAAAAATTACTTCAAGTACTCGGGGAAAATTGGCCAAGTCACAGTACTAAAATAAAGTAGTGGGCCACACAGGACTCCAATAAACATGTGGGTACTTCTCTCTACTAACTTTCTAGCCCTCACAATTTCTAGCATTATTAGTAACAACTTGAACTATTGTTTCTACAAAAACCCTCGTGAATCACTTCATCTAAAATGCCAAAGACACACTCAAAATTTTCATGTGTTCCATGGTGTCAATTACTTTTAGAAATACAACACATTTAGGGTAATATACCGATGCTCACTTTGGTCCGAATCTGAATTCAAGGGATATATAGTTGGTCCCCTATAGATGGCCTAAGACGGTCCCCATATATATAGAGGGTTGAGAAACCCATCCAATCAATCTCAATAGAGCTTCATCGCGCCCCCCCACACCGTTTCCTCCCAACCCCGCCTTGCCATCACTTCCCCAAACAAATTGTTCAATGGTCTTTGGTGCATATATGACCAACCATTACTCATAATTATAGTAAATTATGTTGATTTCCACAAGCCTTTAATATCTTCCAATTTTTCAATAACCTTATCTTTTGATCTCTTGAAAAGTGTAGTTCACACACCATCTAAACCTAGATTTATATATCCTTTGTCAAGTGAAATTGATTGTTGAATTGAATTCCTAAATTGAAGACTCTTGACAACATGAAATGGAATGAAAAATTCATAAAAGAAAGCATCCCATGAATCATTAGCTTATTTTTTTATAGGCTTCCAAAATCTATTCTATGTTGTTACCCCACTACCTTTTAATGGAATTACAAAGCATGTGGACATGGTGGAGGAAAAAATGTGTGGCAATATGGGCCTATAAAGTTCCTCTTGGATTCATTGTTTTTAAGTTCTCTCTTTTGATTTGATGCTAATGAGGTCTTATAATCTCTCTTTATTGTTGTCTTTATTACATGCGACATTTAGACATGGTTTAACACCACCTCGTTGACCACCCAATATGCCAAGAAGGTGCTCTATTATTCTTGTTAATGTTTTTATAAATGTATGTTGACATAAATTGTACGTGATATTATTTGTTCGACCCTCATAATTTATATATTTCCATTCTTATGCACTTGATTTCGAACTGTGTCATACAAAAATAAGAAGAGTTTAAAATAATAAAACAAAATTTAGAAATTATAAAATAAAAAATATTATCATACATTCATTTGAAACATATAATAACAAGAGTGCGAGGCGGCGGTTCTCGTCATGCATCTTTGCCAGGGATATGCTTGATTTTATGTTTTTGCTGATTGCTTTTATGGTATACAACGAGGAATTTTTTTAGAAAAGCTATTGGTCCATGCATGTAAAGGTCTTCGTGTCAAAAAAATCCTTGGTTGTTTTAGTGTGCTTTTTATTGCTTCTATATATTGGAGCTCATTGATTTTTAATTCTGCCAAGAACATGTCAAAGGTGTCTTCCTTTTTATATTGGTTTTTCTCTAATATAGCAAAAATGTCTTTTGCATTGTGAATTGCCAATTCAGTTGGTTGGTTGGAAGGTTCAAGAATCATTTTTCTTCTCATTGGAGGTATAGGGAAATCATATTTGCAATTTAATTTTGACTTTCTATAACATCTTTTGTTGTGGTGATGTTCATGTAATATTGCAATATTTGTATCCAGGGTTGTCCGTGTTGCAAGATATGTATTTTTCTACAAAATATTTAGTTTCATTATTCTTGTTCTCTTCATAGATTGGTTCAAGTTTGGTCCATACCAAGAAGTGTGTATATTGATTTCCTTGGTTTTGGAACTTCATTACGGGGAAGTGATATTGTATTGGTCCAACTAAAGATTCATCTTCGTATTTCATTTGTATCATTGCTTTTATTATGTAGTTGTAGTACTTAGTAAAAGTGACGGGGTCCTTTCTAATTAGAAAGTCATTGTCATAGTGAGAAAGTGATGGTTTTGAGTAGATTTTATTTTTTCTTCTTGTTTATGATACAATTTAGAAAATTTTAATGTGAGTGGTTGCCAATTATGTTTCTTATCCTCACCCACATGGTTCTTGAGACCTGGCCTATGATAATATTTATTTCTTTGAAGAAAATGTTTGTTGTATGATATGCAAATGCATGATTTACATGTTGTAATTCCCAATGTGCAATTTGAAGGTATGACGATGAATTTGTTACGTTGTTAGGTCGAGGATCATGGAAAAAGTGTTGGAAAATTCATTTCTTCATCAAATTTGTCTTTGAAAATTCTTAGTGGATGTTGTCCTTCTGCAGGAGAAACTTGTATTAATTTATTTTACAAATCACAAATGCAATGTGAATCTATGAATCCATGTACCATGGTCTCATTTTGTGTGTCTTCTTCATCGTGATTTCTTGTGTTCTCAATGTCTTGTAATTCACCTTGACTTTTTGAGATGGATTTTTTCCATTTCATATAATTTTCTATTACATAGTTGTTGCAACGCTTGCATGATAATGTATGCTCATACTTTTCCTTCTTTAATGGGGTTTTTGTATTGCAGTCATCTTTTTAGTTCCACTCGATCGTATGTGTCTCATCTAAGGATCACGACAAGGTTTTTGTATTATATAGGTATTAGAAGGGACGTTGATGACTGCGTCATCATTCCTATTTGTGGCTTTTTGTATCCTAGCTCTCTTATTTGTGTAAATGAAATTTGAAGAGAAACAAGTCTTTCTTCAAGTTCCGTAAGCATTTTGACATATGTCGAGGGCCTATTTAGTTTGATGTTGTTTGGTGATGTAAGTTTTGCCAGATTCCCAATTTTCAAGGACTTTCTCCATTTCTTTCATATTTGCTTAGACATTATAGTTTTTATTTCTTTGCCAAAGCTATGTATGTCTATTTTTCTAATGACATAAATTGTACCGTACTATAGCTAAAATGTAATTTCCTGCAAATGAGACTTGCATGTTTTGGGGTGTCTTAGATTTTTTTGTTAAATTTTTCAATGGGTGTATTTACATTGCATCATGTACTTTTTATTGTAGTTGTTTTTTTGTTTCTAGCAATAGACTTGAAATGACGAAGTGATGTTTTAATTTTCCTTGGTATGACATAATTTAGTTGAGTGCATGGTTTTGAAATTGTTTCTCATGGTAGTTTTTGATTGTTGTTGCATTGTTGCATCGAGCAATAGACTTGATATAGAGGATATATGTTTTGTTTGTTGTTGTTGTAAAAGAAAATTGTTGAGTACTATCTTTAGTAATTGGTTCATTTCGATGATTCGTAGTTAGTGGTTCAAAGTGGATGTGTGTTGTTTCAATTTCAAAATAAATTATATTAAAAGTTGCTTTGGGTTGTACATAATTACAATATGTGGTCAAAATACATTTTTCACTCGATGACCACAAATTAATTGTTACATTAAGTAATAGAGATATATATTCCAAGAAAAATTCTTTCCCCTTGATTTTTCGTTGCTCCAAAAGTGTTCCCAAGTTCACAATGTAATCTTTCCAATTTGAAATTTTTGGTATTTTTCATATAAATTCATCTGCTAAGTGTTTTTCTAAGAGATGGAATGCTCGAGGATTTCTGAAACTATTGCATTGTAAAATGATTGAGCGATATAACAACACAAACATTGTATGTCATATTCTCCATTCGTCAATAGGAAAATTGAGTCGAATAAGCTCTCACCACAATCACAGGGGATGTGTAACTAGTCTAGTCAAGCCATAATTATTTAATTCATTTGAAATTGTTGACCAATACAACTTAATCTCACTACTGAGCGTGTCATAGTTGGATATATGTCACGAAACTATTGCTTTTTTTTGCAATATAATGGTTCGTAGTGGCCAGCCAAAGGATTTGTGTCATGGAACAAGATGCAATACGGAAGTTGAGGACTATTTACATTAAATTGAAGGTAATTAGTTTTTGTTGCAAGAGGCCAAACACGTATTTGTATGTTTAACCATCTAGATAGCCAATTTATGCAAAAAACGTCACCCCATAGTCTCATTTCATTTGTTTTGAAACATTATAATGTAGACAATTGTATTCTATCTAAATATGTTTCTACATTATGTATTCCATGTAAATTATGCAATTGGAATGGATCTAATTCTAGTTGATATGATTTTAGTGCATCGGTTCACCTTTATTTAAATAATTTATGAAATGATCGATGATGTCATTACGTAGTTCTGAAGATGTATATTTGAAATGTAGAAGCACTTAAAATGTGTCGAATAGACAATCCCCCACATGGTAAGAAAATGTTGATTCTCTCAATAAGTTCTTTGCACTTAAAGCATCGTCGATGGGCGTAATGCACTCTATGCATTCGATTGTAGTCTTCTACAATTATGGATTCCTCGCATGTTTGATTGCTTATCATTCTATGTTGGTTTATTATTCTTTTACGTTTTTGCTAGTAAATTGCATTGATCACACAAAGTAATAAACAAGTAGTATTTTGAATCCGTACCTTTGCGTAAGATGTGCAATTATTTTGTTTGTAATAAAACACTTAGTTGTGAACACCTGCAACATGGACAACATAATAACACAAAATTAAATATTAATATATATATATATATATATCTATGAATACACAACCTAGATAAATGACAACAAAATAAAAGAGTTTTGAAATGTTTTATTTCACAAACTCATATTTATCTTAACTTATTACAATTAAATTTGAATTAGTTTTTGTTTATGTCTAAATGTATATATCTACTTATTTTTTCTTTTACATTTTTTTTGTTATTTTTTATGTCAATAAGTAAAAAAATGTCTCCTTTAATGTTAAATAATTTTTCCCATTAAAAGTTTTTCTTATATTATCCACATTCAATGAAAATATCCAATCAAACATTTCTTTACCTACTTTACAAATTGAAGTCCTAATTTTTTTGTTTATATGTTGGGTGTTTTATTCCAAAATGTGGGTTATTATCGGGTCGGGTGTGTAGCATGATGTAGCTAGAGTGCGGTGCTTAAGTTTATGCGCTTGTTTTTGGGTTGATTAATGTGCATGTTGTTTTTTACGAATGTATTGAAAATCCTTTAGTTCTGAAGTATACGTTGTTGTAGACGTTTTTTTGTGTTGTTTCTATTTACAATGTTAAGTAATTGGTTTGTCATTTATAACAACATGTTTTTTACATAGTGGATTGTTTATAGATCGGGAGAAAGTTGTACATGAGAAAGAAAGGCAATTTACATAAAGGAAAAAAAGAAAGGTGTTGGCATTTGTCGTTGTTTTTTTTTTTTTGCAAGCCACCGCTCCATAGCCTTTACCGTCTGCACCAGTCGACCCTAACCTGTAGGCATCATTGCACAATTGTTAAGTAAAGTGCAATGTAATTTATTCTAAATTTTTAGAAATTTGTAATCGACACCAATTTGTTTTGGAACGTTTACTTACTTGTTTGAGAGTGGAAGCAGAGCATTGGGGAGTGACAATGTGATTGAATGTGGTGGGGGATGGGTTGGGGTGGATTATGGTACGGATGTGGTGAAATGAAGATTTTGTAGTCTTGATTCCTCCTCCTTTCTTTGAAGGAGGTGTCGGGAAAGGGACATTTTGGAGTAGCGTTCGAAAGAGAAGGGGGTGAAATGCATAGGTCTTTTAAGGAGGGGACTCTAGAAAATGCGGTGAAAGTAAGCCCTGGTCATTCTGAAGAACCTATATCCACAGTTGCTTTATGTAAAGTAAGCCCTTGAGATTTATGGATTGTAAGTGCCCAAGCCATTTTTAAAGGAAGTTGCTTGCGGTTGCCTCTTGAGATTGGGGGTACGGGGACATGGGTGGGGAAATGTGGATTCCAGGAGGGCCATTGTATTTGTTGAAGTCGATTACAATGAAAAAGTGGAAGAGCTTTGGAGGGGATGATGACGGGGTATAGACAATGTCGATAATGGGGCCAATGGAGCCATTCACAAGGCCAACTTCAACCCACAAATTTGTGGTGAGCATAACCTTTTGTTGCTTACAGAGGAGAATAATTGGTTCGAGTTGCTCCTCATCATGTTCCTTTGAATAGTTATGCCTTGTTTGTTCAAAGCATTAGAGTGTGATTGGTGAATTGAGGGATTTTAGCATGTTGAGGTTGTGTTGGTCGACAAGGTCATTTGTTGCGAAACAAATGTGGAGCTAGAAGGAAAGGTGTTATGTCGGATAGGTATTTGGGAGTTTGTTCATTGGATAAGTGTTTTCCAGTCGTGGAGGAGTGGGATTCCATCTCTGATATTTAGTAGTAGTTTCGAAAGGAAATTTGGGCATCATTTGAACCTTGTTGCCTAAATATTGTTGTAAGTGTGATGCATGTTGTGAAGCTAAACCATAGGTTTGTTCTGTAGGTGTGGCCGACGTAAAGTGGAATGTCATTGACGGGGTAGCTGGCCAAGGTCACCAATGAGAATGATGGATCTGTTTCCAAATGCGGTTGATTTGAAGTGGGGGAAGGCTTCACGAAGATGGAAATCAATTTTTGCAAGGAGTGTTGGGCCTATGAAGCTCATTTCATCAATGAGAATGTAGCGAACATGTTGTAGGGATTGTTGGAGAGTGGAAAGTGACATGCCTTCGAGTGGTTTTATTTCTTTTATTGGAATGTGTAACGCAACATGTATGGTCGATGCGGAAATGTTGAATGCGGCCACTCCTGTAGGTGCGATGACCAGGAGAGGAGATGGTTGTTGCAGGCTTGTTGAGGATAATGCATTGCGGATTTTGTTTATGAGATAAGATTTACCTGTGCCTGCAGTACCTTGTATAATCATTTTTAGAGGGGGTGAAATAGTTCCTTGCTTGTAATGGTTGACTATAGTATTGAAAGCCTGGTGTTGTTCTAGAGAGAAAAGTGTTGTGCTGGATGTGGAATTTTGCATGTGGAAAGGGATTGGTGTAGTGTTTTTGGACATATCGATGAATGACGGGGCAATGTCATGTAAATGAAGCGGTACGCCATTTTGGAGCCAATTGTGATGCAAGTCAAAGTCTCGAAGGCCTAGCATGTTGAACTTGTCAAGGCACATGGAAGTATTTGGATGTAATTGGGATAAAATTTCCCATTCAACATGTAGTGGAGTGGGACCTAAGTTTTCAGAATCTGAAGGGGATTCGTCAGAGGAAGAGGAATCATTTGATATGGATATGCGTTTGACATGCCAAGGATGATAAAAGTCTTTAAGTAATAGCCAGTTGGAAATGACTTGCTCTGATGTGGTTCCAATGTTTGCGGGGATGTTGCGAAAAGGTTTGTAGAGAAGAAGTTCACTCCAACAGAAGAGTTCAAAGGAAGGGGAATGGTCATTGGGGATGGAGTAAAATCTAGGGGAGACGCGTACAATAGCATTTGTTGACCGTTGCTTCCATTTTTCACCTGCTCGGAGCTTGTTGTGAGACCAGCTTCTTGCTGCTTCGATCAGTGTAATTGATTCCATATGGGTTGGGCGTTTCATGTATGCATCTATGAAATTGGTTGGCTCAGAGTTTGGATGATTGGTTGAGGGATGCGACGCAAAATTTTCTTTCCAACATTTAGTGAAACAAAGGATCGGCTACAAAGAACAAGAGGCAAATTTTGCAGCATGTGACATGTTTCTTGGGTTATGTCATGATCAACGACACTATTTGTAAGCATTTTTTGGAAGGCAACCTTGGCTGGTTGATGGGGATCGGTTGTTGAAGATATTCTTGAGAGCATTTGGTGGTATGATTCAGAGCGTTGCTCTGCTTTGGAAGCATATTTTGCAATATACTTTAGGACTACATGCTTAGAGAGTACGGGTTGGCAATCAACATTGGCTCTCCAGATGGATAACATGGTGGGGTTGTGGATATTCAATCTGTCATCATTTCTAGCTGGCATGTATTGGACTTTGTGTGTGTCATTGACTGCTAGTGTTGATTGTTGAAGTAGTTCCCAAGGTGCTTTGTACCTACATTCCATGCCATTTTTTTTTTCGCAGGCATGTACGTTCAGAGCATTTGGTATGCCTTTGCACTCGATTTAGAATTTCTTCTAAGTCTAAAAGAGGATCGGTTGCCAATATTTCAGATGTCTTTAATAAGCATGGATCATCTTGGAGTGGACGGTGAATGTATTCTAATCTACATGAAATTGAATGGGGATTCCATGCGAAAACAAGTTTGTCGAAGTACTCTCTAACTTGGTTGATAGCAGATGTGTTACTCCAGTCAATTGTCTCCACATTTGGCACTTTTGGAAGCCAAAGGAACCCATGGACATGTGCGGATCCTCTATGTTGCCACTCGTACCTGGAAAGAGATGAATAAGTAAGAGGAAGGGTTATGATGCCATTCATTCGTGGAAAGAGATGAACAAATATAAGGAAGCTTTCTGGAAGAGGAAATAAAGGAAGAGACATTTTTTACCTATACCAGTAGTCTATTGCTCCTAAGTAGTTTTGCAAGACCTCTTCACGGAATACTATGAATCTTTGGTGTAAGTATGCAGAAACTCGATGAGGGTTGGAGATAATGTTATGGTTCCTCCATTGTTGTGCTTCACGAGGATCTGCAGGCTAGTGTTAGGCATTACACTATGGAGGTCCGGCCATTTGGTGTCAGTAGCACTCAAAGTGAAGAACAAAGTCGGTGTTGCTAGTTGTTCAACCATATCGGAAAGTTCACCTCTTCTTTTTAACCAAAAAGACCTAGTTCCACGAAGTGACATGCCAAACCGCATAAGATTTTGTGGGAGTGCATCATTTGGATTAGCTTGAAGGTGTTGTCGTAGTCACTTATAGTTGTTGGAATGTTTTGAAGGATATCTTGTCTCATGAAGACAAAAGTTGTTGCTTGGCTACGATGACACATGATGAGGTTGAGAAAAAATACTTGAACCTAGGGTGTGCTCCAAAGTGGTTGTCAAAGTAACGGAGTAGGTGCAGTGCGTATTCATGAAGTTGGACCTCTTTCATGCGAGGTTGTTTAAACATGGTTGAACTTGTGGGAAACAAGGTTGGGAAAGCCATGGAAAACAAGCCTTATGTGTTGTATTCATTGATTGGGAAAGGCCAATTTCAGGCCAAGGTAATGATAAGGGCGAGCCATTTGTTGAACCAATCAAGAACCGTTGAATTTCTTCCTCTTCAGTACCTGAATTAGGGAAAACTGGGACAAAGGATGATGGAAGGGATTGACTATTGGGAGATGTAAATTCTTCTAGATCAGATACAAGGGGAATTTCCTCTTGATGGGGGGGATAATTTATTTCAATAGTTTGCAAGATGGAAGAAACATTGGTTTGTTCAATCGGCAAAGAGGACAAGGCTTTGTAGTCGATCAGAACATCTTTGTAGTAAGGGTCGTTTGCAATTTTGAACTGGAGAGCATCCCAAACACGTGATCTGCTGACATAGAAATCATACTTTGTTTGGTTATGTCCTTTTCTTTGTAAAAGCAAGATGTCCACTTCACCTAGACGTCGCGAAGGTATTTAACAATAGATTCAATATTTTGTGGGAAATTGATAGTGTGGCCAGTGTATTTGTATTGTCCCCCACGAACTTGGCTAACTTGTAAGATTGGATTGACTCTTGCAATAAGCATTTCCTCCACTTGTGTAAGGCATTTAAGAATTATAGGTTGATGGCTGGATTCATGTTGTTCCATGTAGAGAAGTAGTGACCATTTTTCTCGGCGAAGCATCTATTACATACGTATTTCTACTCTCTCATTTTCCCAGTGATTCCTGGGTAGCTTTCCATACAGACAGAGCAAGTATTCATCTTTGCAAAGGTATCTATTCTTTTACGGAAGGATTGTTGTGCTTGCTTAAAGGAAGGAAGTGTCAATGGTATTTTGGGTGTGGTAGAAGGCCAGGGAGTATATGCATAAATGTTGGTGGCTGAAGTGGAAGTGGAGGTGTAACATGGGGAAGATTGTGGATGGGAACTACAACTACTGGGCAAATCATTTATGCGCTTGCAGATTGGGGCAAGGTGGGCTGGAAAAGGAGGTGGAAGCATAAATACTTGGCGGGGTTGCTTGAATCTATGGTTGTTGTGGATGAAGTGAGGTTTGAGGTGTGCTTGCTAGCCTGCGAGCGTGGTATCTACGACGTTGCTGCTCAGTGATGTGCAACCTATTTTTTGCATAATACGCTTTTCGTTCCCTTGTTTGAGGAGGAGACATTTGAACGTTACAAAATTGAATGTTGGAGTTTTCTACAAGAAATTTGATGAGCAATAAGTAATTAGTGTATAAGTAATTACAGAAACGTAAATATAGATGTTCATGCATGATAAGATGTAAACATTAAATTTTGGTCGAAGATAGTAACAAATGCAATTGTACACATGGGCAATGATAACAAACGATTGATTTTGGACAAGAGCAACATGAAATAATTTCTTTCATAACCATATAAGAGGGAGATATGACAAATATTGCAGAGGAATAAAAACTTAGTGGATGACCGTAGTTGATTTATGAAAATACTATTTGTTTTTTTGTATTGTTGGAATACATATAGTAAGGAAGTTACAATATTCTTTTTAAAAACCTGAACTTGGAAAAGGTACTATGGGAAAAAAGGAATGTAAAAAGAGCGTAGTTGTGAAGGGAGGATTTGTGCATTAACAAAATGTAGAACACCCATATGGTGGAATTCGCAGGATATGTCATGTTGTCTTTGACTTAAGAATAACACATTTTAATTGGGTTGTTCCATTGTATGTTTTCTTTTTAAGAGAAAGAGTGAAGAGGAAAGCATGTCCAATGACATGATCAAAAATCTCATGTGTGGCATCATTATCAATGCAAAGAAATTGCAAGTCTGTAGCTGAAATTCCCATTATCATTTCTTTGCAGTGTCATCAAAAGCAATAACCCCTTTCAGCTCCCCTGTAGCATCTTTCAAATCCATACGTAGAGCGTACTTGTAATTACAGTTTTGAACATGAATATTGCATTTTTTGCAAAACCATTTACCACCAATTTGTTCTTGAACCTTTTTTCTGCATTGTTTGTCATTGATTGTTGTTGGGCAAGCCATGTAGAAGAAATTATCCATGTTGATGTTCGATACTTCAGCTTCAACAGTTACCCACTCATTCGTTTTGAGATTTCCCATCTCTAAAATTTGTAACAAAGTAGCATTAGCAACCATAGATTGTGGAGGCCCATCTTTGCTGGTGACAGATGGGCATGGAACATGTGAATTTGGTGATGATATCCAATCGTGGAGAGCTTGTGTTTCAGAAATCGGAGGGTTGATGTAGCATTTTGAAGCGGAAATGGTGTCAACAATTGTGCCATTGAAATCTGAAACATGGCCATATTTTATTGCCAAGATTGGAAAATCTGAACTGAGAGTATCTCTGATAACTCTTCACAAAGATCGTGTAAATGTTGGCCCCATAAGGTTACGGAGATACTGAAGCCGGACATATCTCGCATTAATAGTGTTCTCCTTATAGCCTCAGAATTGTCTCTGCGACGAATGGTCGAGCAAGGAGAAATGGCCATCACAACACCAATTAAGTCCACCATTGAGCGTGTAGGCATGGATGGTATATCTTTTATTTCTTTGAAGTGGAAGTGATGGAGGGGAACATCGTTTTGTAGTTCAATTGCAGGAGTGACAGTAGACGAGGGAAGCAAGAAAATTTCTAATTCGTTATTTAAATGGTTGTAAGAACGATTTGCTTTACCCACTCTGCCATTAGATATACTGTATAGTCCTGCATTTTCTATTTGTGCATAGAATTTTTTGCAACATCATTGAAAGAAGTGATTCTTATTTCTCCACCTTTTTTGTCCACAAAATCAAAGGCGAAGATGATGCCACTGCCCCTTGTATTTCGGTACTCTCTGAGAGTTGTTTTAGCAAGAGCCCTGCCTTCTATAGTCCATATCCTTGACGTTAAAGTCAAACCAGAAATGTCTGTGCAATTGTTTTCACTGTTTGCAGTAGTGTATCTATCACAGGCGGGTGTGTTTGGAGACAGCTGAGTGTGTGCGGGGGCGTTGACTCGCATACTGTTTCTTTCCCTCGTAAAATATGTTCAGGGATGGGAACAGGTGTTCCTTGCCTTGGCCAGGTGGAGACAATATTGTCCATGTCAGTAATAAGAACCGTCCTATAACACAAGGAAAGAATAGTCAACATTACAAAATCAGAAAATAAGACTTTACAAAACTCAAACAATGATGTAAAGATGCAACTTACAGATCTTTATTATAATTTCTGCAGACATATTTTCGGAGCAGCACAATGGACCCTTCCTGCAATATTTTGTCGAGGACATGGCCTTGCAAACTTAGAGGGAAGCAGGGCAGGTTGAATATGATTTCCGTCTGACAGGTCCACTCGGTGTTGAATTGCAGAGTTGAACGATGAACGCAATGGTGACAAGTTCAGTAGTTGTAGTGTCAAGCCGTTATGGGGGGATTCTTTAATGATACTCAGCACACCTCCTTCAGTCAAGTTTATCTCCATTATGTGTAAGACTATTTAGCTTTTCGGAAATGTTGCAATCCTGTTTGAAAATTTGTTGATTTATTCTTAGTCCCTTTTTTTTATGTTGTCATATGGCTTTTTAGTTTATTTGTCTAGAGTATTTAATTTTAATCAATGTGCATATTAGTATTATTTGGTACATATTTTTACTTTTATCTTCACTATAGTTATGTAATGGACATTAATGGAATATATATCAAAAAGAAATGAGAGTTCTATTTTGTTAAATGCAAGTTTGAGCTTTCCTAGCAATTTGAAATATGGGGGCCGTTATAATTCAACGACAGAATGGGATGAAAACATAAACTACCTTTAATGACCTTAGAAGATGATGTGACGTTTCATAACCTTAGAAAGTTACCTTTTTGCGAAGTGCAAGCGATTTGAGAATAAATGCAGGAGCGTTTGGCTCAATCAAAGATGTATTATGCAAGCACTGCAACAAAAAATGCAATTAACATAAGTCGTTAATGTTGTTTCTTCAGGCTTTGCAAAGTTTGAGTTACATTATATGTATTGAGGCAGGGAACAATGTGGACGATATAGCGCACAGGTCGATGTAGTTATAAATGCTCAAAAAATTTAAATTACCTCAATCCAGGACAATGCGTAATAGATCCACTTCAATTACTTTTGTAGCAGCTGCTATCGTCAATGAAACAACCTACACAACAATTGTTTCTGCGAGCAAAACTTGCTAAATATTAGATGAGTTTTTGTGCCTTAAACTTTAAAAATGCAGAAATAAAACATTCAGGATTCCTTTTTAAAATTAAAACAGAATTAGCTATACGTATACAAATCTAGCATGGCACAAGGAAAAAACATGCATCGCAAGCAAGAAGTTGAGGTTTTGCAATAAACTTTAACTTGTAAATACGTTATTGAATTGCGGGCGAATTCTAAAAATAAGATAATGAATATAACAGTAAGAATAAAAGAATAAATTATAATAACAAAGGGATAGTAAGTTGTCTTTGGTTTCTAATGAGGATAGTAAGTTGGCTATAAAACATTTAGGTAAGTAAAATCCTTTAATGCATTTGTTTGAATAGATTTGTTATGCCAGAAAATTATACTAAACTTTTAATTGTTAGAATAACATTTTCACTAAAAAATGTGTGTGCAACGATTTTCAATTTGAATGCAGGGCATGCTCAAAAGAAAGACCAGATACATGCCGTTTCATATAAATTTTAACTGCCATACCTTGTTTTCGGAAACCAACCCATATACACCGGCAGTATAATATAACTAAAATGGAATTTATCTAGTAGTATAAGACATGGAATCTCAGAGAACATAAAGAAATGCAATCTTGGCGATGTGTGGATATAACCATGGAAGTCGTAGAGAGAATTTCTGAAGTAGTAATCCTAGGTAGGAAATCAAGACTTAGACAGGGGAATAGAGAATCCCACAAAGGGTCCACCTAGGACATTTTTAATAGTTTCTTTAAGTTTAAAAATAAGTGACTAAATTGCCTTTATTTGCATAGTGAACATGCCATTGAAGGGAATTTTACGCTATAATTAATATGTATATGTAGCAAATAATAGCATAAGCTCAAACCGACTCAATAATCAAAAAACCACATAAAAGTCTAGCTACGGAACCTAAGAAAAACACACAAAGAGTTAGTATGTGAATTCCCCCTTCTTTTCCATTCTAAAGCATAGTTTCCTAAAATGAAGTTGTAGATTAAGGACCTTTTCACGCTGCCATAAGATATACCAGATCGAGGAATTCCAAGATGCATTCTCTCGATCCATTTCGAATCTTGGAGCATGGATAGGTTACGATTCTAGACAACAATTTTCCATGTGCTCCTATGCAATTTTATATGTATAGAACCAACTTGGGAAGTTGTCAAAGGAATTTGTTTTTCACATGATATTCAATCGCTAATGCGATGACGGGTAGGAATATATGCCAGTAAAAAGAATCCAAGTATAAGAGTACGAGATCCAACATATCATTAGCTTTGTCCCTTTTTGCATTTGGCAAGCCAACACTTGTATGTTGTGTTGTAGTAAGCTCATTATCTGAAAATAAAACATTAGCTATTTGATGAGAGACAATCCAACAAAAGTAGAATTATTTCTCTTGCCATTAGTTAATATTCTAAACAATTTTTCCCATTGTGACATGGAATATTGTTTCAATGCGAGATGTCTTGCAAAAAGGATTATGAATCGGAAGGACATCACAAGTGCCAAATATTTTGGCATAAAGTTATAACTTATTTGTTCATCAAACTCATTAAAGGAGTTGCAAATTCATCCATTGTCCTTCCATTGAAAACGGAGTCGAATTTTACGCGGTGGTCTTGAGTGCGTCCTTTTCTAAATAATTAGCATGTTTAATAATACTATATTTAGTGAGAAACACAATCATAAGAAAAAAAATGATGAATACATAAGAAGAATATGAACAAGATATTCCAATCCCTAAAATCTCTCTCAATTCAAAATTTATATTTCATATTTGGATTCAAACCCCAATCAAATAACACCACTTGGTTTTAACATAAAAATATTCTACAAATAATAAAAAAATACTTGACTTAAGAATTCAAAATCCAAATTTATGTCAACGCTCCCCATCATGAAACATAAAATTTTACCTCACGATAGACATATTTTCCATATTATTAGTATCGATTCTTTTTACCATTTCAATTGATATACGTTGATCACATCTGAAAAAGGATTTATCTAGTATTCTAAGTTACACTCTCATTTGATACCATGTTGTTGATGGAGCACCAAAGGTGTTTGAACGATTGGAGGCTTGAAAGAAAGTACCCTCACCTAGTGCTTTTTAACAAAAGAATTAAGTTGTAATGGATTCTGGATTCTTATCGTTATGGTCAAAGAAACATCCATGCGAGAAGTAGTGAAATGTCATTGTGATGATGATTCATATCTATCCTGAGGTAAAAATGATCAAGTAGCAAGCGAACCCCTGCATTCAAATTCCATCTCACTTTTCAAGTGGAAGCTACGATATTATCTTCAATAGTGCTATGTATCAGCCTGTTTTCACCAAAAAACTAATATCCTCTATATTATCAAAAATATCATCAAATTTAGTCTAGCAAAAAATCCATGTTGATGTTTCATCATGGATCAAAATGTCCTTCTTCACGTTAATATATTGGATCCTTCTTTATGATTATGAAACTTAAAAGTCTCATTTTGATGGAAAAATTATTATAAAGCTTAAAACGATAAAAATTTGGTCATCCCTTATCATGCTTATCATGCTTAAAAATACCTTAATGCTTAGAGATGACATGCGTATCCATATGACTCAATCAAGAAACAAATAACTGATTCAATTTTGACTTTGACTTGACATTTTTGTAATCACCATATCAAAATGAAAAATTCCAAACTATATAAATGTTTTAACTATACACATATAGATAATGAATCCATTGTTAAAGCATAAGAATTCCTAAAATCAACAGCTAGATGCAAATTATTCAGCACTGAAAAAAGGTGTTACATTTCTAATAAAATGAAGCTTCTTTATCTACACACAAGTGGCACAAATTCATTTATATGGAAATGAAGCATTTAATATCAAATGATAACGAGATCTCATTACAACTTAATTAACATTTTCATTAATGAATTGTTGAAATGAATTCATTTAATTTAGGGTTGGGTTGAAGATATTTGAATATGTTCTTCAAGAATCCTTAGCTTTGAATCTCAACCTTATTATCTTTGATCAAAATCTTTTCTTGATTAAGAACTTACTATTTAGAGTGTGTATTGTTACGCGATAACAATCACACTAATATAGAGATGGATGAGAGTATTGTTGGTGTTGTTAGAGCAACCTCCTAACTTATAGGAGTTGCACATCTCTATAATTTTGTATTGTATCTGTATGATTTGTATCAATCCCATATTAGTTCAATTGATACAAACGCAATTTGGTTCAATGATATAATCATGGCTAATAAGTATGTTAAATTTTTAGAAGGCAAATGACACAAACTTAGCATGTAAAGGTAATGAGAAGAATTTGTTTGATAGATACAAATACGGTTCAATGATATAATCATGGTTGTTAAGTATGTTAAAGTTTCAATAAAAAAATACACAAATTTTCCTTAAAAAATAGTATCAACACTATCAAAATGAAGTCGAAGAATGTATCCATCTTTCATGCTTGAAGTTAATCACAACGTCCTCAAGAACCTTATAAATACTTCTAATTATTCACACTTTTTGTTCTAATCACCAAAAAAAATCAAATTAGGACAAACTTATAAGGAATTAAAGAACTTTTAACTATCCTAATGAACAGATCACATGAAGATAATAGTCATGGTCAAAGTGGTCTCTAAGGAATCCAATCAAACTAAACTAAAGATGATTAAGGATCCGGGTGAATGATAATGCAAGGACTCTTTAATCACTTAAAAAATGAATAATGGTGGCGTAAATGGAATTGTAAATGCTCAAGACTAAAGATTCAATTGCAAATCCAAAGTTTGGTAAGAACATGAAAGGAGCAATACTTAGAGTTTACATCGTATCTAAGATTTGTATAGTCAATCTAAGTAATGAGCGATTCAACATTCCCGTCGATTAACTTTGTGGTCCACCTTATTATTTTTTTTTTTTCCGATAAAGGATCAAAATCTTAATTTATGGGGACAGAGTAGTGAGTATGAAGATATTTATCCAAAACAAATGACTATCTTCAGAAAAAAAAAAATTCCTATAAACAATGCAAATCTGTGTTCTCATATTTGGATATACAATGTGATCACATTAAACAAACCATAGATATTTCAATATCTTATAGTAGATAATTAACAACTATTTTAAAAAATAACAACCATTTATAATCTATCTTGTGACAAAAATGTTTTTATAAATAGACTCTTGAATTTCTTAAAACACTAATATAGAAATGCCCAGCTTAACTTTTTCAATTATATCATCACAACTAAACTTATCTATTATATATGAATGGAAATAGAAATGTAAAAAGCAATATATTTATGCTGGAAAACTTCACTTAAAATTTGAAATATTATACAAGTAAGCAGATTATGAAGAAATGCAAACTACGACACAATGTTTGCATTGTGTATTTCCAGCTTGCCAAAAAGCTAACCAACGGTAATTAGAGTATGATATTTATATAAAGTAATTTCGAAGCACAAAAATAGCATTTACAATGCAAAACATAAGCTTTAATTACAACATGATATATATATATAAGTATTTTCAAAGTCAAAAAGGAACATGCCCAATGCGTAACATCATTTTTTTTTCTGAAAAGCTTTCTGCTGCACATAGGGGATTTTCTTGGCATGGTCATCTTTTTTAAATGTTGTTTTCCCCTTCTTAACAAAGACACCCATCTTCTTCAATTTGTAGGGGGGCTCATACTTCTCTGCATCAGCAGCTGTGTCGTATACACCAGCCCAAAACCTTTCGATAATGAATCCACCGTCCGAAATTTTGAAAGATAGATGACAAATTCCACCGGTAAGTGAAGGCGTGCCTTCACAATTTCTGCAATCTGTGGTTTTTCAGGCGCACATTGTTTAGGATGGAACACATTGACTACAAACTGAGTTCTTTTAAATTCTTCATGCCTTCGTAGTTGTGGTGTTGTGACAGTAATACCAACAGGGGGGATGCAAATTTGACTTCGTGTTTTCATTAGTGCAATCTAAGAGGAAACAATAAAACGTTAGGTACCGTAATGGCAAGCAAAGGAGGTTAAAAATACTGAAGACAGGCAGCTTAAATAGCCCTACCAAAGCGCAGTCTAACGCCCTACATGGGGCGTATTGAAGTGGCCTCCCAGAGAAATAGAATCTCTCAGCACACTCCAATTCCTGACTTTGGCAGGGCACATGCCCCTACATGTCCATCTAGGTTTAACAAAACCACAAGGCATGGTACTGTATATAATCTTTACAAAATTCATACTATTATTCTTGACAGAATAAAAAGAATTCAAGCAAAAACAATATAGAACATACTTTTTCCAGCAAGTATAAAATTTGAAAACATTATTCCAAGGATTTTTAAAAAATAGAAATATCTAAAAATTAATTAACCTAAACAATTTGAAAAGAGAAAAAAATTCCATTTTCTGTATTTGGTTTAGGATACACTCTTTCTTTCACTAAGTAAAATTTATCTATACTTCAAGCGAATATAAATACAAATGTCAGTCATTGTAGTAAATACTTATCTAAACTTAAAAAACTCACAAGCCAAAAACATCATACATTTACACAGACAAAGAAACTTTAATAAACATATTTAACAAAGGTTTGGAGCCTTAAAAACAAATTCACTAATTTTGAAAAGAATTTATGTCATTTTTTTGAAAAAACTTTAAAAAGCGTATTATACCACGACTTTTAAAATTTTATTCTAACTCATCAAATCATTTAAGATGAATGGGTAGTATCCTCATGCAAAATTTCAAAGGAGGCATTCTTTATTCCTTCCATTAACCCTAACTTCACTTGGTTTAAGGCTTTGAAGAGTTTAGAATCCGAGACCTCTTTAAACCCTAAATAACTGCAATTATTGTGGGTATTGTTGAAATTTGTTGATTTATTTTTATTTATATAATGTGGTTTGAATTCCTCTGGTTTCGCAGGGGACTCTGGAGTTTCCTTTGGCCCCCGGTGATGTGGGAGGCAGGGATTTTGGCACTTTCATATTCGGCCCCCCAGTCAAGGATTGCCACACTGTAAACACCCACTTTCTTGCTTAATCGTTGTTTCACTGTACACTACAGTCTTCCTAAGGGACTGTCACCAACTACAGGAGTTTAACAGCCTTTCAAGGAATAACACTTATCAAATCTTCATCCTATTATCTTGTGAATTTGGAGGCCTCCTTCACTGTAGAATCTCAGTAATCAACCATTCACTATAAACCCTAGGAGGGTTGCCCTCAAGCCCAAGTAATCAAATTTTGTGATGAAAAGTGGTTGGTTGAAGGATGTGATACAAACTATTTTTAGCATACACAATTCTATTGTGACTCATGTATTCCCCATTCTTAAAAAACATACAAAAAGACCTTCTGATTGCCCATGACACCACATTCTTAAAAAAACATACAAAAGACCTTCTGTGATAGCAGGGTGTGCATGAATGGGATTTTGTTGAAAAGGCTTTAAAAAACATTGAAACAAATGCAATTGGAGACAGGTTGAACATTTTTGTTATGTTGATTGGTCATAGTCATCACAAAGGCCATACCCGTTCATTTATATTTATGTAAATTCTTATCAACTAGTAGTTACTCTAATTTCTAAAAACAATAACACTTGCATATTGAATCTAGTGAATAATGTATGTAATGAATCTCTAACAAATTGGAATTTATATAAATTTTGTGAATTACTGTTCTTTCTCCCTTCACCTTTGTTCAGACATGCATTTTTCATTGAATGAAGTGATTGTGTTGAGGCCATGGGAAGCTCCCAAGATTAGCTATTCATGTCGATATATACATTGAAAAGCAGTCATGAAAAGCATATTCAAAATAATTAAACCAGACGAATATTTTGAGAGAATATCACAGCAGCATTAGCAAATAAATCTTCTTTAACAGCGAGGGGAAAGTACTCAGGTTGTTTCTACCAAATTTCATATCCCTATGTTACCATCAAAGCCCTCAAATAGTTGGTCCTTACTCTAAACACCCACTTTCTTCCTTAATCGTTGTTTCACTGTACACTATAGTCTTCCTAAGGGACTGTCACCAATTACAAGAGTTTAACAACCTTTCAAGGAATAACACTTATCAAATCTTACTCCTATTATCTTGTGAATTTGGAGCGCTTCTTCCGTGAGAATCTCAGCAATCAACAATTCACTATAAAATTAATGGCCATCATGTTAATTTTTTGTTGAGAAAATTAGAAAAAAAGAGGATTTTGTCACCGTATTGAGAAAAAAAATTGTTTGTCAAGTTTTTAACCCATCTCCTTCATATAAATGTTATAAGTGAAATGCAAATTCCTTCCCAATTACATGCATGCAATGGAAAGGTCTACCTCCTAATCAACCAAACAGGCACGATCTCCTATAATGCAGAAGAAACTAAGAAGAAAATTAAACATGGCTCAATGTTGGCAAAGAGTTTTACAAAATAAAAGGTAAAGATTTTTGGGCACAAAGGGTTTGCGCAGAAATTACGAGTAAAGCCACCATCCCAACACAGGAAAAGCAAGGCATATTAAACAATCACCCAAAGGAAAAAACCACTAACTTGCTTCCTACAATAATGACCACCACAAAAATCCCTTGCCCTGTAAATTATAAACCATTTGAATGGGACACAAATTATTGTAGGCAGATACCCATATGGCGGGACAAAAAACTCACCAACAGCCTCATATGGTTACAACAAAGCTCCGAAAGTAAACTTTCTTAGCAGGATTGACAGGTGTTGCAATCAAAAATTATTCTAAGATACAATTACAGAATGAGAAGGGAACATAAAATTATTTTCGAGGAGCCAAAGGAAAGGAAATAAAGGTATACATGGAATATCGTGAATCACTTTTGGAAGCACTAAAGAACATATTGTACACAATTTAATATATCCGATATAAAAGATTTCATTTTCCTCCATTATAAATTTAAAACTTGTGCAAAAAAATAAAGAAAATTATCGACAAAAAAAATCGAGAATGAAATTTAGCATCATAAATATCCTCGCCTCTCATTTTGAACAAGCTCTAGTGGTAAACACAATTGTGAAGTTCAGCCCAAAATGAATTACAAACATCATCCCTAAGATCATCAAGGGTCAAAAAGAAGATCTCGAAAACCCATCTCAATAGAGGTCAAGATTCCCTCTTGATATATATAAGGACCAAGCTCCAGAGCCGGATGGCTTCCCGGCCATGTTCTTCCAACATTATTGGGATCCTTTGGGCGAAGCTACCGGGAGTGGTTGGTGAAGCTAGGGTCTCTCAAGACATCCTCAAGAGTCAGAGCAATACCTTTCTCACACTCATCCCTTAAGTAGAAAAAAGTCGAGTAAACTAGAAGATTTCATACCCGTATCTCTGTGCAAAACATTTAGAAGGTCATCTCCAAAGTTATATCTAATATGCTCAAGAAAACCCTACTATACATCATCTCTAAAGAACAAGGCGAATATGTGGAAGGAAAGAAAATTCTTGATAAAAACATTCCAAGTTCTTTTCGAGCCTTGATAATGACCACGACACTCTGCCTATCCCTTCTTAAGAGTCTTGTGAATTACCTACCGAGGTTGTGGTTTTCAACATATCCAAGTTCGTGGCAACAGACTACCTCTTACCTCACATTATCATTCATTCCATAAGGTATAAATCAAGAAACTAAGCCTCTAACCCTGAATAATCATTTGAATTAATATATGTTAGGCATCCTTGTTGTTCTCAATGAGTCTTCCTTCACTTTCCACTGCAATGCTACCATCTAGCAAAAAAACATAGTATGACAACTAATATTCTGTGGACCATAAATAGGGATAAGCCCTAATATACACAAGAAGCTCAGAAGCAAATTGCTGCTTTAAAGTTAATTTGCTACCTCAAACATATCCCCAACCATGGTGATGCTTAATAACCAGTGATTGGAAGATTGGTTGTGTATATGAAACCATTTTGAGGTTTATACAAATTCGTCTAAGAACAGTGTGTGAAGCTTCTATATTAGTGGTCCTATTTGATAATGCTACAACTGTAGTTGTAGAGATACAAGCTATGGAAGAAAATGCCATCATTGTCTTCTACAGTGTTATGTTGCTGAATTAACCACCTACTCGTTTGGCTTGAGTGCCGTAGAGAAATTAATGATGAAAGCAATTGGAGCCCCAATGTAAACATGAGAAACCAATTGTCATTTTCTTAAGTGAGGGAAAAACAATGGCGGTTGAGAACTCAGAATTCAATCCCTTCACAATGGAACAGATCTAAGTTAAAGGTGAGAACAACGAATCAATCGTGTAAACCTAGATCCATGAAACTCTCAAGTGCGACCTCTCAACAAAGCCCCACAAAGGAGCAACCTCAACGCAGGATCCAGAAGCACAAAAGGCCAGGAAATGATAAACTCGACCTAAGTCAAGCATTGAGTGGGTCGAGTTAACTCTAAACAAAACGCCAAACACATACAAACAAAATTCTTGATCAATTGAAGCACACCGAAATAGAGCCCGGCAACAAACATGCCATAGATTGGGTCAAGCTACATATCAGCACAGGAGAATAACGCAGAGCCACGATTTGATACATGGCAGAAGCAAATTACTTGCTTTAAAGTTAATTTTCTATAGCTACATGTGTTTTATTGTCACAACAAAATTAAAATTTATAAGCAAACAAGACCAAAGAGATTTCATACCTTCGAATACCTTGCAGAGAATATGCCCCTCACGAAACCCACCTGCACAGCACACCATACATTGTTTAAGCAAGAACCCACCCACGGGAAAGACCTCGGAAGCAAGTTAAAGGTGAAACACAGCTTTGACTGGTTGTTAGCGAAAAGATACAACCGAGACAACTTACCAGAACACTGCAGGACGAATCTAAACCAGCATGAAAAGATACCCTCAGGAATGCAAACAGCAGGCAAAGCAGGCATTTATAGGCACCCAAACCTTCTCCACATGCAAACGCCCTCTCATATTTCTGCCACGCACAACATAATCTGTCCATTGCCAAAGAACAGGCGCTTATTCCAGAGCTATTCCGGCCCCAACCATGAAGTGCAATGATGAAAAACCATCCAAGTAGAGTAGGCATTAACGACCCATGCAATCTTCCAACAACCCTTACTGAACTCCGAAATCCAACGCTTCCTCCGGTGCGAACGAAATCCAAGGCTGCCTCCACGCGGGCTTCCTCCACACAAACGAAATCCGGGGCTTCCTCCACACGAACGAAATCCAGGGTTTCCTCCGCCGTTGGATTTCAACGACCCCGAAATAGAGCCGTCCGATGCCCAAAACACATCGTCGGGGAAAACAGTCGACCCATAACAAGAACGCCTCATGGCGTAAATATCTTGAAAAATCAAAGTCTCGCTTGTAATAGTCATATCGTAAAAGATTTGATTTAGATATAAAAATTTATATAAACAAAATATATATTATTATAAATTAGTAATTTAAATCTAAACTGCATGTGCCACGTGGGACTGAAGGCGATCTTGTCAACAGGAGTCTACTATGGCGGTTGGAAGCTTATCCTGTTTGAGGATTGGAATGTTTTCTTCTTTGACTATTGGGTTGTTCTGTTTGAGTGGTTTTCCTATTACGCGGATGCACGTGCATATAGGAAAATTCACATCTTATCTGCAATTCTTGTACAAGTTAATAATAGTAGCAAATGCAACACGTTTAAATTGAATTACACGAGTTTTGAGTAAATAATTGGGAATAGTGTTGCTTCTTCCTACTTAAATAAGAAAATTCTTGTTCCATCTTGTGTCACAACAACATCTACTTGATCTTATCTAGCAATTTTAAATGATTGTGATGCTTTCTTTAAAACTAGTAACAAATTTATGATTATATGCTCAAACCTTTCACATATGAATTCCTTGAACCATTTGTAAGGTGTCTACAGAGTTGGTTATACTTCACCTCATGCTAGGGTCTTCAACTTATGTTCTTAATCTGGAGGCCCATTATAAATAGTACAATATCTTGACGGCTAAGAAAAGATATCTTTCCTCGTCTAATGCTTTTGGTTGAATTAAGATCTTGTGAATTGGTTTATGATTTGGTTTTGTATTTTCCATACCTGTCTTGCTCACTATCAAGATTCAAAATTGAAAAGTTGCATCACTCAAATGAAATGCCTTCTTTCAGGTCAGGCAAGAGGGTCAGGTGAGGAAGGACACGTAAGTTCCATGCATTGAATCAGAAATAACAGTTTTACAAAGGTATCTGTACAGCCCTTGCCCTTATAGATGATGAAGTGGGTTAACTACATCTACAAACCCTTCAGTTTTCTCGAGGTATTGGTAAATTCTTATTTATGGATGGCTATTGCCTCTCAGTAGATTCATGATGCAGGTGATATGGTTCCATTGTACCAGCTAAAAATCCTCTTGCAAATGCTGAAACACTGGATATAAGAAATATTATAGATGATAACCTTGAGATTTGAATATAACAAATTCATCAATAGAAATGAATGCTTGGGAGAAAACCCGCTCAACTTTTAGAATAGTTTTTGAGAAAAGTAAACTACTATGGAAATACTTCCATCAATGTAGAATTGTATCTTAATTGTATAAGTTGTTTTGAGAGTTCAGAAAATCTCTGTGCTGTGAAGTTATCAACCTTGGGTACTTGTTTAGTCATGTGCCCCAATGAAATGTAGTTTCTACAATTTCTGGGGCGCTTCTAGGCATCACCTTTTTGTGATCCTGTGTTTCCACATCCCCGCCACAGTGCTTCTAATTATTCCGACGTCTCTATCATTCTTTCCTATTTTGTCCTTAATTGGAGATGTAATATAAAACCCGACGATCCTTAAAACCCTGTTGTTTTCTCTAATTTTTTTAGTTTTTACAGTCGCTTGGGCAACTTTTGGTCTTTTAGTAATTAATATTTAAATGATAAGAATATAGTTATATTTTCAAAAATGTTGTTTACAACAGTTTGACTGGCTGGTAACTTCTAGTGCAAAGCCTGTTCCAAGTGCAGATGCTTTCAAACCAAACAAGAAAAATTCAGTGGCTTCACAGGTAGCTATTTTCATATCTCAATCGGTTGAATCTTTGTTGATGCTCATTACTCAGTTAGATATTTAGATTAGTGATGTGGTATTTGTAACAGTTTTACTTGAAAAATCCTTTGAATTGGCTTCAAGGGTGTATTCTGTGCTATTCTTATTCAGTCATTGCATTTCTGTAAAAGGGTACTCTCCGATGCCAGTCGATTTATGTTCTTCTTGACCATACTCTGTTTTTCTAATCTATAATGTGTTTTTTTGCAGCTTTGGAAATACTCGAGGCTAGACGAAGGTTATTTTTCAGGTTTTATCTTGTATTACGCAGAGTACAGGAAAACAAGATTTAGCTATGCATCTCATTAGCAGTAGAAGTAGCAGAATATTTAATATGGAAGATAGAAAAACGTACCGCTAATCTACCCCCGCAGAACGACCTTTCACAGTTGAAGTCGAAGAGATTCTTGTGCTTGACAGATCTGCATGCAAGCAAAGGGGAAAAAGCCAAAATTCACTAAAAAAGATGAAGATTCAAGAAGCAACAGTAAAATGTAGTACAAAAATTTAGGCGTGTCACTATGGCCGTGGCCACTGGAGTTCAATAAAAGTACAACAATTAATAAAATAATGTTCTATCTTTTCATGTTAACACAAACTTTACATGTACTGTACTAAACAAATGATTCTCATAAATACTCTCCAAATCTGATATAAATGACAGGCACTTGTTTCAAAATTTTATTATTTAAAATGTTGGAAAATTGATTTGGCAATAATACCTAAAATTAGTCACATCACTCTTGAACACCAATCAGATGGTTAGAAAAATAAATATGTCAATTTTAAAATTGTTTAAAATTTCTCACAACTTGAGAATATGAAAAAGTTTAAAAAATAAAAACATCTTAGTGGTCGATTTCATAAAATTAATATCCTAAAGTGAAATGTATAGTATTAGAGGCAGAACTAATAATGATTGAATAATTATTATTATATGTTTAAATAAAATGTAGGATATAAATTATATATATACACATGTTACATAATAAAGTTTACAAACTTATTAATGTTAATAAAACACAAAGTTTATAAAGTTTATGAATTCAAGGTTTTGGGCTATTGGTGAGTTCAAGTGGTTTGTAATCATCAACTCAAGTTTTATTTCTATTGAGTTCATTGGATGCTTTCAACACCTTTTAATAAGTGGCCATGGGGACATCTTGAGGTAGGGTCGAACTTCTCCATATAGACCAAGCGGAATATAGCGGGGCACTCGAATGCGAGATCACTCGGCGGACATTAAGGACCCAAGCCCACCCCCATGTCCCACTTAGAGAAAGTGCTCCTCCACCACTCCAGTTCATAGCTCTGGTATAATAAAAGTGTTTACCATCCAAAGTTTGAACTCAAGGTCTTGGGCTATTGGTGAGTTACAAGTAGTTTGTAATCATCAACCCAAGTTCCATTCCCATTGAGTTCATTGGATGCTTTCAATAAGTGGCCATGGGGACACCTTGAGGTAGGGGTCGAACTTCTCCATATGGACTAAGCGGAACATAGTGGGGCACTCGAATGCGGATCGCTTGGTGGACATTAAGGACCCAAGTCCACCCCCATGTCCCACTTAGAGAAAGTACTTCACCACTCCAGTTCATAGATCTGGTATAATAAAAACATTTAAGGAACCAAATTATAGATTAGAACATTAACATTAATTGTGACAATCAACGAACAAGCGAGATGATTGTATTCGAAAAGTGGGATGAAGTGGTGAGGATGGTTGAGAGTTACGATCGAAACCCTAGTGATTCTCCTCTCGACTCAAGTGCAATGAAGAGTGAATGCCACAAAGAGGAAATACTTGGAGTTTGGAATGGCATTCACATCAGCCAGAAGGATGCGATTACAATAAGGGACCTCAAAAAATCATGCAAGGAAGCCCATAAGGCTTTCTTTGATGTCGAAAAACAGAGCGGGGCTAGTTTCAACGGCCATAGTCGCCACCCAACTCGGATTCTCAAAAGCCTCTTCTTGCTTTGAATGGAGGCTCGACCGGGAGTGTTTCAAGGGGTGGACGAGTTGAACATTCTATACAGGGTAATGAGGTTTCTTTCAAGGCCGCAGTTTAATAAACGACCCCTAACCCGAATGGCCCCCATGCCTATATTGTGGATCTTGTCGAAGAAATGCTGGTGCTTAGTCTGGAAAACCATGAGATCAACACCCATTTGAAATCCCTGTCATAGTTGACAATTATTGGTAAATTTAAAGGAATGTCATCGGGTGCCTCTGCCTTATCTCGGTGGGTTTACGAAAACTGTTCAAAAAATTACGAAATCTCTTTCTGCTCCAAAGATTTTTTCATTATCCAGTTTCAGGTTACAAAGGAGTATCATAAATGTCTATCAGAAGGTCCGTGGTTTTGGGGAAATGCAGGATTGTGCCTCACTCCTTGGTTCCTCGAATTTGACCCGAACACCCTCTCCATTTCTAAAATTCTTGTGTGGGTTTAGCTTATGAATCTTCCCCTTCATTTTTGGTATGCACTAGAAGACATCGGTAATGTATTGGGTAGATTTTTGAAGATAGATCACTCCATGGCCGCATCCGGGATCCACACTTTTTCCATATTATGCATTCAAATTGATCTAAGAAAGGGTTTACCGGATAAGATTCTACTAAAATTGGGGAACTTACAACATATTCGGTCTCGCCTTTCAAAGTGTCATATCTGCATGCAAGACGCTGGACATCTACGAGACATCTTTCTCGTCAAGAAAAAATAAGAACACTCAAAGGAAAAATAATTTGTCTTCCAATAGTGGCAGGAATAGCCTTCCCTCAGTTCACACATGTGAGACTGTGGTTAAGGCCACCAAGGAGGGACCCAACAATCAGACTTGAAGGAAAGAAAAAAATAGCAAGATGAAAAGAAGACAACAATTGGAATGAAGCGAGGATATGTATCTGATAATTCTGAGAAATTGGACTTAGATCCGAAGCTCACTCTTGATAGTTCCAAATTTCCCATAGACCCTAATAGTATGCAGATGGTGGTAGTTTCTGATTCGAATTCGAGTGGCAAGAGGTCAAAAAGAAAAAAGGCAAAAAGGGATGTTTTTCTAACATGCTTGATTATTACCCCTCACTCAAAAGCACCATTAGTTGGATTGGGTCTTGTTTTGGATATTTTTCGGTGAGTTTTAGTATATAGCTAGTTAGTCTATATAACTATCTGTTTTTTTTGTTTCAAGGTGGCTCTCTTTTACTATTTTCTTTACAAAAGCCACCCTACATTTATCGAAATAGAAATACACTATGTAATGTAAGGGAGGGGACCCAAGAACCCCGATTCATAGCTCCGGTAAAAAAGCATTTTTCTTATTGAAAAAAACAATAAAAAGTAAATAGAAAAACCTCTTCTTGTTAAAAAAAGAATGTTAAAAACCAATATCATTCTATCAAATATCATTTATGTTATGCTAAGAACATTAAATAAAAAATAATAAGCTACACATAAAATTAATTTAAAAATAGAAAATGCCTAAGTTTTTATTCTTTACCTCTTGATATGCTTTGAGCGTTTCCAATGTACACATCTAGTTTTGAAGTTGTTTTTGTTGAAAAGTGTCAAAATCCGGTAATGGTTTCCTAACAAACTTTTTCGGCAATATTATTTTCTCTATACCAAAATAAATATATAAATATTTGGATTCTCTTCACATAATTTGCAACCCCTATCCATTCAAGTCTATTAATTCTAGGCATTGGGGAAGTGGCGGGGTAATAATATTTGGAATGACATAATAAATATTTTAAAAAATCAACATCGTTTTGCATTGATGTACAAATGGAGCTATACCCTTTACATAAATATGTTTGAGATGTAATTAATCTAATGGTTTGTGAAATATGTTAAGTTACGGTGGGCACCACCATGTGCTAGTAGTTTCTTCTCCAAAGAATCGCATTTAAGATCAAATCAATTCTTCTGCTCATTGATCGAATCTCTAATATTCGGCTACACATTCTCTTCTCCTTGCTTGTTGATGGGGTTTCCATTGGAATGCTCGCGTCTCGCTTTGTTGAAACAGGCATTTTTCCAGCTCCTTGAATGTCTCGAGTTCGAGACCCCACCTACCTCTTTATCATCTAAATTCAAGCTTCCAAATTGCAATTTTTGAGCTTGAATTAGAGTTGTCAATTTTGGATTGACTATTGATGGTAGGAATAATAGTAGTAAAGGACCCTCCAAATAGTGAGGTAAAGCGGAAAAGTTCGTCGTAGTGGGGTGAACCACACTCTGACGTTTCCAAATTGTTGCATCATTTCCACGATTTGTCATGTCTCCTATCCCATGGATTTATCTAAAGTATTATAAATGTCTTGTGAGATGGCATCTCCGCTTCAAGCTATTCTTGTCATAAGAGTTACTCTTATCATAAGGGTGCCACTTATATCTCTTATTTCACATTTTTGTTAGTACTTAATATACACATCTTTAAAAATATATATACCTTTTTGGTAATATCGATATTTGTTATTGTTAAAATTCATGCATACACTTGAGTGGTTATTAAAACAAGAGTTGCGATGCGGGAAGTTCTTGCCTCATTGTAGTTGTTCTTGCATTTGTTGTAGCAAATAAGACAGTGAGGCATGATTTATTTATATAATTTTTAATTGCTTGTTAAGAATAATATGAAATAGTCATAAGAAACTCTGTAACCAATTAGAATTTGTGTTAGGTTTGCCCATTTGCAACAATATTTATTATATGGTCGAGGAATATATGTATAGTAGAAAAGGTGATTACTACTAGAAATGAACTAGGCAATAAAAAAGCATTGACATTTTGAGAGGTAATGAACAAGAACTAGTGTCCATAATCGCATAAGTATGATGTTTGAATAATTGCAATAATATAACAATGAAAGTAATTGTGTAAGAAATGACTTTGAGGGATGATTAATTAGGAGGATAACCTTTGTTGTTACTCGATTATTGAACATTTACAATAATGTTCTGATTCAACATGAATTTTTTTTTAAGTAGTCATTATGTGATATGTCTATAAGTATTGGTGCGAGGATTTTATATTGGATATTTTTGTTTTTGCTACTTTTTAAATAGAAAATCAGATGGTGGTTAAAGCCATATGGACATTGTTGTTGTCAGGCAGGACAATTAATAAGTGGTCCTTCAACCTTGTAAATCTTGGAGGCTTTCTGCAAGTAGATTACAATTTTTACAAATAAGCTCGTGTTCAATTAAATGAGATTAATAAATAATTTCTTCATGCATTGAAGTCATACGAAAACCTATTAAATTCTATCACATCCATTTTAAATCTAGGACACACAACAATTCTCATATTTGTAGATTTGAAAAAATTAGATTTATTTGTCATAAGACATGAAATTAGTCACTTCAAAACCAAAGGTCAATCAAACACTTAATTTTTTTCACTAATTTGTATTTGTTTAAAAAATGATTGAAAAATTAAACATAAGAAAGAAGAATAAAATTTCAAATGTTGATAGAAAAAAGACATATTTAATTTGAGTGAATGGTATAGTATTTTATGGATTTTAAGATGATTATTCATAAAAATCATTATAAGATGACTTCAACATATTTTTTTTCTTATGATCCCTAGGGAGGAGGCCCTAGCACAAAAATACATTTCCGTACCAGTCCATCATATTTTCAATCATCTATGGACTCTCAGGTAAATTTTAGGCACATTATCGTGCATCCACTAATCAAAATACAAAATATTACATATCCATTAAAGGGCAACTACAATAATTGCCCCAAAAACTAAGAAAAAACCGAAGACCAAACATACAAAAGTTCCTAGAGATAGAAACCAACCACGGCTCGGCATCAAATACTCCATGAAGATTGAGCATACTACACACTCTACTCTAAGACCTCGTTGGATGACTTCTATGCAAGAATTTCTACATCATAGTTTGCTTTTGAGCGGCAAGGAGGAAGGAAGCGGGCAACACAACATTATAGAAAAACCACCTTGGCCTTCTCAGGAAGCTTCATGCCTTGATTTTCAGCAACAACATCTAATCTGCAGGAAAGAGCCTGAATCCCACGAGCCATAACATGAATATGATATTGCATGCTTACCAGTCTCTCTTCCAAGTCCATATGTTCCCTATGGAGAATGAACTGACTGACGAATTCGACAAAATGTTCACGCGTGCTTAAACCACGAGAAACTTCAAAGAAATTTTGATAGCCAACGGATTGATTAGGATCTAGCATGAGCTTTCGCATCTTATTGCAAATATCAATCTCTTCATCTTCTTCTTTGAAACTCTCAGCAACCATCCATACTTTCTCCATCTAGCTATGCATTGTAGCATTTTTGTCTTCCCGTCCATCCAATCCACGAAGGAATCCCCCAAGGCCTCCCTAGTTTGAGCTCGCTGCCTCTTACGGCTAGGACCCATAGCCAAACCCTCCACATTCTCCATGCTGACAAAAGAAGAAGTGAGGTCGAACGCAAAAGGCTAGAAACATCACCGAACATAGAAAAATGAAAATCATGAGGGGTGAACAACACCCACCCCCAGCCAACCTCAAATACACTCACCCTCACTCGGAACCAATAACTATTCGCACGCGAGAGATTCCTAAATCTCTACCAAAATCTTCCAACTTAAATGTCATCAAATCAAAACGGTGGGAAATAATTAAAAGGTGGCCTTCATAATCATTTACCCAGAGGCCAACCATGCATCCCTTACCAAAAGTGCCAGAATATCATTAGGGAATCTCGACTCCCAAGCTTGGGATATTAACTGATGATTATCCCATAATCCTACCCCTCTATTAGCTAAATTGTTTGCCACCTTATTACCTTCCCTCATTGTGTGAGAGAATTTGACCTCTGAAAATGAAGGTAAAATTGCCTTGATATTTGAGCATACAGTTTTAAAAAACCAAGCCTTATGTGGACACCCTTGAGCCATATTGATGATAGTCTTAGAATCCCCCTCAATCCAGAGGCGACACCAATTCCTCTTCTTAGCTTCTAGCAGACCAAAAAGAAGGGCCATTCCTTCATGCAAAGTTGTTAGTGGAAAAGCCACAATCAACAACCAAGGCCATAATAGGCTGGTAGTAAGAATTTCTAAAAATGCAGCCGCAACCTGCCTTACCTGGATCGCCTTTAGAGGCGCCATCAAAATTTAACTTAATCCAACCCTCAGTAGGAGGTCTGCACTCCACCAACCTTTTATCCTTGCTCCCCTTATCGGAGCATAAGACTTAAACATATATGAATGAAAACACCAAAAATTAATAATCTAATAATAAAATTTTAATGATCAAATTTGTACATAAAAATGATTTTTGATCTTCCCCTCATGTTCATATTTGATGCAACAATGGAGGGTGGATGAGACAAGACACATGAAACAAATCCATGGGTGCGCAAGCAAGACATTATATTAAAACTCCCCTTCAACGATATAGAATCATTCATGGAGGATTTCATAATATGAGGTTTAATATAACTTAAAATAGATATTAAGTTTTCAAATTTTTAACAAAAATTGGAAAATTTACAACATTGTAATTGCTTTTAATTTTTTGGAAAGATATGATTACAAAATATAAAAAATTATCAATAGTTGAAAGTTGTCTTTTCATATATGTAATGATATTTTTAATAATAAATGCAAGCTCTTTTCTAGATGTAATGTCATTAAATATAGTGCTTAAATGTCATGTTTTTTTATAGTTTGAAAAAAATAAAAATAAAGTTTATGGAATAAGATCTCAAAATAGTCATATCATTGTAAAGTCACCAATAAATACAAAGATAAAAAATGTGATTACAAATATAAAAAATGTTGTAGTTGAAAATTGTTTTTTCATATATCCAATCAAATCTTGATAATAAATGCATGCTTTTGTTTAAGTGCAATGTTATTAAATATGGTGCCAAATGTCATGTTGTTAATATTTGTTTGGAAAAAATAAAAAAGTGTAGTGGAATAAGGCCTAAAAATGGTCATGTCATTATAAAGCAACCAATGCATACAAAGATAAATAATTTATTATATAATTATAATATTGCAAATTGATATATTCAATATCCTAACATTAGAAATGTTGACTCTAGCAAAAAATCTGAAATATGATTGGCCTAAAATTGTTGAATTAATAAAGTAGGTTGAAAGGTATAGTAATGTGCCAAAGGCGGGAACTAATAAAACTTAGGAGTGGACCTATGGGAAGGGGCCTCCTAAATTTTCTTAGCTCGTGTAGAGAGTAATTTTAGGAGTATTTATAGTAAAAGCGGTCTCATGGTATAATTTGTTTTTGAGAGTATGCTGCAATTTTTTAGGGAAGATATTTAAAAATGTTATATATTTTAATTTGCAATAAAATTCTAAATTAAATTTGCTCATTTATAAATTGACATTTGGCATAATATGTTCCTACAAAATAGAAGTGGGTGGGGAAACTTTTAGCCCCATTTTTACCATCCCCTTAAACTCTCCTCCTAAAAATGGTGCTCCTTGTTTTTAGGAAAAGATTCTAAAATTTCCTGTTTTCCTAAATTTATTTTGTCATGAGACCATCCGTTGAATAAAAATAGGAGCAACAACCCCCTCCATAGGGCCCTGCCTTATTTTTAAGTTTACTATAAGATTAAATTAAGGCCATATAACAAAGGTAATGATTAAGTCATTTTTTTGGTCCAACTTACAATTTGATTAATTTTTTATTATTGGTTTGTTGACACATACATTAAATTATTATCAATATAATTCTTTTGATTTGATATGAATGTGTCATTCTCTTGTTTGCTTTTACACTTTGTAAATTTTTCATAAAGTTTGAAAGATTTTAAATTAAAAAAATTAAAATTATTTTTCTTACGTACTTTGAAGATTGCTTTTAATTCTTTAATTGTACACGTGTCTATAAAACCTCACAAATCCTATCTAGATAACCTTACAACTTTATTTATATGTTTTCATATTAATGTATTCTCGTAAGGCTTATGTATTTGTGTGGTCTTCGAGAGATAGTTAAGGAGATATTTGAGTTTATGTGGGATTTCAACTAGGTTGGCCATCTCCCATGCCTTTCATTGTTTGAACTCCTATTTCACCGCATTGTGTGGCATCCTGCCACACACTAGAGGCTTGTGAGAAATATAATTTAGAAGGTTCAAATTTCCAAGCCTTTTGTTGAAAAACTTGTTTTCGTATGATGTAAAATGCCACGATAAGTATCTATTGCTCTGACTTATCAAGGTTATCCCCATGTATGTCGTATAGAATTTTCTTATTTCTAGCACCTCATTTACAATCTTTCATCAACAAGGATGCAACGTAGAACAAATCTCTTTCATGTAGCTTCTTCTCAATTTATGAAATACAAAGGCTCATTTCATGATTGAGAGACCCTCATGCCTCAAATAGAATATTTTATTTTATAAAAATTGAGATTATGGCATTGAGCATTTTTATTCCTGCATCTATTCACATCAAATTGATTGGAAGTAAATCACAAGAAGGAAATGTTAAAGTCATTGAATGTTCGTGTGGTGAGGTGTAATGGAGAAAATAAAAGGTATAGAGCTTCTTCATATTTTGATAATGATCAACTTCAACCAACAATTCTTATTTTCTAGGGCCAATAGGTTTATGGTTATTGCCAACGTGTAGCTTTGAACTAGATTTAGTCAACAATGCAATCGGGGAAATCATCTCTATCATTTCTAAAAGGTAAAAATCCTAGAGCTACCTTAGTTTTGGTTATCAAGTCTGGAAACTATGTCAAGCCTTCTGGAAAATCCACTTACCCCTTAATGTGTTAAGCTCCCATGTTAGCAGAGGAATCCATGATCAACTAACCCTAAAAATGGCTTAAAGGCTCACGTCATCCAAAAATTACAAGGGTTGACATTTCCCATAACAACTATAGACATTGGGGGTATTAAATAAATTAATGACATACTTTCATAGTTATTTCCCACACTTGGCGACTCGAATACTTATGCATATCCACTCAGTTCTCTTTCTAGTATTTCACCAAATGAACTATTTTCCCTTTGGTTCATATACAAAAGAAAGAAGAAGAGTGTCTTTGTTCACTCTAATGTATCCATGGCTCATATGAACTAAACAATACTCAACCATGTCCTTCTTGATGCCTCTTCTTATTCTTAATTCTCCATCGTCTTGGTGCGTAATTAGTATGTTTTCCTTCTTTGTACTAGCATCATCATCTCCATGGTACAAGTAGTGTGGTGGACAAGGGAAAAAGCGCAAGGGATTTAGACATATATTCCTTATCTCGAAGGAAATGGTGAAGGAGACTACGAGATCCATCCACTTGGTCACCCCTTTTCATGAACTCACATCTCCATCAATGTGGTCGATGGATTGTTTTGTGTCTAGTAGGCATCATCACCATGGTCAACATGTGGAATCTCCACTTCATGTTGTTCCACCTCATAAGATTGTCACTCTAACATTAATTAGCACTTTTGTTTATTGATAGTATGTCAAAAGTTAACATCCTATACATTATAATGTATTTGACATACATATTTTGATAATATCATTGTAAGTTCACGGACTTAATGCACCCCTTAGAATGTGTCCAATTTTTTCTTAATATACCATATATTTTTCTCTTGTCTTTACCATTTTTTTGTGTTAGTTCAATGCTTATGTTATCAAAACACATAATAGTGTGATTCCAACAATCCCAAAAAATTACAAATCCATTAAAAAGTTGCACTTTTTCGGTTGGTGTCTATTAAAACAAATTTAATACTCAATAAACATTACATTAAATAAAGGATGTAATGATGGTAATGGTTGTATTTTTTGAAAGTTTACTAAAGTAAACATTTTATTTATAAAGTTGGTGGAAAACCATCTAACTTGCCATGTTCTTTGGTTATAAAATTTAACGACTACATCGGTGTGCATGGGATGACAAGTCCCCCAACATGTCTTTAGGTCTATTGTCCCCCAATGGAAGGATAAGTGAACTCCCCTCAATATGGTGTGGCCTCGATGATATATAAAACATAAAGGGATGAAAAAGCAAAAATACATTTTTGATATTGGGAACACCGAATGACAAGGACTTACTTTGAGCTATCTCCAAATTACGTTGGTTTAAGTTTATGCACATCACACTTCTTTCTCCCACGAGTAATTCATAAAAACGACGTGTCGTCTATAGGTGACTTGTCGAGAAGAGTATATGGGACTTACGAGAAGAGTGAAAAGGTTCACCTACATCACTTCTATTATATTTCTACCCTTTGATATTTCTCCACTCACAAACCTTTGGGATTTTTGCACCTCTGACGTCTTTTTCATTGCCTCACTTTCTCATGTAATGTTTCACTTTTTTTTAAAAAATTTAATTAAATAGCTTCTTTAACACTTTCTTATCGACATTTCCATTGCATTACTATTGTGCAAATGCTAAGTTTAAGATTGAATTAATATTTAAGATTTATTAAAATATAAAGACAAATAATTTATTTGAGAAACTTTCTTTATACAATTTTTATTATTATTATTGGTAAATGAAGGGTTTTCCAAGGTCCCTTCCTGTTTGAGACAGGATTTACCATCCTTATAGAACAATGAAAATTCCAAGGAACAACAAGGGACTAAAAGGAAACAATGAAACATCCAATCTAGGGACGTTAGAAAACTAGAATAAAATCATAGGAAAACCGAGATTAGAGCAAAACAAGAGAAACCTAGGTTTTTACATTAGTAACACGACTCCTAGTCACTCTCTGGGGGTGACATAGAGAGCACGATGTTTTCTTCTTTACACTCATCTAACCTTATTCTCCTCCTTTGCTAGCTGAGATCTCTACTTTACGCAAAGTTGTAGCATTTCTACCCGGCTTAGCAAGGGAGTCGCTTCCATCATCGTTCCAACCAAATCATTGTGGGGCTGCTTGAAAATGTAATCATTAATATCATGTCCCACCAACTATATGTTTTGAATGAAGTCTATATCTTCTTCGGAATGCTTTCCAATGTTGAGTTGTTATTTGGTAGCATTTACCATAGGACCCTGTCCCACGCAACCAGCCAAAATGACTTCACATGCCTTAAACCTTTCAACATTATCCTCGGTGGCCGCGCCCATTAAATTCTGCGAAGGAGAGGGGGATTTTGAAATGCTGATGCGCAGGATCACCTCTTCCAAATTCTCTTTATAATTATCCAACACCCTCTTCCAATTGTCTCCTTCTGCCCGCTCCAATTTTGAAATAGAGTCCATGTCACCCATAGGGACTGTGATTCATTCGCCTTTCCAAAGTCAGACACCTTTGCCCAAGCATCGATGCCTAGATTAACAATGAGCTTATCAAATGGCGCAACACACTGAGATTTTCTGCTCCACCAGCACGGGGATCCCTTTACCCTGCTCCACATTTCTTTGTTCTTCTCCAAATGGCTTCTAAATGCTCTGCGGCTGTTGGGGATGTTTTCCTTGCATCCATAGGCCTCATGGCCCACTCTCCTGCATTTACCACAGAAAATTGGTGAATCTTCATAGATCAATTTTTGCTTCCAGATTCCATTTCTAGATACTAGATTGATGTCTTCCGGGGAGAAGAACCAATAGAGGCATTAACACACATCCTCGTTGCGATGAATCTAGATTTGACAGTTGTGGTTGGGGCGAGTGCACTCAAATCTCCAATTGCTTGTGCTATCCTTGCCAACACATCATCTGCTTAGAACTTCGGGGACAGTCCAGGAAGCTTTGGCCAAACAGGACTCATAGATGGGGTGTGAGTTTTTGTTCACAATTTCCATCTAACAATGAAGAGTATGGTTCTCCCATAAATCCACTCATCGTGCTGTATAATGTGGATTAAGTCCTCTTCTAGGGTGAAAACAAACGAAAAACGTTTTCAAATAGAGTAAAGGTGTTAACAATATTATATGTGGTATTGTTTCGTAATGTAATCGGTAAAATTTATATACTTTATTTAATGATAGAGAAAGTTTTTTTAACTAAATTATTTGTAACATCATTATAATATTTTTAGTTATAAGGATTTCCTATACATTTCATATTTTTAGTTAATGAGGATTATGATGATGTGATATAAAATTTGTAAATAAATAATTTCATTCAAACTACAATTTTTAATTTTGCGTGAACATTAATGTAACTCTTATTATCTTTATTTTGATCGCATTCTACTTGATATATATACTCACCGTGTGACCAACCCAGAATTGTCTAAGCAGATTGTGATGTATTATGTGCTATCAAATCAAATACTGAAAACTAGTTACCATCCGTGGCCCAGTTGGATTGTGACGATCTAGTTGGATTTCTTGTATGATGACAAAGCGGAGATGTTTAACAAAAGTGTACATTCACGGTGGAAATAAAGGACGCACAGATAAACTTAATTTTAGAGAGGGACGCTCTTGTGGACGATGGTCTCAACGGTGAGCCCTAGACCAAATCCAAACAGGACCCCCATTTCAAGTCCTTCTCCCATGGTTGCATATCCCTTTTCTTCGGAGGACTTCCTCATTTCGTCCAAAATGAAGAGCACGCATGCGCTCGACATCTTTCCATACTCGCTCAGAATGTGTCTAGTGGCCCTCATCTTCTTCGGGTCCAGTTGGAGTTTAGACTCCACCTGGTTTAGAACTGCAGGGCCTCCTGGGTGGGCGATCCAGAAGAGCTCGTTCTAGTCGGAGATGTTGAACCGCTGGAAGGCCTCCACAAGCGCCTTTTCGATGTTCTACGAGATCAACCCGGGCACGTCTTTTAGAAGATGGAAGGTGAGACCAACCTCTCTGAGGTGCCCATCAATGACTCCCTCACTATCGGGACGGATGGTCTGAGTAGTAAAGAGGAGTTGGAAAGAGGGCTTCTCCACCTTAGGAATGGGATCCGCTCCGACGATGACGGCAGCGGCGTCGTCGTTGAAGAGAGCCTGGCCGATGAGACTGTCGAGGTGGGTGTCGGAGGGGCCGCGGAAAGTGATGGCGGTGATCTCGCTGCAGACGACCAGGACTCTGACTCTGCGGTTGTTCTCTGCGAGGTCTTTGGCGATGCGGAGAACGATGCCGCCGGTGAAGCAGCCCTGTTGATACATCATCACTCTCTTCACGGAAGGGCGGAGTCCCAGTAATTTAGTGAGTTGGTAGTCTGCACCGGGCATGTTGACGCCACTGGTGGTGGAGAAGAGGAGGTGTGTGATCTTCGACTTGGGCTGACCCCATTCTTTTATGGCATTTGAAGCCGCTTCCTTCCCTAGCTTCGACACTTCCACCACCACCATGTCCTGCCGAGCGTCTAATGAGGGTGCCATGTACGCGCACACGTTCGGGTTCTCCTCCAATATCTCCTTCGTCAAATACATGTACCTCTTCCTTATCATCGACTTCTCGCCTGCAACATATATTTAAACTAACCGCCATTAAAACACCACCCACATGCATTCAAATAATTATTACAGTAGAATAAAGGATCTTCCTACTTACACATGCGCTTGAACTCATCCTTGAGCTCGCCTTGTGTTCGCTGTTGGTGATTTTGAAATAATAATCAGGGTAGGAGCTCTGTTCGATGGCGTTGGGAGGAGTGGAGGTGTTGATGGCGAGGACAGTGGCAGGGTCGTCGGCCCTCTGCGCCTTTCTTAATGCCTCTACGTCGACCATTTGTCCTGCAGACATGATGCCTTGTTGCAGAGGAATAATGATGCCATTGAGTAGGAGAGTAGTTTTTATAGGGCATGGGCATTGGGAGAGGAAGGAAGAGGAGTAGGTGCGAATTGTGGTTAGATTGGATGGCACATGGCTTGGTAGACTGCGTAGTATACGTTGTTGTACTTCAAACCAAGGAAATGAACGCAGGGTACGATACATCACATGGTAAATGTGGGTCTTTCTATCATGTATGGGGCTCCATACATATTTTAGGGTGTTAAGAAAATTTAGGAGCATTTTAGTATTTTTAAGGTCTTTTATTAGTTTCTTCAACAATACCCTTTGAGATATTATAGGATTTCATTGGATTTTTATGATTATTTGTAGTTAAATAAAATCCTATTTCTCTCTAAAATCACCAAAAATTATGGCGTGAATGCATATTATATTCTACATGGACAAAACTCAACCTATACTTGTGGGGAAACTCCCATCGCTCATGTCCGATTACTTCTTAAGTTAGGGGCAAAAAAGTGGAGCTCCTATTTTTAGGCCTAAATTCTATTATTTCCTATAACGCCTTTAAAAGTAATCATAGAACCTTTACATACAAGAATATAGGAGGCTGCACCCCTCCATGGGTCCATGCTCTTAATCTCTATTGTAACATGTTAAGTGGTGGAAATCTTCTACAAAACTTAAGTATAAGGCGTTCATATGAGATTTGACACCCGTCTGGACGTTTTTGCCTATTTTAACCGTATTTTGCAAATTGTAAAATTGTCGTAGCGTCCTTATTTAACATGAAAGAATTTGGCAAAACCATCATTATCACTACGAACACATTCAATATAAATATAAGTGCAACATTACATATATATTTAAATAACATATTTTGTTGAAAATGTGTTTATATCAAACATATAATTCCTAAAATTTACCCGACACTTGTAAATACAACGTAAAAAATAATATATATTTTAAATTGTTAAATAAAAAAAAGATATTTAATAGAGATGAACGAGTTGTTTAAAACCTCTTAACGTCGTAGATTTTTGGTTTGACGGATGTGGTCAGTCGTCAAATCTCATCCATGTGGGGATGGAATGGAGATCCTCCCCCTGGTCCAACCTTGTCGTCTCAATTCAAAATTAGTGATGCCTCTCGATTCAAAATTTGTTGATGGGTAGTTGTAAATTTCAAAACAATAACTAGTATAGATATCTTAAATACATCTATCTAAAATACGTTGAGAGATATCAATCTCAAGGCACCTATCTAGTTATGATAGATATTACTATTTTTTATTGACTTCTCCAAAAAATAAAAAAATGAAGTGAGAATCTAATAGAAGTAAAATTTATGAATGAACTATCACATGACAGTCAAATGAATGTCAAATTTAATATCGAGAATAAAATTGAACAACGCACTCCATTATAACCTTGCATGTCATTATAGAATGCCTATGATCGTAATAATATTAATATAAGTGTTTTTACCTTAATTTTTCCTTGGCATTAATAATAATAAATTTGATATTTTCTTTTAATATATTTTTAAAAAAATTGTTTAGTTGTAATTGTTTATAGTTAAAGTAAAATTTTTATTGGCTTTATATAATCTAAATTACAAAAAACCAACCATTTCAAAACCGATATATATATATATATATTACATCATATGAATTGTATATTTTTAATATAAAATATATTTATGTTGATAGACATTAATACTTAATATAAAATTTAGGATGGAGATATCATTGGTAAAAGATATTTTGTAGCATGTATTTCGCCTTTTTCCATTTAAAATCATTATTACAAAAAATAAATTTAAACAAGATATCTCATATTTGTGTGTACACAGATACATCACTTTTCCTCACACGTCCCAAGGCATTTTGGCTTAATAAATTGGACTATTACAATTAATTATTATCCTTACACATCCTACGTTTTGTTTGTATCTTTTTTTAAAATCGGACTCTTACGATTATTGGAAGATAGATAGGGAGAAGAGCCGGTATGTATCGAAACACCCTAAGTTCGCGAGTCCATGGAGCCAATTCCTTGCCACGTAGGAGCGCCCGATTTGACAACTAGCTATAAATAAACATTTTTTTATCCTAAGCCTTTAATTTCGTATCATATTTTAATAATATTTGCTTCCATATGATCGATCAAATAAAATATCTCATTAAATACACATTTACTGGTGGAGACCCGAAGTGGTTCACCGAAGAGGACAGGTGTTGAGCATTAAATTCAAAATAAAAGAGGGAAATGCAATCTGTCCTCCACCATTTTGACGCGCGTATTAGATAAGGAACAAATAAATGCTCAACCACCATGTTTGCTGCTCATTAACGGGCCTTACGGTGCTCCTGCGCAGGATTACATAAAATATTGGATTTCTTCTTTCTGGTTGGACTGGGCATCGGCGACTCCTTTCATTAGCATTTTGGAGGTCATGCTTCATAACATCAGGCGGACAGAAGACTTGCTCGTAAGTATTTGATTTCAGATTATAATGAACATTTGGGGAAAGAAAAGGGTCGAGTTTTCATGTTGAACAGTATAATCTGATGGGTTTTTGGACATGAAAGATGCAGGATTTCGAACGCCGCTGTAAATTCTTTCAATACCCGGTCAGTTCAAGACTAGTCGGCGTTTGAGCATATGCTAGCCGAGTGAAACAGGAGACTCAAACTCAAACAACACTTCTCAAATCTTCTCTCTTTACTGCCTAGAAATTCCAAGGTATTACCACGATTTTCATTGCAAATTGTTTATCATACGAAAATTTGTCTTTTTTGTTAAGAAAATTACAGTTTTGCTGCTGGTTCCACTGCAAATTAAGACCGTTACGAAAATTTGTAAATATTGACAACATAACGATTCTGCTACGGCTTCCTGTTTTTTCAATCTGACCAAGTAGATAGCGGAAATAAGCAGTTTGATGAAAATTTACGAAGTTGTTCCTAAATATATTTTCTTTCTCACTTTATAATTTCATAGATTAGAGATCTCTGCCTGAACTGCTTCCTGAAAAGATTCTACAAATTTATAAGGTTAAATTGAAATCTATTCATGATAATGTTGTAAAATTCTACAACTTTTTCTTTAATTGTAAAAAAAATTATTGGTAATATGAGGATACGCAGTACATGCCGTTTAAGCTCTTTCAAATCTTTGTACTGCTTTAACTCCAATAAATTTTCCAAATCAGTAATCTTATTGAAGCAAATTAGGTTTTTGTCTCTCCATTCTCTGACCTGGTCAAATCTGCTGCTGCTTCTTGATCGCTTTCTCATTTTTCCATACAGGTGCGCACTCATTTTGCAAGGCCCATTTGGAGAAAGGTCTTCTCACGAATATGCACAAAGCATCCCAATGCCAAAGTTGGTGAGTATTATATCAACATGGACTTTGTGTCTATTCCCATTAGGTCCCTGCATATATTTTTTGGCATTTCCACACTCCATACGCATGGTCCAAGATGAAGCTTCTAGAATGTGATGTTTATTATTTATTAAGCAAATTCTGTTTTTGGATGGACGTGTAGGAGTATTTTATTGTGGAGCTCCAGTGTTGGCACAAGAGCTGAGAACTTTGGAATGGCAGTTTTATGCGGCGAGATCGTTTGAAGCAGGGTGGAAACAGTGTGTATTCACACTACTAATACTCAAGGAAAATGTTACCTACAATTCTATGTTTTTAAGCCATATAGAGGTGAGGTTTCAACCTCACCAAGATTCAAATAAATCCTTGTCTTTCAGTTTTTATTTAACGGTGTTCATTTTAAGCTGCAACAATTTAAATAAGGTTATGAACAAATTCTGAGCTGATTTGGTTTCCACATCTGAAACAATGATTACATTTCGAGCAAAATGTAGTAATATAAACTGCATGTCTTTATATTTCTTACATTTGGAGCAAAACATATAAACTTATACTGTATGTGTCCATATTCATTACATTCGGAGCAAAATATACCAACTATAACCTATAATCGTGAATGCAATAATGCATTCTCAATTGATTTCGATACATATTTTTCTGCAACACAAAAAAGAATTCTCCTCGAATGCTGGCATAATTTTGGGATCAGTTTGTTAGTCCATAACCATGTCACACCTTCAAAAAGGCCCTTAGTTTGGACTATCAGGAATGATTGTATCATTGACAGATGTTGTTGGAGTCATTAAGAGGTTCACTGGATGAACCCATGGTGGAATAGGAAAACCAGATATGGTATGAAAGGTTGTATGTGAAGTAGGAGGTTGTGGGATAATGGGGTGTGTAGTTGGAGTTGAAGTTATTTGCATTCTGTTGGTGTCGAGGAAGTAAGGGTGGTAATCACGGGATAGGAACTTTCAACATATCTTGTAACATGGAGTTACAGTATGGGCATGGAATGATGCATGGGAAACAAAACACATAGATTGTTGAACTTGTTATCTCTTTCTTGTTTCTCTTTCTCCCTTTGATGGCGAGTGGCTTCCTTCTGTTGTAATTCCAATTCCTTTTTTTGGTGAGCTACTTCCCATTGTTTCTCGAGCTCCTGTCTTTCAACAAACTTTTGTAGATCCCTTTCTTGCCTCTCTTTAATGCATTGCAATCTCTCTTCCTTTTTTTGCTCCTTTCTTTGTGAACCTTTCTTGCTTTTTTGCCTCAATATGATCCTTTTACGTTGTTTCCCTTCACATATTTCTTGTTTTTTTGTTGTGTATCTTTTAACATTTGAACATAAGCATCGAGATGTTAACAATTGTGAAGCACGACTTATCCAGAGTCGACATCACTCTTACCTTTGGAAGGATCCCGTCTGGTGTCGGTAACCTTAAAAATTTACCCAATTTCTTCTCATTTGCAGCAACACCATCATTTGATATAACACTTTCAACATCATGTTCAGTTGTCTCTTCCTCGTTTTTATCTTTATCAATGACCTCAATTTCCTCTGTGTCAGCATAATAATGAGTAAAGTTTGTTGGTTCAAAGTCTGTTGGCTCAAGGTTGGTTGGCATCGAAGGTAAAGATATACTTTCATCCTCAGTGTTTCCAATCTGATCAAGTCCCAACTCTGCAATATGCTCTTGCAGCCAAGTAGGTTGTTGTGGTGCACTTGGCAATGAGAGATCGTCCTCTCCAAATCCCTGGGCCTTAGTGTTGTAGCTGGATGTGCCTTGGTCATGAGTATTCACAATGTGGTTCACTTCATAATCTTTGGTCTGCATTATACTTTGTCTTTCTCCCTGTATACTTGGTTCCTCCATCTCTGTATTAGCAACAACCATTGTTTCAATGGCTAGATGGAATTCTTTTGTTGTTGATGATTCTCAACTGATTCCATCAAGTAATTTTCTCAATTTTGTCACCAACCGGTGGAGCTACATCTCTTGACAAACTTAGGATGTTTTCAAAGCACATCAACATCTATTATGTTTTCGATACCATCAACATTCATAATGTTTTCATGTAGTATCATCATCTCGTGACATTTTCAGGCATCATCTTCGTTGGCATCTTCTTCAATGATATATAGTTTACTACATTCCATGTCATTCTCGTAATGCATTTGGATCAAGTGGCCATATATACGTGCGTCTAAAACCAGCACGAATATTTACAGTGTCAAGGCCTTGCGAGAGTTCTACTACCTATTTCGCCAAGTCTAAACGTTTGACTTCTTGGTACTTATTATTACACATCCACCGCATCCTCTCGGATCTGAAATATGCTTTAAAAGGACCAAGACACTAACATCCAGTGGTTGCAACTTTGTGTGTAGTATGTCTTTGTGAATGTCAATAAATCAATCCCCAATCGCTTTGGCCTATTCTATAGTTGACAATGCCACATGGCTTCCATGACCATCAAATATAAGTAAATGCCTATTTTCGGGCACACCCCTCCAGTACGGACTTCATTGAAATGATACAACCAAATTATAAAGAGCTTCTCTAGTCATCCAAGCACTTGGATGAGTAGCCATCTGGCCCCTGGTTCACATCCCTTGATGTAATTTTGTGAAACTTTCTGACCTTTAAATAAGTAAAAGTTAGGGATACATTTCCCTGCAGCATTTACACAACATAGAATTGTCATCCATTCTCTGCTACGAGGAATGATTTTGGGAACATTCCTGCAACCCTTGGTGGCAAGCACCCTCATGCCACAATTTCTCCCTGCTTGGATTCTGTCTCATCACAATTCCATATTTTGCCTGCACCATAGGAATTGATATAAATGTTAGCTAGTTTTTCATAAAACTTGCTAACCACCTCTGGACGTAAACCTATTGCACGATCTCTTTCTAGACCTTCAGCAGTCCGAAGGACTATGTCTAGGTGTCTTTTTCTAAATCCTTCACACCAAGATTTTCCAGGTAATCCTTCTCGAAATGGAGTCTCTCTAGTTTCACAAATGTGTGCAACACATGCCCTCAATTGCATAAATCCCACTCCATGACCTAAATCTGCCATTTGCTTACACCATTCAACTATCTCTTTCTCCTCTCCTTCACTCAAAACAGGTGCAGGGCCCTTCCTTTTTGTATGTGTCGGACCATTCACCAATAATGAAGATGTATGTAGGAGGCAATTATATTTCAAAGTCAATGACAGCTCTAATAGAATAATTGTTGAATTCAATATCATCTATGGCCTTTAACATATCTTCTTTTGACCAACTAGACAAAATTCTAACCTTCTTGGTCGAAGTGTTGCCTCTAACAACCACAGTCTCTTGTAGTTCATGCCTATTTAGTTCACATCCAGCAGGTTCTGGCTGATGATCATCATTTGTGTTTGTATCTCCTTGATTTGTTGTTGCACCATCCTCTTCACTTATTATTGTAGCATCATGTTCATCTGTTTCATGGTTAGATGGTTCAATTTCAAATTGTACACCTCATTTTTTGGGCATACGTTGTGCTCGATGTAAACTCCTCTTTCTCTTCATCTTCTCTAAATGCTGCAGTATGAAACAATATAAAATTAGTAAAATATGTATTAATATATCAATAAGATCATCTACAATGGGAAAATTTTAGCAAGCTTATGATACATGACAGTATGAATTATGAACTTGTAGGTGAACTTGTGATTACCCCGTTGGGCACCATTAACGATGATCGAATACATGTTTTATTAATTTCATATTATTTGATAAAGACAAATTTATAAGTTTGGGTTGTTGATTGCATAGGGGAGAAGGGCCAGTATGTGAACACGTCCCAATACTTGAACACTATTTTTCATTTAAAATATCCAATACCGATGGAATAAAAACCACGAGGACAGATTGCATTTCCCTCTTTTATTTTGAATTTAATGCTCAACACGACTTTGTTTATATTACAATATGATTCAAATTAAAGGCTTAGGATAAAAATGCTTATTTATAACTAGTTGTCAAATTGGCGCTCCTACATAGCAAGGAATTGGCTCCATGGACTGCGAACTTAGGGTGTTCGCATCGGCCCTATATAAACTTCAATAATCAAAATTTTGGTTTTATTCCATCAAGTATTGGATATTTTAAATGCGAGAATAGTGTTAGTGAAATATCATGTCACGATGACATGATATTTCAAAGGTCAACAACTCTAATTGAATAATGCGAGAAACTCAATTTCATCTATGGCCTTTAACATATCTTCTTTTGACCAACTAGACAAAATTCTAACCTTCTTGGTCGAAGTGTTGCCTCTAACAACCACAGTCTCCTGTAGTTCATGCCTATTTAGTTCACATCTAGCAGGTTCTGGCTGATGATCATCAGTTGTGTTTGTATCTCCTTGATTTGTTATTGGTCATCCTCTTCGCTTATTATTGTAGCATCCTGTTCATCTGCTTCCATGGTTAGATGTTTCAATTTCAAACTGTACACCTTGTTTTTTGGGCATACGTTGTGCTCGATGTAAACTCCTCTTTCTCTTCATCTTCTCTAAATGCTGCAGTATGAAACAATATAAAATTAGTAAAATATGTATTAATATATCAATAAGATCATCTATAAACACTTCTAAAGATGAGGTGTTATCAAATAACACTACATTCATCAGCTTGTTTGTAATTGATCAATATCAATTAGAATGTTTCACTCAAACATGCAGTCGCCCCTTTCCACATTGTAATTCATATCGATCAATTGACGCAGGTCTTGTTAATGTAATGTTTTGTGACATCAAATCATCTTCAGAAGTGAATGCATGTAAGAATCGTAATTGTAATAGCTTGACTACATATGTTGTTATGGTGGCAGCAAATCTGTTGTACTACTGTAGGTCTTGGTATGGACCACTTCGGATCTCCACCAGTAAATGTGTTTTTTTAGATATTTTACTTGATTGATCATATGGAAGCAAATAATATTAAGATATGATTTGAAATTAAAGATATAGGATTAAAAAATGTTTATTTATACCTAGCTGGCATACTGTCACTCCTACGTGGCAAGGATTTGGTTCACTTAACCTGTGAAGTTAGGGTGTTCGCATACTGGCCCTTCTCCCCTAAACTCTTCTAAAGATGAGGTGTTATCAAATAACACTACATTCGTCGGCTTGTTTGTAATTGATCAATATCAATTAGAATGTTTCACTCGAACATGCAGTCACCCCTTTCGACATTGTAATTCATATCGATCAATTGACGCAGGTCTTGTTAATGTAATGTTTTGTGACATCAAATCATCTTCAGAAGTGAATGCATGTAAGAATCGTAATTGTAATAGCTTGACTACATATGTTGTTATGGTGGCAGCAAATCTGTTGTACTACTGTAGGTCTTGGTATGGACCACTTCGGATCTCCACCAGTAAATGTGTTTTTTTATAGATATTTTACTTGATCGATCATATGGAAGCAAATAATATTAAGATATGATTCGAAATTAAAGATATAGGATTAAAAAATGTTTATTTATACCTAGCTGGCATACTGTCACTCCTATAAATAGTTAAGAATAAATAGTTAAGTTGAAAGGTATGAATAAACATTTTTCTTTCTTATATCTTTAATTTTTGGGAGTAAGTGCCATTATGTCAACACCCTAAGTTCACGGGTCCATCAAGCCAATTCCTTGTCATGTAGGTTTATCAATTTTACAGCTAGCTATAAATAAACATTTCTTTATCTTATCTCTTTAGTTTGGAAACTCTTTATCTTATCTCTTTAGTATTGGGCGGTGTTCACATAGAGTTACTGATTTACTTTTTGTATTAAATTGTATGCATTTTATATCTTATAGAGTTAGCGAGAGATATATAAAGAATGTGTTGGACATATTTTTTTTCTTTGTTTTGAGCATTAGAGATGGAAATCCACCTTCTAAAAAATCTTCAAGTTCCTCCTCATGCAGCTTGAGAAGGATTTTCTGTTAAAAATTCAACGGTGTTCATTGTAATGAAAGATTCAATTTTGATTTGTTTGCTAGTTGTTGCATCCTTAGGTGAAGCCAATGACGTCTTAGGTGAAGCCACAACTCCGAAATATGTTTGAGTTGTTTTGGACTTTTGTTACATTCTCTATTTCTAAAGGTGAAGATGTTTTGGCTCACGTATGTTAGATGATTTCTCTCTTACCTACACTGTACTACGATTTATATTCACTACCATTAATCTTTGTGGATATTGATAATGGTTTGAATTTTAGTTTTTCAATTTTATAGGATGCGGTGGATGTTGTTTATGATAAAATTTAGTTCTCTATATTTTGCAGATGTCTATGGGTTGAGGATGAAACCAATTGATATGTCTTGCACATTCTTGATATATCTGTAGATGACTTATTTTTAGAAAAGGCCTATCCCCCTCAGTTCGCAGGTCCATGGAGCCAATTCCTTGCCACGTAGGAGCGCCAATTTGACAGCTAGTTATAAATAAACATTTTTTTATCCTAAGCCTTTAATTTCGTATCATATTTTAATAATATTTGCTTCCATATGATCGATCAAATAAAATATCTCATTAAATACACATTTACTGGTGGAGACCCAAAGTGGTTCACCGAAGAGGACATGTGTTGAGCATTAAATTCGAAATAAAAGAGGGAAATGCAATTTGTCCTCCACCATTTTGACACACGTAATAGATAAGAAACAAATAAATGCTCAACCACCATGTTTGCTTTGCTCATTGACGGGCCTTACGGTGCTCTGCCAGAGGATTATAGAAAATATTGGATATCTTGCTTCGGTTGGGTGGGCATCGGAGGGACTCCTTTCATTAGCATTTTCAAGGACATGCTTCATAACATCGGGCGACGGAGGAAGAATTGCTCCTAAGTATTAGATTTTAGATTATAATGATCATTTGGGGAAAGAAAAGGCGGATGGGTAATAAGGGAAGACATTGTGAAGTTAATAGTTCTCTTGTCAAATAAGTAAGGAAAATTCTTCAACTGGATAACAAGAGACTTCAGCTGAGAAATTATAACTGGTTTTAATACGGAAGCCGCTCTTGGGGAAATGTGGGGCGCCGACTGCATATTAACTTAATGAAAACCATTTATGAATATCATTTAGAAAACTCTCTACCTCGTTTTTGCTGCACATAGGGGAGAAGGGCCAGTATGCGAACACCCTAAGATCGCAGGTCCATGGAGCCAATTCCTTGCCACGTAGGATCACCAATTTGACAGCTAGTTATAATTTAACAATTTTTTATCCTAAGCCTTTAATTTCGAATCATATTGTAATATTATTTGCTTACATATGATCGATCAAATAAAATATCTAAAAAAAAACACATTTACATTATGAAGTTACTAGTTCTATTGTGAAGTTAATATTATTTGCTTTTAAGGTACTTTAAGGGAGAAAACATAAAGCCATTATCTAATAGATGTTCACAGAATTAATTAGCAGGATGCTATGATCAAGAATCACTCAATTCCAATCTTAATATTTTTTTGATGTGCTCTGCAAAATGGGCCAATTTTTGATAAATTAAATAGAAATCAGTCCATAAACTTGCAGTTATGCTCAGTAATCTCTGTTATGTCTAATTCTAACCTAATTGAACAGATCTTTGGTATGAAAACTAACCTGTAATTTTTGCAGTAGGTATGAAAACTAACCTGCAATTTTTGCTTTGCTGGACCTTTCCTTTCAAAACTTGATAGAAGTAATCTCTTCTTATAAAATCCACTTGTAATCGGGCACCTGATGAAGTAAATCAGCATAAAAACAAGACTAGGAAAGTGAATATATAATACCAACATAGGGGAGAGTATCCAATCAAAATGTAAGACATGGATCAAGGTGTAGGGTCTTTTTAATCAAATGTTGAAATTGATTTTGAGATGATCTTGTGGCTGAAATTATTTGATTTGATATTCATATTTATTTTTACCTTCAAGTGTACAATTTTGTTTTTGTTTTTAATGGATGAATTTGAATCTTGAGAAGAAGGTTCCCTCTTTTTTGCGGTATGTATTAAAGTCCTGGATATGAAAGATCTCGGTGATTGAACAACCCAACTTAGAATATAGAAAGAGATGAATTGAAAAGACAAATATTCAACCCATTAAATAGATATGATGGGTTTGTCAACTGATATGTTGTATTTATATTTTGAACAAATGAGTCTTTTATTGTAGAAAATGAAAGTACTAATCGGTATTTATTGTGTACTAAGTAATACTGAGATGTTGACCCTATGCACATATGGTTTATAAAAAACAAATTTTTGAACTTCAATAATCAAAATTTTGGTTTTTATTCCATCAAGTATTGGATATTTTAAATGCAAAATAGTGTTCAAGTATTGGGACGTGTTCACATATTGGCTCTTCTCCCCTAAGTTGTTGGTGTTTTCACAATGAAACAACTTTGCATGGATTGAGAAAATGTTATTTTAAATTCTTAAAACAACTGCTTTCATTACGCCGGAGGAGACCTCTTCTCTTTGACAAATGACAGTAAACGGATGATAGAGATTTAATTTGTCGTTGATGTACTACACATTTTCATCCGTCCATGTGGCGTGACCATGGTTTGTCGTTTCAACGCCGTGTCTGGGAATTAAAGTAATGTTTGTACAAACCAGAGGATATGCATGTCAAGTGCCTTGGCTTTTAGGTAATGTTTGCATTTTTACATCCCCATTCTCGAATGCTCATAACATCCACCCTAAATCCAGATCTAGATCGATGATGGCGAGGAGAAGGTTCATGATTGGTCGAAGCTAACGGTGGTGCCAGCAAGGCGGTGGCGTCCGAAAGAGTTTACCCGCTCTTGAATTTGGATTACATGATGCGGTGCCGCACAATGTCTCTGCATGCGGAGTGTTCTACAAGATTCTCAACAAGAAGGAGAGCTCGGATCGGTCATGGCTGCACTCGCGAGACAACAAGTGGGAGATCAAGTGCAGCGACGCTGGAGTTAGGGTTTTGGTGGCCCCTGTTGACATGCCTCTCAATAAGTAGCTTTGAAACACCGACGATGTTCCAAGTTAAAGTGTGTCATTGTGAGAACATTTCCTCCGACCCTTCCATTTCCTCTCTCTCATACATTCAGGAGAGTTTTTGGGATCGTCGTTTGTTTCTCCTCTTTCCCCAAATTTAACGGGAAACTGCATACAATTGCATTTAAATGTATTTGAAGGAGGGGGAATGGCGGTGGGGTTAAGCTGCGGTCACATGCTGGTGGACCCAAGTTACGTGACCCTGTTTATGAAAGCGTGGGAGAAACACACATGTGGGCACAGGTTAGCATCCACCCTTCTTTCACCCGCCGAGATCTTGAGCCTAGGCCCAACCTATACAAAGAAACCATCGCGACACATTCAAGCCGCAGATTCAGTTGTATATTCTGTCCAGTGGTTACAAGAAGGCCATTAGTAGATCAGTGCATCTCGGAGGTGCAAAGTGGGAGGCACAGTTATCTAGGCGTGACCGTGTTTGATGCCCTCTTTTGGGGTGCCTTCACAATGTCCAGACCCCATCTTCGAGATGGAGACGTTGCAAAGCTCTGTATAAATCCATGATTTATGATATTTACGTCTCACATTTTCTTTTCCGGTTGAACAACAATATGGGAAAAGAAGATCGTTTGATTGAAACTCTAATAAAGTCTTGTAATGACACTAAAATTTACCATTTTTCTAATGATTGCAGCTATATTGCTTAACTGTAATAAGATGTAGTTTCTCAAGGTTAGAACAATGTATAACAATGATTTCATTGTTTTGGATTTAAGTCATATTTCTATCACCTTGGCATAGTCCCATGGAGGGGTTTCGGTGCTATTTTGTTCAGTAAAGGTCCATTGAAAATATTTAAGTCATATTACTGTCACTTGGGCACAATCCCATGGAGGGGTTTCGATGCTATTTTGTTGCAGTAGAAGGTCCCTTGAAAATATTTGAAGTCGGTTACAATAAAAACATTTTTTCATTAGAATATTCAGAGGAAGGGCTTGAAGTTTCTTTTTGCCTATTTATTTATTTTTTGTCCACCTGGCACCTATTTTTGTGATTTTGGAGTAAAATCTGCGAATACATTGCAAATAATCTCGATCGATGTTATTCAGGGAATGTAGGAAAAACTTGCTTTGAGATATTTTAAGAACACCCTCTCTACGGGATCATGGGTAAATGTAGACTTTATTATGCCGAAGGCATTCCCCCTATGGGAAAGGCCCTTCCTGGATGTTTCTGCAACTATATTAAATTTGACGTTTGTTTGGACGCGTTTTTCAACGCAATTAATTTTGGCAGCCGTTTGGACATTTTTCATTTTTTCCGTATATTTTTGTGAGCGGGAAGATAGGGGAGAGTGGCCAATAGGTGAACAAGGTCCAATAGTTGATATGACTATTGGTCACACAATACCCAATTGTTGTCATAGTACTATGTAGTAGTTTTTTTTTTTTTTTGACATAATAATTATGTAGAGTAGCAAATCACATCATGACATGTAAGACCTCTCACCCATGTACAAGTACAAAAAATTCAATGTTCAACCAATTTCACCTATATTCAAGTATTGGTTTCCACCATGGTTGTAGTGTAACTCAAGTTTAGTATTTTAAATTAATTCAAAATATGGGTTTCCCTCCAATTGAACATTCCAAAGAAAAATATAAGCTATTTTACAAATCTAAACTACATATTAGTGAAAAATTACAATCTCATACGAAAAACAATTTATTTTATGGACCCCTTAACTTAGGGTGTACCACTACTAACCCTCTCCCCTAACAGCTTTTAGTCGAGAAGCCAATGATTTTGTTAAGCTATCCCTTACCAAAGCATTTCTTCGACAAGGAGAGCCACAAGCCCACACATACACAATCAACAGTATCAACAAAACCCAGAAAATTTTGGAATGTAGTCGAAATTGAATGAGCTCAGAGACTACCCTATGACCCAGTTGTTGCTTTTAGTTACCAAAAGAAGTGAATAATCTCTGTATAGTATTATACCGTATGAGTGTCTTGTTTTCCTCTCAAATATGTTTCCTTATGTTAGCAAGTGGAATTTTAAGTACTTTGTGTGTGTTTATTTGTGCATTCCCAGCACGTCCTGAAATTTGGATCCTTTGGGGAAAACCCAAAATCCAAAAAACTTGAAAAATAAATTTATATAAAATTAAAAACAGAGCTGATTCTACCTTTAACTCATTAGAGGTTGGGAAAATTAGGTCCGATCCATATTTAGGGCAGATCTCCCTAGAAATTCTCGGTGGGATTCAACCCAAAGTAGTAATTAGGTGTGGGAATCATGTTATCAACCACTTCCTGGCAATGTAAATGCCCATGCACTTGGTTATCTGGTGCTATTGCCCTCTAGGTATTGTATAATCTCCCAAAATTTCTTCTCTTGGTTTACCTCATTTCTGAATTTTCTGGTATGGACTGTGAATACATCTCAATTCTTCTATTGTTTTTAGCTCATAACTACATTTTCAAGTGATGCACGCATGGTATTGATTTGGGTTCTTCATTCTAGTAGGGGTACTTAAAAATTAGTTTTTAATGGTGTCATTTTCCATCTAGATGTCCCACATAGCTGTTCGCATGATTTACACTTGAAACCTAGGTTTAATCTGATTTACATGTATGGATAATGGAGTGAACAATACCCAAATTGTATTTTGTAGAATGAATGTACTTTTGAGTCCAACTCCACATTGATTTTCCCCAGGTATCCTTCAAAAGGTGTCATAATACAGTTTGTGGAAGTCTAGAATACTATCACAGATCCATAAAAACTTGATTTGGAAGCATGGGGTTCACCATTTGGCTGACATTTCTTCATACATATATCAATTTGATTCAATAGCTTATTTGGCTGTAAATTTTTGAAATCCTTGGTGGCAAGCAAACTTTTTATTAAGTGCATGGTAATTAGCATCTTATGAACACTTTTGAATTCATGTGATTTGCAAATGATTATGCAGTTGATATCATTTAAGCACTTGGTATTATCTTGTACAGGGAAATGATTTGTGTTGCTATGAAATTGTGATGCATATGTATATGATGCATATTTTGTTCTGTGTTTGTTTGGCTATAGTGCAATACTTCTGGTAGTTTTCTGTATGTAGTTCCTGATATGATATTTAAAGATATTGTTTTCCGCAAGACAGATGGTGATCAAGATGCAGAAAGGAGTGTTGCTGCATCAGAAGAGACAGGTGCTTCAGATGCAAATGTTAATAGAGAGCGCAAATCTATTGGATTTGGATCCAATATGAAATCCAAGAAAAATTGCCCTAAACGTTAGACCCCCATTCAATGCTTCCCTCATTATACTTTAACTTGAGCAGTACTCTCAGTGTTCAAATCATAAATCGTCTTCATCTTTTTTCAATTGATATTCAGTTTCCCACCTTGTGCACCAACTTTGTAGACCCACTTGGTGTGTTTCTAGAATATGTTATTATATTGCCACCTGATGTATTTAGTAGGATTTATGCATAACATCACATTACTGAACTTCAATATATAAACTGCCTTGGATGTGTTCCGATTCGGACTTGTGTGACATGCATTGACCTCTCATTGCCTCACAAATAAGAAAACATCTAGCAGCTTTTGGTTTTGCATTTGTGTATATTACCTTCTGTAAATTATTAGAAGTATGAAAAATAAGGATAACAGAGCAAGGTTTAGGTGAATAGAAAAAATAAGATGGATGTAAATGGCTGCAAAATAGCAGAGGAACATTGTAAAGAGAGTAATTGAGGCCCATAATTATGTATTGGTCATAAAGTATTAACTAATTCAGGAATGTAGTAATGGAATATGTTTGTGAATTTCATTGAAGATGACAAAGTTCAACACCGTATATAAAAGGATTTCAGGTAGTCTAGATTTTTTCTGGTAATGCACCCATATATGGCAATGAATTCCTACTTCCTCAGTAGGTCAAAGTGCATAAATAAAATGTTTAGCTTCCTTTATTGTTAATTATATTGTAAACAATAGGATAATTATTTTGTTGAACATGAATATATGAAGAATTTCGTACATTTGTAAATTTTATACACAAATTCTATCCTCCTCCCCACTTGTAGATTTTGAAGAAATGCTTAATCGTGTTCAGCGCCACACTAAATGTTCAAGGCAAACATGTTTGCATATAAATCCTTTTATACAAGCCTTTCAAAAATGTTGTTTCCGAATTTGGCTCAACCGCACATGACATCAATGACACTTGGGACTTGTTCAAGCACAAATACAGACCATGGCATGTTTTACGCACTACCGTAGACACATGACATGCTGCGCAGATGTTAGTTCGACTCCGAGGTTGAATACAACATTCAACAGGAAGCATTGCATGAATGACAAGTCTTGGCACAACTTCGTCTGAGAAACAACACGGGTCTTGAACGTCTTGAAATGTTGGGGAAATAAGAATTCAAAATACACAATAATATGAACAATCGCATGTGTACAGTTCAATGTGAACACCGAACGGTATAAGTTATTTAATTTAGAGGGATATTTTTGTGGTTTTTAATTCGTGAGAATTAGGAATTCTCGCCTCTACTAATTAACATTAACTACAAAAGTAATAACTATCCCTTTAAATCAAATAACATATACCGTTTGGCGTTCACATTGCATTGTACACATGTGATTGCTAGTTTATAGTACTCTAAATTGAAAGATTTAAAGGGTATGCAAGTCACTAACTGTCTAACATATAAACCTTTCATCACTTCTTTTTGGTGTTTTTGAAATTTCAACACCATTCATGAAAAACTTTACTCATTTTTTATTTGAGGCCCTAATATCATCCAATTGTTGGGTTGGTTGTGAATCGGGGTGATAATTCTAGACGTTGTCGATTTTTTTCATTTTACCGTGATTGGGCTTTATTTGTTTTTCATGGTGCATGCAGGGGACATATTTCTGATACAGTTCCTGACTTTTGGACTGAAGGTGACATGCTTCCCTATTATCAACCTTCAGTGCAAAATATAGTTCCCATATATTCATATGCCTTCTTTGTCAAACCAATTTTGTAAAAGACAGATTGGTGTCAGAGTTTAGCTTCCAATCAGTCTATGATTCTCCCTCAAGATAAGTGTTGTGTCTTACTACTTTAGTATTGAAAAATTAGTACTGATGGAATCAAATACTACAACAAGATCTTAAAATACTATTACCTAGTTATCATGATAGGTTGGAATGTGGCATAATATTTGATATTTGGGGATTGCAATGCTTGCCACCATCTCTACTAAACTTGAGAAGGAAATGAGTGGTATTAGAACTTGACATCCACAATGCTGCAAGCTTTTTTAATTAGTTTTCAATTGTAATTTTCCTGTCATCTTTCTTTGTAGTGCAATGATGTCATCATTATTTTTCTAATATCGTTCTGTCATCATTATGGCATAACAACATGAGACCAATGTTCTAAGTGCTCAGACTAGATAATTATAATCATCTGAAATCCTGACCCTCTGCTATTTGTAATGTATTTTTTATTAGTGGCATGATTAGGTCATTTGTTTTAGGTCATTTAATAACCAAGTGTGGGATCTGTTATTTAAGAAAGGTTTAGCTGCAATTGTTGAACTTAATCAAGATTCCAAACAACACCTGTTATCCAATTTTTCCCCTAGGCAAAATTGAACAAACACAACCTTACACACTGAGGAATTAAAGGGGCCATTCGGCCATGGGAGCTCACATTTCGATTCCAAAACCAGGTTGCAGGTGGGCTCGGAAATGGTAGTGCAAGGTCGGAAAAGGAATGGACAAGGGCCAACTTGGCCAAGGGAACGTTGAAGGAGATCAGAGCTCGAGCAAGAAAGGATTTAGATCAACTCAACCGAGCTAAAAAGAAATTCGAGCTGAGTGCAGACAAGTAACTCACTTAGTGAGTCGAGCGAAAGAATGGAGGCCAAATCTCGAAGATTTTAGACTTTGGGCATTCGGCATTTCGGAGACAAGGCGGGGAAAATGAAAAAGCAAGAGAAAAGTCCCGAAAACCCGAAGTCCGAAAGGTTTTGGGGGTTTTCGGGTCAACGCGGTGCCATGGATTTGGATTTGAAGTCTAAACTCGAAAGTTTGAAATTTCGGACTTGAGGGTTTGGGGATTCGGAGGATTGGGGTCTTCGCCAAACAAAACGAAAAATGCAAGCCAAATCCTGAAAGTCCAAAATTCTGAAGTCCGAAAGGGTTCGAGTTTTGGGGTCAACTTGACTTTAGGGTCAACGTGGTGGGAATTTTTAGACTTTCGGAGGTCCTAGTTTCAGAGGTTCGGGTTTCAGAGTTTCGAACTCTCAAGTGACTTAAATGATGAATAGTAACCTGAAGTCCGAAAGGCACAAGGTCCAAAACCTGAAGTCTGAATTTCGGACTTGAGTTTTGGAGGTTCGGGTTTCAAACTTTCAGAACTCTCAAGCCAAATTAGTAGATGAATAGTAACATCAACCTCTCGAAGTCAAAATGCCCGAAAGTCTGAAATTTCATATTTTGGAGGTTGCAAGGTATCATTATCATTCCGAGTGTGTCATATGATTTACATTCCTTATTTGGAATTGTAGCTCCTCCTTTAGTGGCATCATATGCGTCATGTCATGGTGGCATCATATGAGTTACTTTCCTTGTTTAGGCATGAGGTTACATAACACCCCTATTTGTACTTTCTTTTTTTCGATCTATGAGAATGAGTAGACCTGTTTTATTATTTGCATATTCTTTCCATTGTTTGAATCTTTCTTATTGCGTTGGAGCTACAACGTTACCATTGGAGTGTAACTTCATTGTGGTGCATTGTTTCGATATCGGTTCTCGCATATCCCTCTTTCATGGTATCGAGCGAGGTTTCGGTAAAACGTGCACTCTTCATTTATCAGTTTCTTATTACTTCTGGTTTCTTCTTATTTCCTCATGCAAGTTTTTTTAGATTATTACTTTGGAATCGTATTGCTCACCTCGTGTTGAGGTTTCAATAGTTGCAAGTTTGAGGTATTTTGTTCGTGGTTTATCTTTTACTTACCTTTGGCTCATGGTTTTGATTGCTTCATTCCATTTGCAGCTCTAACTTTTGCTTTTGCATTGATCCATGGCTCGGTTTTTTTTGTTCGTGGGCTTTCACACTTTGCACACTTTGGATGTTTTTTTCAATGCTTTTGGGTTTTGCTACGTTTGTATTGTTTTAAACTCACTTTTTGGTTGGGCTTTGAAGCTTGAGTTTTCCACCCTGCAACTTGCCTTGTTTTTTTTGCACGTTTGCACGTTTGTTGGTTGCATACGTGCTTGCACTACATTGATCGAATCTTGGGATACTCTTTATTCGATGTTTTTCTTGTTGTGCACCCTTTGCACGCTTAGTTCACACCTACATTGGTTTGGACTCTATTACGTGTGTTCCCACCTACGTTGTCCCTTTCTTCGTTGTTGGTCTGCGTTATATGCCTTGGGTCTTCCATGCTTCGCTCCTCATTCGAGTTCGATTGGCCTCGTCTCATGGTTCTACCGCACACATCTCGCCACCTGCCGTTCGACGATTTCCACCTCTCTCCTTGTGCTGCTGCATGGGATTTACTCAATGGCTCGGGTTTGGCCCTGCTCTGCCACTTTTGACCTCGAAAACTATCTCGCTGGTTTCTCTCTATCTTGGTGTCTACTTCCCGCATTAGGCACTCACACAACTCTCGCCTCGACGTTTTCTCCCATTCATTGGACTTGTTGATGGCTCAACCTCAACTCTTACCTTGATGTTGTTGACATGCATTCCCGCCACATGAAACTCCATCTCAGTTCGCCTATCCTACTACTCGACACATTAACTCCGACTTGGCCGAATAGCTCATTGCGTTTGGCTCAGTTCTTGGCATTCAACTTAGGGCTCTCACTTTGAACTCAACACTAGCTCAAACGACTTGCCATCCCTCGCCTTGGGTCAACTAGACTTGGTCTTCTCAAAGCTTCGGTCCAACCCTTCCCTTTTAAGAATTGATTATTGGTAAAATCAATCTCCTTTTAAATGTTTTAAGGTGAAAAACATTTATTTCATTGGCATTGTAATAATTTTTTGGATATTTTTTGCTTGTTTTATTGTCCTTCCTTCAGTGTCGAAGATGGAGGGTGAGGTCTAGGGTTGGCAGGAGGCTAATCCCCCTCACAATAAAAACAAACCCTATCTAAAATTTGATGTGCCATTTCCAATGAGCACACATACGACACCCTTTGCATGTGTTTAGGGCACTTTTTAATCCATTTGCAGGACTTATTGGCTTTTTCCATCAGTTGTGGGAATCATTTTTTGCTATAACTTTTGACTTGTTGCTCGTTTTGAGCACTTATTTAGTCAAAGTTGCATGTTTTTTTCACACTACATGATGGGATTATCAATTTTGTAAATGCACTATTTTATAAAGTGCCACATTCTGGGGGTGTCATTGTATTGCTTGTGTTGGCTCATTTTGAATCATCTTGAGCATTGTACTATCCCTTTTATTGCTTGTGGACTTGTGAGCGCGTCCGCCACAATCTTACAGAAAAGGGATTTTTTTCATGCGATGTGAGACACCATTTCTCACAAGGCCTTCTCTTCCCCTTCTTGTTTTCCTCATTCTTGTGCTTTCTTACGGTGTCGAAACTATTGCCCAATGAAACCTTGATTGTGGTCTCCACTCTTGCGCGTTATTACACTGATTGCAAGGTGAGTGACTAACTGGTTCTCGATGCATAGTGGCATCTGATTGTAATCAACGCACTAAACTATAAAGTGCCAAAAAAGGGGGTTAAACTAGTATTCTTTGGAGGCTCCTCTCATCATGGACATTGAATTTCATCACTCCGTTGTTCAACTAGGACTAGGAAACTACCTACAATGGAAGAATGGAATACTCGATCATTGCATTATGTACAACTTGTTACCACATCTTCTTGGGATGGCACCTGAACCTATTGACCGCATTCATCACCAAAATTGGTTGAACGAGAATGACATGGCATACAAGCTTCTTTGTCTTACTATACTGGAGGACCTTCAACGTCGAGTAGAGTTCACAGAGTCTGCACACCAAGCTTGGAATTTCATTCAAAATTTTCATGGAGACTTTGATCCTCCTTCATCTGGTTATGGATCTTATGATGATCTTGCATCCATGGAGGAAAGTGAGTTCACCGATACTTTTTCTTACGAAGGGCCACCCACACATATTTCTTCATGTGATGACAGTTCCACTAACATAGACTCACTTGGTTCTACTTCTGATGATGAGGATTGTGCACCCAGTTTTGATGTCGAGAGTACTACAGAGGACTCTTCTCCTCCTTCTCTCACTATTCCAAAGAGTGTTGACACATCCCACATCTCATCAGATATTGAGCAGTCTCCTATACACCTCATACAGTCATCACACCCACCTCTTTTCCACCTTTAGTGTTTGAGGCCCCTTTCACTCCTCCACCTTCATTGGATGACTCATACCTATCTAGACATCGCTCTTCTGTTTGTTGAGCCCCCTCATTGGGATGAGTATCTGCTGACCTTAGTCATCTTTTCATAGAGTACACTTGTGATGTACTACAGGTTCCTCATCCATCTATAGGTATTTCAGAGGAGTTCATCATCTCCGTTGTTGGGAGTGCCCCTTCTGGACTCTTACCACTTCCACTTTTCCGAGACCTTCATTGATCCACCCTTTCTTGTGGATCCATTTTCTATTGTGGGGGATGTTTTTTTCCTTCACATCAGTTGGACATCCTTTCTATAGGTGTTCACCCTTCATACTCTGATAGTTCTACACTTGTGACATTACCTTCGGTTCCTTCACACTCACTTGCTAGACCTATGTCACACTTTCGTGAACTAGACTCAGAGTTCTTCGTGTTGCTTGCCTTGGTTTCCTTCACGGAGTGGGCAGACTTCCAACACGTCATTTTTGTCCTTCCTAAGGGTAGGCACATAGTTTGGTGTGGGTGGCTCTTCTTTAGTCTAGAGGCAGAGGATCTCATGTGATCGACATTCTTTTGGGAGACTTCTTAGAGTTACAGAGTTCAGATCCATCCATGACATCTTCTACATCCCTCTCGTCTCCCTCTTCTCCTCCTCTTCTTCCTTCCAGAAAATATGTTGTTTGTATATGGGCACCTTATCAGGCCTTTAGTTTTCGGGCCCCATTGGCACATCTTTCTTAGTTGTCTAGGGGAGTCTTCTTTTCTATTTTGTCTTACCATGACCTCTACCTCGGCTTCGATGAAGGGGGTGTTGGTGTGTGTGACCTACCTAGTCATCATCCACATCACATGGTGAGTCATCTCACCTTGCGAGAGTCATAGGTCTTAGGGAGTCAAATGACAAGTGTCAGATTCTATCATAGAATCTATCATTGTCATTTGCGTCAGTGCATCATAGGAGTTACATTCCTTATTTGGAATTGTAACTCCTCCTTTAGTGGTGTCATATGCGTCAATCACGTCATATGCGTCAGTGGCATCATAGGAGTTACTTTCCTTGTTTAGGCATGGGGTTACACAACACCCCTATTTGTACTTCCTTTTTTGATCTATGAGAATGAGCAGACCTATTTTCTTATTTGCATATTCTTTCCATTGTTCGAATCTTGCTTATTACGTTGGAGCTACGACGTTACCATCGAGTGCAACTTCATTGTGGTGCATTGTTTCGAGTTCTATCTATGCATGGTTATTATATCACATGTTTAATGGTTTGTGTTTAATGGTTAGTGGATTCTCATCAGTGGATTGATCTATGGTGTATTTTCATCCTTCTTAATCTGATTGTGGTTTCCATCTCCATGCAAAGTAGGTATTCAACATTCCTTTTGGTGTATCACCTTTGTTAGTTTAGGTTTAATTTATTGTAATCTTCTTAACCCTGTCTCCTTGGCAAGTTAGAGTAGATTTTAGAGTAGATCCTCTACAATTTGAATGTGTGCATCAGAATAGAGGAATATGAACCGACCTTCATCCGGAGAGCTTTCCCGATTGCAAAGTCCCACACTTTGGGAAAAGCTCCATGTTATGCAATCACACTGACAGTTTCAACCCATCGAGTTACAAACATTCAGGGGTGTTGTGATTATGCATGAACAACACCATTGACCTCTCTTTTTCTCTTAATGTTAATCAATGTAATATTTGATTACTCTTTAGATTTTGGAAGACTAAATCTTACTCTATTGTGCCCAAAAAGTAGGTAGGGGAGATGTGAATGTTTGGTGAGCAATTCTAATAGAGCAAAGATGTTGATTATGATTGACATGCAAGTAGCATTAGATTGTGACCATATAAATATAATTTCTCTGTATTTCATTATGCAAATTTATGATTTGGGGATTGATTTTTGTTTTCAGGGACGTCTAAAATTGTTCAGAAACCTTGAAGACATTTTTGTTTTTAGGGCTGTCTAAAATTGTTCATAAACCTCAAGAAATTTATGTTTTCAAGAAGACAATTTATTTCCGTATGAATAGCCTTTTATATTTACAGTGAAGTATAGAGAGTTGAGGGAGGTAGGAAAGCTAATGGAAATTGATAGTGTGTGTTTTTCCTTTCTCACCTAAATCATAAATATACTCGTTTAGATGCATGCCTCTGGAGTTGACTAAGAAAACCTTTATGAGATCATTGTTCATTTGTTTCCATGATTATTTACCATGGTCTAAAAGTATTGAGGATGTGAACATATAGGAAATGTAAACCAGTGTATCCAGGGTTAACCCATTTGCCAAATTTTATCCATCAGGGCAATTGTGCACTTGACTTCTAGCAGCCCATTCTCATGTGGATAACTGTATATTGCCGGCACGTTTCTGTTGAATTCAATGGTCTAAGTATTAATTTGGCATCATCTTTATCATTTTTGGGTGTGGTAGAGTGTTAAACCCAGGTTAGTCAATGGTAATTTTCTAGAACTTGTTGGTAATTTTATTTCGCTACAAAGATCGCTACATGAATGGTTATTGTTGATGACAATGGTGATGTTTATGGCCTAAAAACATTTTTATCTGGGAAAAGAAAAATTAATATGCATTAATGAAAACCAATTTTTCCTTTTTTTTGTTTGGCATGTATTTGATTCCACTAATACTATATTGATAGCTAAATGGAGGTACATGAAATAAAAATTGAAATTTAATAAGAGACTTGTTTCCTAACAAATGGGTCAGAGGTGCAATAAAAATATGCTCCACTAGACACCATATATATACTATATCATTATTAGGAAACTCACAGGTTTAGTATGTGAATGACAACATTGTCAACTTAATATAGCCATCTAACTGCCTCTCTGACACAATTAAATGATCAAGATTGAAGTCGGCAAAAATTTTTAATACATTTATTATAAATGAGTTGATCACTATTTAAAATTGACGGCGTCTTATCCTTCCCTTATGTATTTAGTATTAAAATAGTTGTGAGCTTTTCAATGGACCATCTCGTATGTTGATAGTTGTAACTTACAATGGTAAAGTGAGATGGTGGTGGAGTGTAATATTATAAAATATTGATAAAAATGGCATGTTTTAAATTTGGCATCCATTTTATAGTTTAAAATTTGTGATGTGCCTCGGATACATCTTAAATGTTCTCCAAATAAATAGATTTGAGATATCTGCATTATCTTTACACCATATGTATAAATTACAATGGTAACGAGGGTGGCGTGATGGGATGTTAGAAGTGTTGGACATCCTTGTGTTTTGTAAATTGTTTATTTACCCTGAGAACTGGTAAAGTCCCACGTAAGGATCATACAGGGATGGCATGCAATTTGTTGTAATGCAAGACAATGCTAACCTCAACAATTAAGTAAGAAAAACTTGTGCTAACAACGGGAGCTAGTACACCCCTTACGTGGGTATTTTCGTTGGATGCAATAGTTGTTTTGAAACTCTAGGCAACTCCTAGATTATGAGAATCCCCAACCATGTTATGTTGAACAAATCCTGTTGTAGACCTGGCGACAACCTTGATTAGAGCATATACATCAAGTGTGCCATTGACATGAGCTTGGTAGCAATAACGTGCTTCAAAACTGTAGTGCCCACTTCTCTTCGACATTAATATTATTATGATTTTGCTTATTATGGATTGGAGTTATAGACATTGTTATCATATTTTAGACATTGATAGATGGACATTGTTATATTTGATTTTCTTATTTGATAGACAATATGGATGTTTAGACTTATGACATGATTTACATGATGGATTATATGCATGGATTGACATATTAGTATTTGATGATCTTGAGCTACTAATGTATTGACACATGGGATGTGATATATAGATGTGTTAGATGATTTAGTTGATTTTGTGATCTTATTGTTAATTGATAAAATTGAAATAATTGAAATTGTGAACAATTGGTGAATTACTGGTTTTAGTGATGATTTAGCTCGATATTTGATGATATGAATTGAAATGTATATGTGTGTGTTTTATCATCTTGATGTCGTTAATATGGCCATGAGGCCAGAAAGGTATTGTTTTGATTTTTGTATGAATTTGCAACACAAAAAACAAAAGGGGGATAGGAGACCAACAATGAAGGAATTTGGGGTATTGGAAACAAGTCACCTTGGCAAATAGTGTAAATGTGTGATATTATTGTTGTTATATTGTTAGGAGGTCCCCATTGGGGAGGTGACCTCAAATGTGACCATGCCCTTGACCCTTGTAATTAATTAAGTAAAATTTACTCTTTAGTAACTAGGCAATATTTATATTAGGAATTACATTTATTTGTGTTTAATCAATGAGAGGGCAAGTTTAGGCTTAACCCTAAATAATAAAATTATTAAAGAACATTTGAAATATGATACTAAATTAAATAAAGATTATAATAAGGGGATTTTAAGCTGAGCTAGAGAATTAAATAATATTAATTAAAATGAATGAAATATTAACCGAGAAATAAATTGAACGTTGCAACTGTTTTTTTTAAATAAAAAATTGTTCGATAAATTTTCAAATCTAACTATTGCGTTGTCTTGGGTCCTATGCGGGACAATTTTGGGCCTTACGAAACAATGTGAAAAAGTGATTTTTGTAGTGTAAATTGATGCATTATATTTAGATTTGTGAGGGGATTTACAAATCCGGTGGTGCTCGGGCTATAAGTGATTATCATGTAACTATTGGCCAATCTATTCACAAGAAAAAAAGGTAAATGAGGAGATTTAATCAAAGAGAGTATCAAGATTAAGAATAATGTTTCACCACATCTTCTTTAGCGATATGAAGGGGTCCCATTGTAGATCAATAATTTCGCGCTTGTTACCTGTCCAAGTTAATGCACCAAACTAAACACAAAAACCCTGAAAAACTCCAATGAAATCAATACCTGATGGACAAGATCCGAAGATGTAGACAGATAAGGAAGTCGATGTAGATAAGACGGGTGCACACGAGCAATTCTACATAGTAGATCCAAGTAACCTGCGAGACACCGATGCTTGACAGAAAAAGACCACGTTAAAAGATATTTAGGTGGACTGCCCGAGAAGCGGATCCGGGAAGCGATAGGCTCCCTCGGCGGATGTCAGTCCACGTTTTCAATTAAGTAAAGAAGTATACATGATAAAAGATGTACGTACAAGACTAGATTTTCTGATCAAAGTAATAAACAGAATCTAAACAGTAGGTAGAAAGCAACAGAAAAAGCAGGGAACTGTGAAAAACAAAGCTGGATTTGTGTTACCTGCGTCTTTTTACCTGTCTGCAGGGAGATCGGCGTCGATTAGGTATAATCGGCGTCGACTGATCAAGCTTAAATCGGCGCGATCGACGATACGAGATCGGCGTCAATCCTAGATAAAGTGCGAGAAGATTTGGAAATCAGAAAGCGAAGGCCAGATCGTCAACATCTACTGGATCTGTGGAAGCCGGAGAGATACTAGCAAGACTCCACCCGTGTTGGGTGTAGGAAAAGAGTCACCAGAAAATCAATGGAGACGTGAGATGTTGATGTGATAAGAGCAGAGTAACGGTGCTCCTCTCAGGGATTGATTCGGACAAGATCTGCTCTCATTCGATAGATAATGTTCACACTTGATGCTAAAAGATCTCTTGTTCTCTCTCTTACAATCTGCGTCTCTGTGTCACGATCTGTCTCTCTCTCTCTATTTTTTCGTCCTCGTGTCCTCCCAGAACTGAGTTCTGGGCTTCCATTTATAATCGGTGCCACTCAAAAATCGGCGTCGACCGAGTACCGGTCGGCGCCGATCACGGAACAGACTCCCGAGGCGGCCAAAATGAACGATTTCTGGAAAGATAAGAGTTATCCCTCCACCTCAAATACGGGAAATATCCCGCTTTGGGAAGAGGAGAAATAGGGGTGATACATAGATAGGATAAATATGGGGTAGATAAGTGGTTAGGATACATGTGAAGAGGTGTAATTAAATAGTTAATATTTAATTACTCACGGGTAAGATATAATGGGGTGAATTAAACTTAGGATAGGTGTTTAAATCACAAATCAAATAATATCCCAAGGGGATAGTGGTGATATAAACGTGCCCCAGGTTACCTGAGAGAGCAAACGTGCACAAGGGACACCAGATTGGATAATCAATTTTAGGTGTCTACATTTTGCCCCTTTTTGTCAAGTAACTTGCGATAAGCAAGGTTATGAGACAAAAACAAGGAGATGGAAGAAGGGAAGAAAAAGTGATGATGTGATCCCCCTCAAACTAGGGATGGGATGGGTGATAGAACAAACGATCCCAAGTTTGAAAAAGGTAGATGAAAATGCAAGAAGCCCCAGCTAGACGTCTGGAGTAGACCGGATCATTAATGATGCACAAACATGAATAAAGAGATAGCCACCTAAGGAACTCATATTGGTAGGGCAAACTAGACGGTCTCCTCATGAGACGACGTTAGTACCTACAGACCCATGAGTGTAAGGAGGGCTGCAAAATAGTCAGCATCTAAAGAGAGACACATTGGTAGGGACAACTAGACGGTGCGCAAGCGAGCACAACGTTAGTGCTGAGACCGTTTAACTCTAAGTTGCCAAAAAGTACGAGTGCCCCATGCAAAGGGAACAAACTCGAAATGGATGGTGATATCGAAAATATGTGCCAAAAGGCAACATTCAACGCACAATAATGATCAGATAGATAAATAAGCCAAGCATCAACACTATGGCAAAGAGATATGGAAAATCGGTGGCGATTACACTAATCGGCGCCGATCTAAATAAACGGCGCCGACCCAAAATAGTCGGCGCCGACCGTTCAAAGCACATATAAATATGTGAACGGAAAACGTGAACGATTTATTTACATCGTGACGATCGATTCAGAGAGAGTCAAAAATTGGATTTGAGCACCATGGAAGCCTCTGGAAGCGGTCAGAAGCGGAGGAGGACACGACCTGGGGTAAGTGGTTCTTCTTGAACCCGTTGTACTTATTTTATTATTATATATATATATATATATATATATTATTTTGGGTTTTGCTGGTGGGAGGCCAGGGTGTTTTTTTACATCCGGCCTAGCAATCGGCGCCGATTGGTATAATCGACGCCGATGTGATGTAAGCGGTGCCGATTGACATTAATCGGCGTCGACTAAAATAAACGACGCCGATTGTATTTAATCGACGCCGATTATATAGATTTTTGAATAGATTTTTAAAATTTTGGTTTTGGATGTGCGGATTTGGGCAGATATGAGGCTAATATTGTTCTTGATGTCGTGGATGCAGGCACGAGAGGTTCTACACATGAGGGATGCTATTCTGAGTTACTAGAGACTATTCTCCCTGATGTGACTGATGCAGATTGGCGGCATTTAGAGTTAGCCGGGCTCGGGGGCTTTAGGTACTACAGACGAGTGCCGCGAGATGTAGAGTTGATGCGAGCACTAGTGCGACGATGGGATAGCCAGACGTGCACTTTTTGGTTCAGGACGGGTGAGATGACCATCACCCATGAGGATATATACAGGATTTTGAGACTGCCGATCACTGGGGACCCGATAGAGATTACACCACGAGAGCAGCAGCAGAGGGCCCTAGTTCGATTGTATGGAGATAGGGCGGATGATTCAGAGATAGTGTCCGGGTAGTGCGGATAGCCTCGCAGTATAGACAGGATAGTCCCAGGAGCAGACGGATAGTTTTGATTCAGATGGCGATATCCTATTTCGCTCTGCCAGATTCAGGAGGTGGGAGATTCCCACTATTATTATTAGATTGCGTTTGCGACATCCTGCAGTTCAGACAGGTATTTGCTTTTGTTGATGCTTTGATAGCTCAGATATATCATGAGCTATGGATGTATACCACTGGCCGGAGGACAGGTATTGATGTTAGTTTTGTGCTCCATTGCTGGGCATATGAGCATATATTAGTGATCGAGCCATCCGGCTTCCTTGGATGCCGATAGCGGGGGAGCTATTAATTATGGATTCAGCGATGGCGGGCCGATATGGCCTCTGGAGATACAGGGAGATAGGTGGATTGGTATCGAGCGTTTCGGGATGCGACACGGATCAGGTTATCTGGAGACCATATTGGGTATTTCCGACATGGGCTGGTCAGGATGCTCACTTGGTGGCATTGAGACGGAGCAGGGTGGTTAGAGGCCGCAGGCCTGATATGTGGGAGTGAGTCCCGTTTATGCGCGGGTATTGAGACAGATTCGACCTAGTACGAGGCATAATGTCGATCACTTATAGGCCTTATAGGCAAGATAACAGGGAGACTGATCTGCCGATTTTGATCCCAGCAGATCCATTGAGAGAGGCCCCACCCTCCATAGACAGTGATGATGATGCTGGAGTAGGTGATGGTTATGCTGCATGGTATGCGACAGAGCTACCACGACATCTCCCGGCATCTATAGATGCTGACGAGGAGGATATGGCTATGGTGCTGGAGAGACTGGAGGGAGAGCACGCCACCCTGACGCAGACACACCAGGTGGCTCTTGAGGAGATCAGAGCTCTGACAGAGGAGAGGGATGCCCGATTTTGGAGAGAGACACCACTCGCCAGGAGTGAGATACAGGCGATCCAGCAGAGGGATCGCTACCTTCGACATAGGGAGGCCCTCAGGGCCAAATATGGGGAGACAGGTACCATGTCAGAGTCTGGTACATAGGGCACGACCCTAGGAGGAGCACCACCAAGAAGCAGGCACAGCAGCGTGCAGCAGCACCATTACGAGCACTGTCAGTGCGTGAGCTTGAGCACATATCAGTCTCTCCTCGCTGAGGTGAGATACTACGAGGATGCCCTAGCGCAGCATGCCCCAGATGTGCCTCGGTACGGGGTGAGGAGGAGATCAGCGACGGCCACAGTGAGCGGGGCATCAGGTGGAGGGAGCACCGGGAGAGACCGAGGTGGGCAGAGGCCTCCAGCAGCAGGTGCGTCTAGCTCGATAGGCGGCGGCCAGGAGAGACAGCCTGGTCCAGAGGAGGGTGGAGGAGATAGTGTCCTCCACGCATCAGATTTTACGATATAGGGATTGATATATTTTGTATCAGTGTAGTGATGTAGCCTCGATTGGAAGGCATTGTATAGATGGCTTGATTGAGAGCCACCCATTTTTTGTTGTACAGACACTCATGTATATATATAGATTCATCATTGCCTTTGTCATATGATTGTTCTCCTGTTTTTTAATTTTGATATGCATGGATAGATGTAGCGTAATTGTGATGGATGTAGACATAGATCGATAGATGATAAATAGATGTGATTGGATGAACATAGACATAGAGGATAGATAGATGTGATGTAATTTGATGTGATTGATATGTGGATATAATTTTGATGAAAAATAGATATAGATAGATGTAATGTAACTTGGATGTACATATTTTTAGATATTTTGATGGATAGATGGATAGATGTGATTGATGTGTGGATTTAATTTTGATGAAAAATGGATATAGATAGATGTAGTGTAACTTGGATGTACAAGTTTTTAGATATTTTGATGGATAGATGGATAGATGTGATTGATGTGTCCGGTATGTTTGAGATGTTAATTTAATTTTGATGAAAATAGATAGCGAGATCCACATGTATTGACAATACATGCTTTGATAGATAGATGATAAATTTTGATTAAATTAACATGTGAAATGTCAATTTGACTGGATGAATAACAAAGAATAATGGGGAATACTCTTTGCGAGAGCCAAGGATGTAATGAAAACGACCTTGACTAGAAATAAAGGAAATATACCCAGATAAGAAAGAAAATGATAAGCTGGACTCTCAACCGACCATAGATAGAATCTGGATAGGAAATCAAATGATCATGCATACGAAGGCCCTATATGAGGTTAAAATAAACTGACACTAACTAGCCGCAAAACAAATTTAGGAGGGAAACGGAAGAAGCGGCAAGCGGGTATCTTGTCGGAATTTACAAGGGACGAGAATACATGTCCATCTTTTGGGAAAATAGGATTCTCCATATGATCGACAAAAGGTCTTATATCTCAGCTTCATGATTTTTGGCAGAAAAGCAAACTGATCAATGCGGGAAGTTTGCTTGATATGGAAAGACTGATCAATACGGGAAGTCTTTCAGTGATGCTAAAAAGTGTATAAACTGACTGAAAGGCTGATCAATTGCAAGAAGCCTTGAATATTTCTTTGAGAAACAGCCGTCCTTCAAGGGAGCGGTCTGTATTTTGAATTTTAATGATAGCCATCCTTCGAGGGCATGGTCTATATCTTTTGATTCATTTGATTGTATGGGTAGCTGTCCTTGAGGATCGATCTACCCTTTTTTTTTTTTTTTTTTGAAAAGCTTTTTTTTGGAAGAAGCTGAGTTTAGACCTAGATAGATCAGATAGAGGGGAAGAAAACGTATAAAGAACATACACTCATGCCCCGAGTAGATCCGATTAAGATAAGCACTTGGGACAAATGAAACAGTGATTAAGGTGTTCCTACCATGAGGAGAAACATATCCCAGAAGAAAAATGCTATGAGTAGAGCCGCGATACTCATATTTAAGGTAAACAAGACAATAGGCGGAGAACCACATAATTTCGAATCACCATGAAAGTATATGACTGGTTGTTAGACGGATGAAAGATCTGTCTTGTGACTAGATTTGTGTAAGATAGATTTTAACAAAGAAGGGCTTGTAGATGTAAGGCATTAAGAGGTTCCACTTCGGGTATACCATCCATGGAAGATAGACGATAAGCCCTAGATCCATATTTATGGGTGATAACGTACAGACCCATCCAGTTGGGAGCAAACTTACCACGTTGACTCCTTTCGAGTGTAGTGAAATTTTGATTTTCTTTAAGAACAAGGTCACCAATTTTGAAGTCACGGTGCTGCAAGTGCTTGTTATAAGCATGTTTGACACGCTCAAGATAGACTTGATGATGTTCAAGAGCGTTGAGACGCCGCTCATCTAATAATTCAAGTTGTGCTAGACGATCTTGACGATAGTCCTCATCGGAGACAAATTCTCTAAGAGAAACACGAGAGAGATGGGATTTGGACTTCCAAAGGAAGAACAGCCTCAGACCCATAGACGAGAGAGAAGGGAGTAGCACCAGTAGGAGTACGAATGCTAGTCCGATAAGCCCAGAGAGCAAAAGGGATATGTAAATGCCAATCCCTACCAGCTCGACTAGTTACCTTTGCGAGGATATTACACAAAGTTTTATTGGAAGCTTCGGCCTGACCATTAGCTTGAGGATAGTATGGAGAGGAAAAGCTGAGCTTGATATTGAAAGCGTCGTAGAGGTTCTGCAAATCAACATTCTTGAAAGACCTACCGTTATCTGTAATGAGTTTGTGTGGAACACCAAAGCGACAAATGATGTGTTGATAGACAAAATCAACTATGGGTTTAGCTTTTGTTGAAGAAAGAGGATAGCTTCCACCCACTTAGTAAAGTACTCGGTGGCGGTAATGATAGAATGATGACGCTGTGAAGAACGAGGATTGATGAGAACAATGAGATTAAGACCCCATTGTGAAAAAGGCCACAAATCCACTGTAGGTTGTAAAGCTTGACTAGGGATGTGTGTGAGATTGGAATGTTGTTGACACTTGACGCATTTCTTAGTGTATTCACAACAATCTCGATTAAGAGAAGGCCAATAATATCCCAAACGTAAGATGCGTTTAGCTACGGCCAAGCCATTAAAATGTCCACCACAGATACCGTCATGGACCTCCTGGATAGCTTTAGATGATTCAAGGGATTTGAGGCACCGAAGCAAAATGCCATCAAAGCCGCGTTTGTAGAGGATCCCACCTAGAATAGTATAGCGATTAGCGCGTAGGATAAAAGATCTTCTACCATTGGAAGTCAGATCTGGAGGAAGCACCGAATGAGATAGATAATCAACGATCTGTTGATACCACTCATCCTGAGTATGGGTTGTGACAGCATGGATTGAAGTTAGTTGCCTAAGATGAGATGGTTGATCTAATCGTTGCACAGCCACATAAAGTCGCGAGTCCTCGGTAAAAGGTGGGATAAGTGAGGCTAACGAAGCCATTGTATCTGCGAATCGATTCACAGTGCGAGGAATAGCTTGGATAGTGAATTTATCGAAAGATTGGAGTTGAATGAGAACGATATCACGATATTTTTGAAGGATATCATTCTTGCATTGATAGACACCCGTGACTTGATTAACGATGAGTTCAGAATCACCAAAGATGTCAATATGACGAGCGCCGAGATTAATGGCATTTTGAAGACCCAAGACAAGAGCTTCATATTCAGCCATATTATTGGTGCACTCAAAGTTCAATTTTTGTCCCATCGGGATAGGAATACCCCGAAGGAGGAATCATCACGAAACCCACACCTCCCCCTTGCTGGCATTTGGATCCATCAAAGAAAAGCTTTACTTTAAATGGAGACAGACCAAATTCAATTTGTTGGATATATTCATTGGGGAATCGAGCAAGGGGGACTTGAGTGTCCGGAAGAGGAGCATCAGCTAGTTGATCTGCAATGACCTGACCCTTGATAGACTTTTGCGGGATAAACTCGAGATCAAATTCAGTCATCAGCATGAGCCAACGAGTGATACGATCATTGTGATAAGGCTTCGCATGAATTGTCTTGAGTGGATTGACACTTGTGACAATGTAAGTTTTGTGATTAAGGAGGTAATGACGAAGCTTAGAAGTTGCGAAGAAGAGAGCACAACATAGCTTTTCAGCTTCGGAATAACGTGTTTCATACTCATGAAGGTGCGGCCCGATGTAATAGATGCTTGTTCTTTACCGCAAGCGTCCCGTTGCGAGATCATGGCTCCTAGAGCATGGTCATCCACGAGATATAAAGATAGAAAGGCTCCCCTCGCGTGGAGGTGTAAGCGAAAGAAGATAAGCTTTGAGATCATCAAAGGCCTTTTGGCAATGTTCATCCCATTCAAAATGAACATTCTTACGGAGGAGATGATGAAAAGGTTGACAACGGTCAGTGACAATTGTGAGATAAAGCGACGCCTTACGATTGAAGACGTCCTTGAGAAACTGCGAGTTGCTTTAAGTTAGAAGGGGGAGGCATCTCAAGGATAGCTTTTATTTTTGCGGGGTCTACTTCAATACCCCTAATGGAAATGATAAAACCTAAAAGTTTACCAGTGAGAATGCCAAACACGCACTTAGATGGATTTAGACGAAGACAAAAACGGATAAGCCTCTCAAAGAGAGGTGCAAGGATGAAAAGATGATCCTACCGACGCTTGGATTTACCGAGGAGATCATCGACGTAATCTTCCACAGTTTTGTGTAAGAGATCATGAAAGATGTAGGTCATTGCTCGCTAATAGGTTGCTCCAGCGTTCTTAAGACCGAAAGGCATGACAAGATAACAAAAGGTCCCCGAGGAGTTATGAAAGAATTCTTATGTTGGTCTTAAGTGCGATGAGAATTTGATTATATCCAAAGAAACCATCCATAAGAGAAAGCATCTCATGACCCGCAGATTAAATCCACGAGTTGGTCGATATTAGGTAAAGGAAAATCATCTTTTGGACAAGCAAGATTAAGATCATGGAAGTCGGTACAAATTCAAATTTTCCCAGTAGCTTTAGTTACTGGTACTACATTGGAAACCCATTGTGGATAATCAATGGGTTGGATGAAGTTAGCCGAGAGCAAGCGCTGCAATTCTTCTTTAACAAGAAGGGCTACTCTAGGGTGCATTTTACATAATTTTTGTTTAACTAGTTTGATGTTGGGAAGAGTAACGATATTGTGGACCACAATATCGGGATCGAGTCCTGGCATATCCTCATATGCCCAAGCAAAAGCTTGACGATGGTTGGAAAGAAAAGTGGTAAAGTCTCCTAATTCCTGTGGATTAAGAGACTGGCCGACCTTAATGATGCGAGGGTCTTTAGAAGTCCCTATATTAAGGTCGACAGTGGCTTCGTTGAGAAGCGTAGACGTGTCAGAAGGAATAGTTTTGGGAAGATAGGAATCCTCTGCCCCCAGATAGGTGAGGACAGAATCATCATCCGCACAGTGGATAGTGTTGATAGTAGGAGAGTCGTCTCCAACTATTTCAGGGAAGATTAACGGTATGGAAGTGGACTTGTCGTTAGTCTTATAGGCTAGCGGCCCTAAGGAAATGGTATTGATAAAAAAAAAAGTTAGACGGGATGGAAATGTCGTCGTCCACATCGAGTGATGCTTCTGACTTAGCGGGAGAAGATGGTTCCTCAATAGGAAGAGGCTCATCGAGAACAATGACGGTGGCTTTTGAAAGAGGTTTAAATCCTAAACCAAATTTTTGATGTGGCTTGAGAGTTGGAATGGACGCGAGGTCATGCACACCTTGTTCATATTTACCTAAGCCAAAGCCCTTCCATGCGCATCGATATAAATAAGTTTTTACAAACGTGGGATTCTGTAGACAATCGAACCCTGTTAAATAAGGTTTGGTCCTAGGAGGAGAATCCAGGTGATAGTGAGGCATGTCAAGACCACCGTAAATGACATTAGTCTGTTGATTGGGCAGACCAATGGTGATGATGCGACCAAGACCTGGCTGGTATTCAGGTTGTTTGTCTGGTCTACCGTACTCACTAGGTTTAAGATGGTTGTTAAAAGAAAGGAGAGGAAGCTCTCCTAGTGAGAAACACTGCAATGTCTCTTCTAAATTTTGTACATCCGGTAGTTTGGTTGTAGGTATGGAAGAAGATGAGGCCCCGTCAGGAGAACAGGCATTTTCCTTTAGAGGGGCAGACCCTGTGGTCATGTCGCATTGCGCGGAAGGAAAAGGATCTCCTGGATGAGTATAGATTTTGCCCTCATATTGATATTTTAAGCATCGATGGAGAGTGGATGGGACACAATGCATTGCGTGAATCCAGGAGCGTCCAAGGATCATATTATAGTGGAATTTCCCTTCAACAATGTAGAAGAGTTCGTGAAGCAGCTTCTTACCTACTCGAATGGGTAAGACCACAGTTCCTAAAGTAACAACTAGTTGATCGTTAAATGATCGAAGAGCGAAAGGCGGGGGTGACACTACGTTCTTTGGTAACCTAAGTTGCTCGAATGTGTGCGAGGAGATGACGTTGAGTGCAGCTCCACTGTCGATCATATTGCGTTTTAATGTAGTGTTGTCGATTTGGACTGTAATAAAGAGGGGAGCCTCCAAATCCTCTGAAGAAAGGGGAGGAATTTCCAAATCTTCAAAAGAAATGGCGGTTGATGGTCGATTCAATCCAACAACCAACTCAAAGGGTTGGGGCTCATCTGAATTCACTGCGATGCGACGCAGATTATCAATCAGAGCCTGGCGATGTTGCGGAGAGGATTGAATGAGGTCGAAAAGAGACATTTTGACCGGAGCTTGGGTGAGTTGTTTCATAACACTCTCCTCAATCGACACAGAATTTGAGCCCGAGGCGGCAAAGACGAATAGAGACCCGAGGTCGTGGGGCTAATGAGGAAGGAGGAACTCCTTCGGGGGCTACAGAAATGACAACCTGTGGTCGAGATGCTGTAGATGAGGATGGATTATCATACTGTTGGGTTCTCGTGGCGATATGGATTGTGTCGATTTGAGAAGGTGGAAGATCAATTGGAGTGTAATCACTAGAAGTAGAGGCCTGAGTAGATCGTTGGGGTTCAGATGGAGCTAAGATGACAGGAGGTGCTTGTTTCTCCTCCTCCAGCAAAAGGTCACTTTCTTCCAAAAGGTTGTTGACGACAGATTGAAGAGCTTTACATCCCTCAGTATCATGACCTGGGGTACGGTGGTAAGCACAAATCAGATCAGAGTTAAACCAGGTAGGTTTAACTCCTTTAGGGTTATAGGGTTTAATTGGAGGAAGAGATATGGATGAAGATTGGATAAGTTGGCGAAGGATTTCGGTGTAGAACCCGGTAGACGAAGATGAGGACAGAGATGATGAAGGCGCCTCTTTTACTTTAACAGACTGCCGAGGTAAAAGAACCTGCATGTTAGGTTTGACAGTCTTTTTAGGGATCATCTTATTTTTTTGGACATCTAGAGGAGCATCCTTGGGCACTTGAGATGGAAGTAAGTGAGACATGATTGATTTTGGTGGAGGGGGAGCCCCTAAAATAGATTTTGAAGATGATGGAGATGTGACAAGTGTTGTGGTCTTCAGAGATAAGGGAGGCTGCTTGGTCGAAACTAATGATGATTTAGATGATGTCGATTTAGATGAGGGAGAAGCTTCCAAAGTAGGTGTAATCGGAGGAACATAGGGCGCCCTGGCTTTTGGTAATGAAGATGATGATTCTGATAAAAGAGGTGACGTCCTTTTAGTAGGTAAGTCCACTTTTCGGGGTGCTGGTGAAGAATGTGTTGTAGAAGAAGATGATGGTTTTGATAAGTGTGTAGAAGAAGACGCCTTCTCAGCGGACAAATCCAATCTTTTATGAGGCACAGAGAGAGATTTTTGTGGGAAAGCACCAAGAGTCTTGATGGTTCGAAATATGGGCTTTCCTTTTTCAGGAATGGTGACAATTTCAACCGCATAAGGTGATTGTAACCTTTTCGGGGAAGCAAATGGGGAGGTACTGATGGCGCAACGTTAGATTCCGGTTGTCTCGGTCTAAGTTCAGGAACCGAGCGTATAGGTGTTGGTGCTACTTCTTTAGATTTCCCTTAATAGGCAAAGTAGCAGTGATGGAAGAAGTGAGTGATGAAGAAGCAGTTCCTTGCGAGGGGACTACTTCTGGTGCAGTAATTATGGGTGAAACTACTGTAGGAAAGGAGACAGGAAGAGTCAAAATCGAAGACGCTTCCATCGAAGTCGGCACAACTATAGGTACGTTCACCAAGGGCATAGTCACAGCAAAAATGGGAGAAACAGAAGTGGATGTATCTGCGGTGGAAACTCGAAGGGATGTAATTTCCTCGAGCAATGAAAGAATGTCTAATGATGACACAGATGAGGATGATACGGTCTTGGGTATGGACGGGAGATCAGACAAAGAAGCAGAGAGAGGTGGTGAATCCATATCCGACAATGTTGGAATATTCAAAGACAGGCTATCTCGAAGATAGTGGAATCCTAGCGATTAACGAAGCGGAATGAGGCTCTGATTCGGTCGATGTGTTTGCAGATGGCTTAGTTTTAGAAGAAGATTCTTCAGTAGAGATGAAGCTGATAGTATGAGTGTTTGGTTTTCGAGACTCTGAAGCATCATGGTTCGGGGAATGATTGGGGAAAGGTTGTTTGAAGACATCCAGTGCTTGATTTTGGGGAGCATTTGGGTTATCCAGAATGAGTTTTCCTTTGTCGATGAATTTCTGGACAAGATTTTTGAAGGTCTGACATCGTTCGATGTCATGACCTTTGGTTCTATGATAATGACAAAAGTCATTTTCCCTATACCAGAATGGATGTTCTTGGCTTTCATCAATATTCCTAATGGGGGGAAGTTTGATCATGTGAACTTCCAACATTTTTTTCAGGATAGAAGCATATGATTCCCCCAATGAAGTGAAAGATCGAGATGATGAGGTCCCTTTTCGAGAAGATGAGGAGTCTCTTCGTGGTGTTTGATTAGAAGTGGTATCGGCTCGTGATGTTTTTAATACGATAGTGTTGGTGGATCCCTAATTCTTGTCTTTAGAAGTGGAAGGATTTGATTTGGTAAACCGAGAAAAATCTGGTTTAGATTTAGAGTGAAGTTTTAGCTTCCCTTGTTCAATGGCGCGAGATTCAAGTTTGCATGCCATCGTAAAGGATTCTTCAAATGTATGAAAGGTTTGGATCCTTAAAGTGGAAGAAATATGATTAGCACAAGATCGAGTAAACAACTCGATCTGTTGGGATTGAGGAAGGGAGAAAGACAATTGGTTTATTATCCCTCTCCAACGAGCGACAAAGTCTGCAATAGACTCATCATCGAATTGATGAATGTTATAAAGATATGTAATCGAGATCTTATGCGCAATATTTATTGAAAAGTTTTCAACAAACATCTGGCCCAATTGAGAGAAAGAAAACAAGGAATGTTGAAGAATGTTATTGTACTAGTCTAAAGCAGGACCTGCTAGAGACATAGGAAAAGTACGGAGCATAAGCTCCTGATCCTGGACTATGAGGTAGCAAGCATGTTTGAATGCTCATGAAATGCTTGTTGAGGGTCCTCCCGACCGTGAAATTTTGAAAATTTAGGAAGTTCCCATTGGGAGGATAAGGCTTAAAAGCCACCGAGGGGTGAATGGGTTCATTACACACTTCTTCAAAAGAGTACGAAGGACGAGCCCCTTTGGTGAAGGCTTCCAAGTCTGTGATTTTCTTGAAAATAATTTGAACCATGTCAGATTGAGGAGGAGGTACACTGGCATGTCCTACATAAGAAGCAAATGGTGGTTGTTGTTGAGGTGTCAACGGGGGATTCATCTGTTGATTGATGGGATGATAAGAGGAGTAACCAGGCGTTCTGGGTGACGCTTGATGGGGTATTTGTTGTGAAGGAGCCTGTGTATAGGCAGGCTATGAGATAATAAGTGGTTGAGAAAATGAAGGTTGGATGACGGACGGAGCCTGTGATTGGTGGACTCCTATGCTTGTTGACTGAATCAGAACAGATTTAGAAACATGGGTGCCGATTTGATTGGACATATTGGGGAACAAGACCTGAAAGAGGCTTTCTACTGCCGGATTAGGTATTAAGGGTGCCGATGCTAGAGGATGGGCAAAGGTCACTGTTGCTGGAACATTGGAAGAAAGACCCACTGGAGGACGAGAAGCAGGAACCAACTGACTAGTCGGAGGGGGTTGACTCATAAAGGGGTACTGACCTTGGGACACGATGGAGGGCATAGATGAATTAACAGCAATATGCGGGTGCACAGACGCACTCATTTAGAGCAGAGGACCTCTCAGAAGTAGGTTGTGGAATATTCGAGGTAACTGCGGTGTTAGGAATAGGTAAGACTATTTGAGAACTAGTCGATATGGTCGGTGGAAGAGAAAAAGGAGGCACAGGTGCGCCACCCTTCTCCATGGCTCGAGGTGAGAGAGATGATGCTAACTGTTCTACAAAAGCCTGGGATGATTCACGAGAATAATCATACACTTGCTGGATTGGTGGTCCCTGATCAGATATTTGAATAGACTTGTGTACTAGGTAGTCCATGAGGGCTACCGGATTGCGATCGAGGAGCACCTGAAATTCAGGATCCCACGAGGAACATACTCTGAGTCAGAAGTAGATGATATTTCTGAAGGACTAGGGGAAGCTGGACGTGATGGGGTTGCTTTGGCCTGATAGAAAGGATTATATGACCAGGATGGGGAACCAACTAACAGCGGTCCCGAGGAAGACCTGGGGGGTGCCGAAACATCCACACTAGCGGTGATCTCGGAGGAAGAAGGGGCTAGTTGAGCCATTCTTCTAGATTGTAACCGAGTGATGACCATCATAAACAAGCAAAAAATAAGATTGACCTAACTAATGCACAGACAATTCAAGCAGCGTAGGTGATTATCTCTTTTAAGTTTTTATGCTTTTAAGAAAGAAAATATTAGGGAAGGCCTTTTAGAACAGGAACTACTCAGATAGCCAAACTAAGGATGGTTTGGGGGATGTTTTGGTGAGGAGTCCCGAAGGCACTTCAGTAAAAGACCGGTACGTGGCTTGATATAGGGGCCTACCCCCGCACTTCACACACCACTGCGATAAGGGAGTGGTGCTTTGCCAATATATACCAGAACTTCCGTGAATTTATAGCACAGCCCGAGTACCGCGTAGGCTCTTCCTCTTGGATGTCACTTCCAAGTAGGCGAGGCCAGGGAAAGAATTTTCGTTTAAATGCTTTACACCTAATGATTTTGGCTTTGTGTGCAAGGGTGAAAAATAAAAATCAAAAAGTGTCACTACCGATTTTGATCAATTTTCCAGCCTAATTAAAACTAGATGAAAAACATACAGCAAAAATGACAAAGAAAGAGTTCCTTTTAAGCACTTAAAAACGAAGTGTTTGATTTCGATGAAGACAAGTCAAACAGATTCTTTCCCAAATGCGATTAAATTCTTTTTAAGTACCAACAATTGAAATGTTCGGATGTGATAGACAACAATTTTTATTTTTATTTTTAACTTTTTTTTAGTATTTTTTTTAATAGTTCCTAAAAAGGAGAAGACACCGTAAAGAGAAATACCTGTAGATTTAGCTCTCCAAGGTGTGTGGACTTCAAAAAGCGCGTTGTTGAGCTCTTCCCTTCGAACAATCCCACGAACAAGAAAAGTGCTCCGCGAGAAAAGGTTAAGCAAACACCAAACAAAATCCAGAAAGATATATCCGGATAATGGTGAAACGGAAATTTCTATTTTAAGGAACTAGAAAAATTTCAAGGAAATAACAATTTCACATAAAGAGCAAGATTAAAACGATGAAAGGAAATGCTCAAGCAGAACTGATAGAAATCAGTGAAGAAAAAGAACAAAGCTCAAAACTAGAAAAGAAATGAACTTACCAATAAGGGACTTTGGTTGGGTCCCACCGGGCGTGCCAGAATGTAGATCAAGAATTTCGCGCTTGTTACCTGTCCAAGTTAATGCACCAAACTAAACACAAAAACCCTGAAAAACTCCAATGAAATCAATACCTGATGGACAAGATCCGAAGATGTAGACGGATAAGGAAGTCGATGTAGATAAGACGGGCGCACACGAGCAATTCTACACAGTAGATCCAAGTAACCTGCGAGACACCGATGCTTGACAGAAAAAGACTACGTTAAAAGATATTTAGGTGGACTGCCCGAGGAGCGGATCCGGGAAGCGATAGGCTCCCTCAGTGGATGTCAGTCCACGTTTTCAATTAAGTAAAGAAGTATACATGATAAAAGATGTACGTACAAGACTAGATTTTCTGATCAAAGTAATAAACAGAATCTAAACAGCAGGCAAAAAGCAACAGAAAACAGGGAACTGTGAAAAACAAAGCTGGATTTGTGTTACCTGCGTCTTTTTACCTGTCTGCAGGGAGATCGGCGTCGATTAGGTATAATCGGCGCGATCGTTGAAATTGGCATCGATCGATGCAGATCGGTGCGAGATCGGTGTCGGCCCATATAGATCGATCGCGTCGATCCTAGATAAAGTGCGAGAAGATTTGGAAATCGAAGCGAAGGCCGATCGTCAGCGTCGTCACTGGATCTGCATGAAGCCGGAGAGATACTAGCAAGACTCCACCCGTGCTGGGTGCAGGAAAAGAGTCACCAGAAAATCAATGGAGACGTGAGATGTTGATGTGATAAGAGCAGAGTAACGGTGCTCCTCTCAGGGATTGATTGATTCGACAAGATCTACTCTCATTCAATAGATAATGTTCACACTTGATGCTAAAAGATCTCTTGTTCTCTCTCTTACAATCTGCGTCTCTGTGTCACGATCTATCTCTCTCTCTTTGTTTTTTCATCCTCCTGTCCTCCCAGAACTGAGTTTTGGGCTTCCATTTATAATCGGCGCCGCTCCGAAAAATTGGCGTCGACCGAGTACCGGTTGGCGCCGATCACGGAACAGACTCCCGAGACGGCCAAAATGAACGATTTCTGGAAAGATAAGAGTTATCCCTCCACCTCAAATACGGGAAATATCCCACTTTGGGAAGAGGAGAAATAGGGGTGATACATAGATAGGATAAATATGGGGTAGATAAGTGGTTAGGATACATGTGAAGAGGTGTAATTAAATAGTTAATATTTAATTACTCACGGGTAAGATATAATGGGGTGAATTAAACTTAGGATAGGTGTTTAAATCACAAATCGAATAATATCCCAAGGGGATAGTGGTGATATAAACGTGCCCCAGGTTACCTGAGAGAGCAAATGCGCACAAGGGACACCAAATGTTGGGTAGATACGAAAGTTCTGTAGGCATCTTAGTATAGAAATAATTATGAATGCAAGGCCTTGACATTCAACATCTCCCATGTCAATAGTCATCAACGAGGAAATACAAAAATCAACGGGTTAATAATAAGGAATCTATGAAGTGAGGAAATATTAACTTTAATAAAAAAGAAAGAAAGGGTGAAACTGTAATGGTCTAATCAAATTGATTAGATCTCATTATCAGGATTTCGATGGTGGTGGAAAGTTGATAGGTCATCTCGAAACGGTTGTAGGATGTTGTAGAACATTTCCCAGTTTTAGATGAAAACTACATGAGGGTGACAACACTCTCCTTCCTAAATACAATCATAATACTCTTGCCTTTTTTTCGGAGAGGGGGTCGATCACCGCAAAAACTATTGAATCTTGTTAGAAAGCTTTGGATTTGATGAATTTTGTTCAAAATTATGATTCTCAACATCTGAAAACCATTAATCTACTTAATGTTATCGACATTGTGCCGATATAATATGTATGGTTGCTTACAATGATTTCAAAAGGCTCCTAAAACTACACAAGTAAGTTCTTGATTCTCTAAAAAAATTCCCTATTCATCAAACTTTGCATCGGTCAATAATATGGCTCGTGAAGCCATTGAGAAGATACTAAAAGATGCTGAGACACAACTAAATGTGCAAAAGCTCTTAATGGTAGCCAATAGAGTTGAGGGCCATGAATAAAACGTGGGTGTGGAAGATTTTGATCCCCGATATTCAAAGGATTTGGGTGCAATAACAATCTATTCAACGTCATCTACTTAGTGCCATGAACTTATTTGGCAATCACCCCTTTGGCGTGTGCTTTCGTGCCCATCCCTCTTGCACTCCCCGTCGACCGGCGCTAGAAACCAAGTTAATGTGTAAATTTAGCTTGCAAGAATTAGATAGTTGCAAATGAGCTCAAAGTTTTTCCCTCACATAATTAAATAAACAAGATGGTGCGTGAATTGTGCTAAATGGAGTTCTCACTAATAGCCATCCCGAAACCAATGCCATTATGGGTTAAACCGACATTGTGAACAAATATATATTTGGTACATTTAGACATTTTTCATATAATTTGTGCTTCGGCACATATGTGGCAGAGTCAACATGGAGTACCACAAAAGAGACTTTTGGGTAGATACAAAGGTTTTGTAGGCATTGTCTTATTGAAATGATTATGAATGTAAGGCCTCAACGCTCAACATCTCCAATGTCAATAGTCGCCAATGAGGAAATTTGGAAAATCAAAGTGGGTTGCCAATTAGGAATCTCTAAAGTAAGAAAAGACTCATTTTAATAAAAATAAAAAGATAGGTCAGAAATGTAATGATGTAATTAGACTCATTAGATCTCATTATCGAATTTCAAGGCGGCAAAAATTTTATAGGTCGTCTCGAATGGTTGAAAGATGTTGCAGAACATTTCCCGCTTTTTATATGAAAACAACATGAGGGTGACATCACTCTCCTTGCTAAATACAATCATAATACTCTTGCCTTTTTATAGGGGGTCGATTTCCATGTCAAAGCTATTGAAGCCTGTCGGAAAGCTTTGGATTTGATGACTTTTGTTCAAAATGTGATTCTCAACATCTAAAACCATTAATCTACTTAATGTCATTGACATTGATGTCAATACAATATGTATGATCACATAATTATTTTAAAGGGATTGTTAAACTAAACAAGCAAGTTCTTGATTCTCTAAACAATTTACCCAATTCATCCGATTGTGCATCAGATGATAATATGGCTCGGGAAGCCATTGAGAAGATATTTAAATATTTTGAGGTGCAACTGAATATGCAGCAGTTCTTAATGGTAGCCAACAAAGCTGAGGACCACAAAGAAAACGTGGGTGTGGAAGATTGTGACCCACAGGATTCAAAGGATTTGGGTGCAATAACAATCTATTCAACGTTATCTACTCAGTGCCGTGAACTTATTTGGCAATCGCCCCTTTGGCATTTTCTTTCGTGCCCATCCCTCTTGCAAGTCCCCCGTCATATCGACACTAGAAAACAAGTTAACGTGTAAAATTAATAGTAAGTGGATATTTGCATCAAGTTCAAATTTATGTCCTCACATAATTAAATAAACATGATGTTATGAGAATTGTGTTAAATGGAGCTCTCGCTAATAGTCGTCCCAAAACCAATGCCATTATGGGTTAAACGCCTGCACACGAGATAAATTTGTGGCCCAAGGGTTAAATTTGATGGTTGTTTAGATGTTTTTCATGATTTTAACCATAAAATACTTGCAAATATTTGAAATAACCGTCACATGCGACTTGCATATTTTATGTATGACCGTCATTTTTCCTATACATTTATATATAAACTATACTAATATATATTCAAAATAATTAAGTATATATAGAATATTTTAAATGTATTTTATTAAGAATGTAAAAATACCATTACTATTATACACACTCAAAAGAACTTCCATTACAGTATATAACATTTTAAAAAATATTTAAAAATTACATATACATTTCGATTGAAGTTAAAGTACGTAACAAATACGATATGTCTAGTTAATTCGAATGTCGGGACAAATACTTGAATTTTTTTTCCATTCAAAAATAAAATCATTAGTTTACTAATGTATATTTAAAAAGAATTAGAAAAAATGAGAATATAATGCCCGCTTAGTTGTCAATCGAGGATTTGGTACGTTACGATTTATTAAAATAAATCATGTCAATGTCAAGAATGTGGTTACAGACTTGTCATTAATATCTCTCGACATTTTTCAAATAAATTAATATCTCTTAACATTAAAACCCATTGAAAAATCACTTATCTTTATTGAGAATATGAATGTTAGCCTACTTTCCTTGACGTGCCTTGACTACACACAATTACATTCACCCATTAGCTTGCATATTCTAGCTTGCATGATAGTTCACTCTTCTTGGTCGATGATTAGTGCGATATTTATCTTTTTGTGTCAAATCTCAAAGAGATCACCTTGATTTATATCAAGGTGGGTGGTCCAGATCCAATCTTATATTTTAAATTTAAACCCTTGTCGACCTAATACAGGAATCCACCACATTATAAGCCAAAATTTTTAGTCTTTGGCAGTTTTCTAATTGCGCTTTTCCACTTAATATTACAATCCAAACAATATGCCTTAATGTTAAGTAGGGAAACATGAAAAAATACCTTTTTATACAAATGAATTACAATCCATAAATCATCATATGAAGATTTAGGATAGTGTACAAATATATGAAATTTGTTCCAAATGACATATGCCAACTCACCATAAATCATCTAAGTGATTTAGGCTAGCATGCAATAAAACATTTTTTCTTCAGCTTTTGTACTTCTATGATACACTATTTCAATGTTCGTGGGTTTTACCTCGTGGTACACTACGACAATATCCTCGCAGACTTAAACAAGCCACAAACCAATGCAGGTGTTTTCATGGATTTTAGAAATATCGTGGTACAAATCGTTAATTGTTCTTTGGATTTTAGAAAATCTTTGATACATTAGTTAGTTTTCCTCGGGTTTTATAAAATCCGTAATACAAAGCTAGTGTTCCACGGGTTTTAGACAAACCGCATTACACCGCTAAAAATGTTTCATGATTTTTGAAAGGATAAAAATATGCGGTACATTGCATATTGTTCCACGGGTTTTTGGAAAGAAAAAAACACTTGATACATATGAACACAACATAATTCTCAAGATAAAGTGATTAAGTATGAAGTCTTACATAAGATTATGGAGTCTTTATAAAACAAAAATCTCTCATATCTAATGTTTCGCTAGGTATTACAAGTAAACTTCACATAAAATGATAATTTACTTAAATAAAATGGAAATAGTCTAGGAGTTTATAATTGGCACAATAAGGCTATTAAGAGGTGGTATTGCAAAAGGAGGTGGCATTACAACAAACATGCAAAACATGTTCATTCCTCCTTATTTCCCCCTCAAGGGTAACTCTAAAAGGCCAAATATCATCTGATTTAGAGCGAAGACGTCATTCACATGATCATTTGAGTCTTGCCCATATGATTCAGAGGTGGAGATCAAATTCATCCACATGATCATTTGAGTCACATTCTACCACATGATCATTAGATTTAGAGGTGGAGAACAAATTCACCATTTGAACTAGCACACCAACTTGATATGATCCATTCTTTAATGTTGATCTGGATTTTTTACAAGAGAAATGCAAAACTAGCTTTCACTAAGAAGTAGAATGCTTCTTTTGACGCACGTCGAAGTCCATCAACAATATTTTCAGCCACATAGCTTCCTTTGCTGCTTCCATAGTACTTCATATTGATTGTTCCTTACTATTCCAAGCGATTGCACCTGCATTCAACTTGAAACAAACATATCCGAAATAGATATTTTATCTACAATATCAACAACATGGTTATAATCACAAAAACAAAAAAATTACATTATTACTAGCAGGATAATACAAAACATAATTGATTATACCTCAAAATATATATTTTTAACTTTTCAATGGTCATCGTAAATATCTTGCTTGAATCTTAGGTGTAACTCCTAGTTCATAGGATATTAGTGATAGTTTCATCTAATCAAATGCATGTTTATAATCAATGATTCTAACTTTGAAGTAAGTTAGTGGCATACAAAAAATGAAATGCAACAACATATTTATGATCTTGATATATAACCATACTTAAAAGAATGGTTTAGCGAACATTGTCTTAATCTCTAAATTTAATTTTAAGAAATATATTCTTATTGCTACAAGCAATCACAAGATCATACATAAGACAATAATAACAAATATGATTGTTTTCAGATTTTACAAATCATAATCAACAAGACAAATTTTGCAAAGCAAGATCTTGAAAGAAGCAAACAATCTTAGTATATAAATTTGTAAAGACTCCATTTCCAATTACATTTGCATGATGAGGTGTTCCTCAATGTTTAAGAACATGCAAACAACTTATGTAATGGAAGACAATGCATATTTCAAGCAACCTCAGCGTGAGCACAATTAACCATGCTTTGATTTGGAAAAAAACTTATTTTCTAGAATATATTTGGTGTAGTTTTGGCATTATGTCTCAAAAATGAAAGATGTAGGAGGATGAAATAGAACATTAGAATGCAAATTTGGATCATGAAACCTTCTATTGCTCAAGATAAATTTTTTTCTCTCCTGTGCCTAGAAAACCCTCAATAAGACTTGATACAAAGCTCTCAAAGAGATGGTATAATGTTTATGTCAAGAAAGGAGAAAACTCGAGGTTGCACTCAAGGTACTAAGATCAAATGTTCAAATGCATAGTTGACAATTCAACCTTGTAAATATATGTGATCTTTAGGTTGAGTGGACCCTGGGATCCAAAATATATGAGCATTCAAGTATAGGTGATGTTTGCAACCATTCTTGCTACATCTACCAAATTGAACACCCCGCAACTTGCATTTGAACCATCCTTTCCCTTTCATAAGGATGATAGTATGGTCTTATTCCTTTTCCACAACTATAATTTTTTGTTATCAAAGCTTCCATGATGCTTCCTTACATCATCTTCATTGCACCATGAGAATTGTTTTTGTTTCCTCCATGGCGGTCAAGAAAGTAAACAAAGCTTGCCCATTATTTACCGCATGGTACAAGATCATTATTATTAGTATTACCATATAGGCATTATGAGTTACAATATGTATTTAATTAATTTCACTTCTCACAACAAAAATATTGATTATTCAAAAGTATGAAAATAGTTTGTGATATACATACGTTAACATAAAAACACTAACAAATATAAGAGCTATTTAACAATTGACGTAGCCACATTATTGGCAACATATTACCTTCAGAAAATATAGTAGTAGCAAACAGGAAGCGACATAAATCCATCAAAACTTTTTCTAGTAGAGGACCTTCGCCCTTCAATAAAACAGTACTCCAATTTACCCTTCAGCAGCTGCCCCTATGCATTTATTCCTAACATAAAATCTGCCTCGTGGGTTTACAATCTACAAACAAAGGATATTCGTAGAAATTTATTGGAGGTGGACATTTTAATGGACGAGGGGAACGCTCTTGAGAACGACGGTCTCGACGGTGAGCCCCGGACCAAATCCGAAGAGAACGCCCATGTCCAGTCCTTCTCCCGTGGTCGCATATCCCTTTTCCGCGGAAGACTTCCTCATCTCGTCCAAAATGAAGAGCACACAGGCGCTCGACATGTTTCCATACTCGCTCAGAATGTGTCTGGTGGCCCTCATCTTCTTCGGGTCCAGTTGGAGTTTGGACTCCACCTGGTCAAGAATTGCAGGGCCTCCCGGGTGGGCGATCCAGAAGAGCTCGTTCCAGTCGGAGATGTTGAACTGCTGGAAGGCCTCCACAAGCGCCTTTTCGATGTTCTTCGAGATCAACCCGGGCACGTCTTTGAGAAGATGGAAGGTGAGACCAACCTCTCTGAGGTGCCCGTCAATGGCGCCCTCGCTGTCGGGAAGGATGGTCTGAGCAGTAAAGAGGAGTTGGAAGAGGGCTTCTCCACCTCGGGAATGGGATCCGCTCCGACGATGACGGCAGCGGCGCCGTCGCCGAAGAGAGCCTGGCCGACGAGACTGTCGAGGTGGGTGTCGGAGGGGCCGCGGAAAGTGACGGCGGTGATCTCGCTGCAGACGACCAGGACTCTGGCTCCGCGGTTGTTCTCTGCGAGGTCTTTGGCGACGCGGAGAACTGTGCCGCCGGCGAAGCAGCCCTGTTGATACATCATCACTCTCTTCACGGAAGGGCGGAGTCCCAGTAATTTAGTGAGTTGGTAGTCTGCGCCGGGCATGTCGACGCCGCTGGTGGTGCAGAAGAGGAGGTGTGTGATCTTCGACTTGGGCTGACCCCATTCTTTTATGGCCTTTGAAGCCGCTTCCTTCCCCAGCTTCGGCACTTCCACCACCACCATGTCCTGCCGAGCGTCTAACGAGGGTGCCATGTACGCGCACACGTTCGGGTTCTCCTTCAATATCTCCTCCGTCAAATACATGTACCTCTTCCTTATCATCGACTTCTCACCTGCAACATATATTTTAACTAACCACCATTAAAACACACACCCATATGCATTCAAATAATAGAATAAAGAGATCTTCCTACTTACACATGCGCTTGAACTTCTCCTTGAGCTCCGCCTTGTGTTCGCTGTTGGTGATTCTGAAATAATAATCAGGGTAGGAACTCTGTTCGATGGCGTTGGGAGGAGTGGCGGTGCCGATGGCGAGGACGGCGGCGGGGCCATCGGCTCTTTGTGCCTTCCTGAATGCTTCTACGTCGACCATCTTTCCTGCAGACATGAGCGCTGCTGAATGAATGTTTACGGGAAGGTGTGGAATTTGAGGAACAGAAGAGGAATAGATATATGTGACATTGAGGGAGAGGAGTAGGTGTGAGCTGGGGTTAGATTGGAAGACACGTGTTTGTGGCAACTCCGGTGTTAGATTGGAAGATGGACGTTGTTGTCTTTACCACCATTAAAGTCACGTGTCTCTATCTAGTAGTCGCCATCGAAGAGACTACAAGTGTGTGAGAGCGTGCTTTTCTTTCGAGTTCATTTCCGAATTTCACTGTGTGTTAACATTGTTATTCCTACGAAAGGCAGATGCAGAATATATTGTATGCCATAATTTCATCATTTTTAACCAATTATAGGTTTAGTTTTTTAATATATTTTAATAATTTCGCCTTTTTTTTTTTTCGAAAATGTTGTAATGGAATATTCTATTATTGTTGTTGTAGTATTGTCCCTTGTTTTCAATTAAATTTTTTGTCAAAATTTCTTTCCCTCTTTGAATTGTTTTTTAATGAATATTATAATGGCGTGATGTGACGACGAGGCCTGCGTATTTGTTGGCATACCACTTAGGGTCTAATTGTTAGCATCCCACCCAAGTTTTAATCTCGAAAGTCTCATGAGACCAATCACCCTTACATTTACATACGCAACTAGCTAAAATAGTAATTAAAAAAACGTAATATTTATTATGTTTATATGTTAGATCCATTACATCAAAATTCTCTAATATAAAAACTAGTATTATAATAATTATTTAGTCCCATTCCAATACAGCTTATTAATAAACACATAAATACACTAACACCATAACAATTTACTAATCACATATATTTATAGATACATGTTCAAATATCTTCAAAGATATCAACCAATCAAAATTTAAATACTTGTGTAGTTATTTAAATATTTAAATGTCTATTTTCATACTTTTATAAATCAAAATTTGTATTTAAATATTTGTATGACAAGTGGTGTACTATACCTTTTTTAAAAAATGTGTTTTTCAATCCAAAAAACAAATATTTGTTCAATACACCATCTTAGGCATGCTAAGGTTTTTAATACTTCTTCCTAAATACCAAGCTCATGACATGTTTAATTCAATAAATTTTAAAATTTTGCTAAGTGATATTCATTCTTTGCCCCTTAGTGCATAAACAAATTATTAGCTTTTACAAGCTTGCTTTTTCCATTATACCTTATAAGAATAGAGGCAAATATACTTAGGGTGAAGGTGTGTGTTGAAAGAGTTGTTGTAAACATATATTATATCATAACAATATCAATTCTAATTCCAAGGTAATATGGAGATGTAGTTTAAGTGGTTTTTGTTGGCAAAATATGCAAATAAAAATACAAAACATGGGAGCCAGAGAACAACTCACAAAATACAATGTATATTTATATTAATGCAACAAAAACTAGTACAATAGATAAAAGTCCTTGAGTTGCTCTCTTTGATGTCTATTGTATTATGCTCCTCTTTTCCTTCTATATGTCAGTTGTAAGATTTCTTTTCTCGAATACCCTTAAAACCGGATTGTTATACCCAACTCACCAACAAAATAAATAACTTTTTTTTTTTTTTCTAGAAAATAATACTTTCCCCTAAGAATGGATTCAAATGTGGGTTCTCAAATGATGATTCAAAATAAAATTAAAACAATCAAAGTTAAGAGGTTCAAGATTACATTTTGTTTAACACCACCCATTAATCATGAGCCTCTACACACTCATAAATAACCATCTTATGCATTAAGAGACTTCACAACAAATATTATAATAACTTCAACAACCGATCGCAGACCTCCGAAGCTATATGGTTGGTTTCCAGAGCTAATCCCCACTATATCAATGATGCCTAAATTTCCTCTCAAACGTTCAAAGCTATCCTTTGACAAAGGCTTAGTAAATATGTCAGCAAGTTGCTACTTTGACTTACAAAATTTAAGTTTTATCTCACCTTTTACAACTAATTCTCGAATAAAATGATACCTAATTGCAATATGCTTGCTTCTTCCATGAAAAATGAGATTCTTTGACAAGGAAATGGAAGATAAGTTATCACAAAATATGGTAGATGCTCCTTGTTGTTCCTCATGGAAGTCTTATAGGATTCTTCCGATCCGTATAGCCTAATATGCAGCTTGAATTTGTTGCTATATACTCAAAGCTTCAACCGTGGAAAATGAAACAATTGGTTGTTTTTCGAAGCCTCCATGAAATGGCTCCCACCCAATATGAAACATATATTGAGATGCACTCTTTCTATAATCAAGACTAGTACCCAATCACTATTCATATATCCAACTAACCAAAATCATTAACATCTCGCATACAAAATTCCATAATTTCTTGTTCCATAATTATACCTCAAAATTATTTTACTTGCTTGTCAATGTGTCTCTTTTGGAGTCTCCCTGAATCTAGAAATCAAGCTAATTGAATACATGATGTTTGATCTAGTTACATAATCTCCTACCAAACTTTTATACCATGTTGATCCACAATGTTCCTTTAGTATTCTTTGTGTAATTTCAAACTTGTTTCAATTGGTGTAGATGTTGGTTTGCTATCTAACATTCTAAATCTCTCCAAAATCTCCCTTGCATACTTAGCTTGTGACACAAAATTTCCATGTTCCATTTTTTGACTTCAATACCGAGAAAGTACTTCAACAAATCTAAATCAGTCATCTCAAACTCCTTCTTCATGGCTGATTTGAATTCTTTTATGGACTTGTTTACATTCTAGTAAATATTAGATCATCTACATATAAGACTACAATCAAAATATCACCTTCTTTGTTTACTTTGATGTAGAGTGTAGGTTCGCTTCCACTTTTGCTAAATCCATTTCTTATCAAATAAGAGTCTATATGGTTGTACCATGCCCTTGGAGCTTTTTTTGAGTCCATACAATGCTTTCTTGAGCTTATACACCTTGTTCTCATGCCCTAGAATCTCATAACCAAATGGTTGTCCCATATACACTTGTTCTAGCATGCCATTTAAGAAAGCTAACTTGACATCCATTTGATGTACCTTCCACTTGTGTTGAATAGCTATTGTAATAATTGTCCTCATAGTTTACATCCTTTCTCGATTTAATAAAAATAAGTGGAATTAAATATGCTTGCAGATTAACTACCGTGATAAATGATGTGCAAATGCTAGTATATAATAAGATGCAAGAAAAACTCATGTGCAATATGAAACCCTAAGTAAGAAGGAGAGATAGGGGGCTAAGATGATTTTCGAGCGAACAGAAGTGATCTCGGCGCAGATGAGATACTAAAACAGGTTGTAAACATGTTGTCACTATAAACTAGAGGTTTTGAGATCTGAAACTGTGTCAGACAGGAGTGCCCATGAGAGGAAAGGAGCTCCCAGGCGCTAGTGTCTATGTAAGTGCTATGGATATGACATTTTTTGTGTAGGATAAGTTTCATTTTTGTCTCTCGTTTGTCGCTTCTAGATTCATTGCTTGATATGTAAATGTACCTACAACCTAAAAGAAAGAATTCACTTGCACATACCCAAAACCACATCAAACCTAAAAATGAAAATGTAGAATGGGGAGTCATACTGACCCTAACGGTCACCTAAAGAGTGAACTTACAACCGAGCACTGCACTACATCTCAAAATCCATGTAGTTCTTATGTGTGTGTAGAAATGATGCCCTAGGATGCCCTTGTGCAAGTTGTACAAGAATAGTAGATTAGTTATAGAATGTAGAAAATGTATAGAATGTGAGGGATGGAATAGAATAAACTTCCCTCCTATGATGTATATGCAGAATCGATGTAACTCTTGTCCCTCGAATGAGTACTAGATGGATTCCTTTGATGCTCTTGTGCCTTTGAATGCAAGCTTAGGTGATGATAGATACTATTTATTACTTGGTCCTTTATTTTGAAATCATAACTATGTATTTGTATGATTCCCTTGTTTGAATTTCATAGTTGAAAACCTGAAAGGCCCGAATTAAAGTAGTAAAAATTAATTAACAAGCGAAAGGGGTCTAGATTTATAAGAATAAGGTAAATAAGGACAAGCACCTAGGAGGATAGGAGCGCTGACGCTAGTGTCCCAACTGTCATAGTGTATGAAGCCATAGAAAGATAAAATAGTCAAATGTTGGCAAGAGTGTAAGATGTATAAATCTAGTAAAAGTGTACAAGACCAAACAAAAGGCTAAAGGGAGTTGTCAATTACTGGTTTTCTTGCTTAGGAATCATGTAAATGCTAGCATCTTTTTAGGACCTAAAAATGGACCCAAGTGCATAGATTTTATGTCTACATTTTGCCCCCACTTTATGTTGTTAAGTGAATAATTGATCTAACATACATTAGATATAAGTCATGTACCTTATGATCTTGTAGAGAGTGTGGAAAATAATGTGCCAAGTGGACAAGTGAAGTGTGAAGTGATCGCAAAGTAAAGCGTGGAGATTAGGAAAAGGGAAGTGGACCCTAGGGGAAGTGTACATGACTTGTACTTGTTGTTGTAAGCTTGTATTTGCTAATGTAGGCTCTCTTTGTTGAGTATTAAGGACAGGACCTACAAAAGAAGAGCTAGAAAGTAGTCAAAGTCTCGTATATGAGAAATCAAAGTAAGGTATGTATAAGTAAGTAAAAGTGTGAAAGTATGTAAAAGGAAGGTGTGCACCTAATGTATAAGAGTGTAAGAGATAGAGAATTGTCCTTATTGTTGTTGAATTTGTTGTCGATGGTGATTTTTAGGGAAATTTTACGCCAAGAGTGAGTTTCTTGGGTGATCTCATGCTAAGAGTGAGTTTTTGGGTGATCTCATGCCATGACAAGAGTGTTGGAGAGAGAGGTCTATTTTTTCTCTCCTTCCATAACTACTTCTTGAATGAGCACCACTGAGATGGTATGTCCCAATTAGTTTCATGTTGTTCCATATTGTAAATTATAGGAGATATAATGCATTTTATATTTGGAGGCAAGTACCTACTATTGGAGAACTATACTCAAGATTATGTTGTACTAAGAAATTACCTATTTTCACCCTAGGAAGTTAACACCTATTGGAGGACATAAGCACCAAGCGCTATTGTCCGGGTCTCGGCGCTAGTGTTTGACTGTGTGTGCGAAGTCCAAATCTAACTGACTTTTCCGTGATCGTATGCCTATGTTGTTTCTGTACCATGCTGATCTAAGTTGTAGAGCTCTAAGATGATGTAGGGGTGATTTTTTCACCTAATGTATGCCCCCATCGTTTGGGGTGCATGTGACAACTATAGGAGAATCAGGCTCAAAGGAGAGGACCAGAGACTAATATGTATCTTTGAATTGGAGATACCTGCAGGGGTAGGGGATGCGCATGGTAGAAACCAAGACACATGAAAATAAAGTAGGCTAGTAAAAGTTTTAGTAGTAAAAGTAGATAACATGCAAAATAAGAAAATGTAACAATCAAGTGTGCAAACAAGATGGACCGAAAAAATGGGTTTTAAACATGGGACATCACTCACAATGTCACAAGACAATCAGGGCCAAAGTGGCCAAAAGCATACAATGATCACACAATACATAGGGCATAGCCCACAAAAAATAACAAACAAAATTAAGTAGAATGCATCGAGATAACCATGGTTGCAGATATAGCCCTCAGTAAGAAAAGTGCTACACATGAAGAACCTATTAGCATGTTAGAAAGATAAATAGTATGTCAAAGTGTGTATATATCAACAAAAAGTAAAGTGATAGTAGTAGTAAAGAATGTGACAATAGAACATGTAATGTGCAAGAGTAGTAAACGTATATGCCCTTGTAGGAGCCTGTAGACGAGTTTGTTAAGGGAGTTAGTGTCGGGCATCATGCATTGTGTAAGGAGATGTAAGAGATCTACATTCACTTCCAGAGACCAAGTGAATGCACATGTGTATATAGAAAAATATATTTCCATACTAAGAGTCCGGATAAGATAGTAAGAAAAGTGTAACATGCAAGTAGTGTAAGAAAACAAGAGTAGATGTAAGCAAGATATACAAATGTTGTGATGGTGTGGTGGCATGATATTCAAGATGTGAAAATGGAAGGAGCCGTGTTTCCCCAAAAGATGTGTATGAAATGAGGTTCATTTATAAATGCCCACTCAACAATGAGAATGAACCATAGAGCAAAAGTGCGCCATTGGGGAAAAAGGTGTGTCACGTGCGAGTAGATGCTAGAAAAGATATGTCATGAAGCACAAAGTGTGAAGTATGTAGTGTGAGGTTCATTGATGTAGTGTTCCCTCAACAGTCAAGTGTGAACCATAGCAAAAGTGTAGGAATACCTTTGATGGTGACAACTTGTTTTTATGGAGGAAATTGAGACACATGTGATGCAAGGAAGGGATATCCTGTGGCGTGACACCAATGAAGACCAAAGAGCATGTCACAATTGATGATTTCAGAGGTAACAAGGAATAGTGTGAATATGGTAAGAGACTTCATTGTGACAGGAAGAATGAAACGACCATAAGAATTAGGAACCGGAAATGTAATTAACGATGTTGGGCATTTAATAGCTACAAGAAGTGCAATGGAGTATGCATTAGTAGGAGTCGATGGATAAGACCATCATATTATTGATAGCATAGGTGCCAACATAAGCATTGATATATAATGAATCGAAATAAAATGTAGTATGATAATCATGATCCGAGAATGTAATGACCAAGGTGGCACATTAAGCGGTAAGCAACAAGGAAATCAAGAGGCTCCAATGAAGGAGAAGGAACTTCATGATAAGTATGATTCGTAGAAGAATATGCAGCTTGATTTTCATGGTTTGATAAAGGGTTTTTGAAGATTTTTAGATTTTTATTATCATTGACCAGCTTGGAAGTAGATGGCGTAGGAAGCTCGATGGAGTTGTTATCAATAAGATCTTGAATTAGATGTATAAGTTTGAAGCAATGATCAGTGGGATGCCCAATGCATTGATGGTAATCACAACATGTATTTTCATCGTAGTTGCAGCCACGTGGGTGAGAAGGATCTAGATTGAGTGGTGGTGGAAGAGTAATAAGATTGCTTTCGATAAGTTGCGGTAGTAGGAATCGAGGAGTGTAAGGTAACTTAGTAAATGTACGACACAAAGCTTGCACTTGAAGTGTGGTAGATGGAGAAATAACATTGATAGTTATGTTAGCTTCAAAGTGGGCTTAGGAGATGGTTTGAATTTAGATTTACTTGAAACCTATTAGAGGATGAAGAAGTATCACGATATTTCAATTTTCCCATAGATAATTTTTTTCTTCATGCATCTCGAGTATATGGAATAATTGATCAAATGTCGGAGAGGTCCGAAAGATGGCACTTTCTTGAAGTAGAGCTAAGAGACTTTAAACAAATAGATCTTGCAATTCTAAATTGCTTGGTACATTAGTCATCTTGGCAAGGTTGTTCTTATATCGTAAAACATAGTTTGCAAGATGCTCATTGGATCCTTGTTTGATTTGAGCTAATTGTGCATAGGATATTTTAGTAACTATATTGATAGAAAAGTGTGCAAGGAAAGTAAGCTTCGAAGTGGTGGTGAGGCCAAGAATGAGGGATTCATACTCAACAATGTTATTGGTGCATGAAAACCTAAGTGATATGCAAAGGGGAGATGATCACCATGTGGAGTAATAAAGACTATCCTGGCCCCATCACTAGAGTGATAATGAGACCCATCAAAATACATGGTCCAAGTGTCGATATCAATGGCATAAGTAGTGAAATTGTCACGAAAGGAATCACAAATAGGGGATGGATCTGGTGGAAGGGTAATTAGATTGCTTTCGATGAGTTGCGGTAGTAGGAATGGAGGAGCGTAAGGTAATTTAGTAAATGTACGCCACATAGATTGCACTTGAAGTGTGGTAGATGGAGAAATAACATTGATAGTTATGTTAGCTTCAGTGGGCTTAGGAGATCAGAGGATCTACCTTAGTGATTATATGAACCGCATTATTAAGAAGGTATTGGCGCAATTTGTTTGCCACAAAGACTAGGCTAAGGAATATTTTTTTGATGTAACTATAATTGCATCCATACGAGAGTAAATTCTAACTAATTTAATAGAAAACCCTTCCACATTGAAAGTCATCGTGTTGTGCTATAAGGGCTCTTAGAGCATGAAATGTGGCGGAAATGTATAAAAAGAAAGGTCACTCAACCATGGGAGGTAAAAGGAAAGACATATTTAAGAGGTATGCTTTAATAACATTGAATGCTCTTTGACAAAGATCGTCCCCAGACAAATTTAGTGTCTTTCTTCATCAAATGTGTGAATGGTTGGGTTTTGTTAGCAAGTTGTGCAATAAAACGACGAATGGCCTGGATTTTTCCTTGTAGTGAGTGTAACTAATGCAAATTGTAAGGTGGAGGCATGTCAATAATAGAAAATATTATTTTGGTATCTATTTCAATTCCACGTTGCAAGGTAATGTACCCAAGGATCCCGCTAATCAGTAACTCCAAAAACACACTTTTTTGGATTTAAGTGTACTTTGTATTGTTGAACACCTACAAATAAATTCCTCTTTTATTTTATTACACAGTTTCCTGGAACTTCTTGTGCATGTAAAATGATCCCCTTCAATATATTTCAATCCACAAAGGCATAGAGGCATAAGATTGGACGACCCTTGCAAGAAAAGGCTTGTAATGATGAATTTAAGGTTAGTATCCACAATATATCAATATTGGTAGAGCCAGTTGTTTAATATCATTGGCTTGTGTACCATTTACATCTCTAAAAAGAATAAATGAAGAAAAATTGCCACACTGAGTTTTATTATAAAAACATGAAATAAAGGATCAAGTATCTGATGTTATGGTACCCCTAGCTGAAATAGGCATGCTTCCATTATAAGGAAAAGCACTATGCCATTTCTCAATGTATTTTAGTCAAGATACACAGATGGACATGAATAGATTACCATCATATTATGCTTGCCGCATGTGTAGGAGATGGTACCAAGAGAAATAGAGAATTGAACAAATCAGATAGCAAATTAGAAAGCAATATCTTATTAGAATTTCTCAAGCATGAGGTCATGAGTAGAGGAATAAACTACAAATAGACATCAATGTAAATAATAAATTGGCAGCATATACATTCTATTATATTTGGAACATGAACAATTTTAATGTTGAATTCATAAAATAACATCACAAGGAGTAGCAGGGCCTCCCAAAAGTTTCATATCTTTCCCCTTTTATTTTTAAAACTACATAAAAACAAGACTCCAAAGTTAGCATCATGAAGCTTTTCCAAATAGCCAAACATGAACAAACAAAATCTTCACCATAAAAAGGTAGTAGAGATCTAATAAATAAATTACTATGTGTATTTTAGTTATTTTGAACTTTATTTTTGGGATAATTTTTTGTTATTTTTGGTTTTAAATTGTCAAGCCTGAATAAATAGAGAGGTTCCTGAGAGTGAGACACAGACGGAGCAGCAACGGATTTTGGTAAAAATGTCTAAAAATGTCTTAAAAGTGTTGACAAAAAGTCCACATGTTGAAATTACTTTTAGATCATGATAAGTTTGAATTTAGTTGCCTAGACAACCATATGATGTTCCCAAGCTGTAAATAATTTGTTGTTCTTCGATGAGACACACCCCTCCAAAGATGTTGACAACTATATGATGCTTAAATCGTAAATAATTTGGTGTTCTTGAATGAGATATGTCCCCTCAAAGACGTTAGATGGTCTTATTGCATGCTTGTAATTTAATTTAATTTGCAGATTCAACAAAGATATTACGTTCTTAAGAGGCAAGTCCAGTAAATTTTGTTTGTGACAGACATTGAAAAAACTGCGGTGGCGACAATTACTGATGCACATTGTTTAGCTCAAGTGAGGATCGACGACCTACCATACAACCACACTCACCATCAATAGTTTGTGTTCTCTATTAGCAATTCAATGACCAGAATGATGGATTTTTGAACAGAAATGTCAGTATGCATTCATTTTCTATGACTTCAATGATTGCAAGTTATGCTCAACATGGGCATCTTGACATAGCCTTAGAAATCTTTCATCAAACTCCACAAGCTTACTTCTACTATCAAGAACACTAGTAACTATAGTTAAGACAAATTCACATTCAGGGAGGGGGATTATTGATCAATAGTATGTACTGTTTACAGTGGTTCCAAATCCACAAAAGGTGCAGAAGGACCAAATGGAGGAGCTTAAAATAGTGGCCCATTCCAATAATACTTATTAAGAGACCAAACATCGGTGAATATGTTATTCAGTAGTATAGAGTCTTGACTCTAAATAAGTAAGATGTGTTAATCAAGCTTTTAATCCATAAAACAAAAGCCAACAATATGCACAATAATTTGGGTCCGATCTCTTCTTACCAGCCTGCATAAAACATCAATCCATTGACAGTGACTAGTGGTCATATGGGACTTCTTATGTAAACTTATTTTTGTCAGCTCGGAAAATGATTAAAAATTTGAGATTCTTCCCATGTGGAGGATAGAATGCCTCCCAACCAAGAAGCAAGTGTTAATGCTTTTGTAGGGTCATATGGACTACTAATGCAAACCTTTTTTGTGAGCCAATGAACAAGTGTTAATGCTTTTGAGAGTCATATGGACTACTAATGCAAAAGAATAAACAAGAAGAAAAATACATAATAGTTATAATTGTGTTTAGTCTTGTATATAACATGCATTATTGGTGGTAGAAATGAGTTTTTCAGAGTTGTAATATATCAAATAAGAAGCAAACACTAGATTTATAAGAAAGGCCACAATGATCACTACTTATTTAAAACATCAATATTATGAGATGTACAATTCTTACCCAAAACAATAATTATAGGAAATGTAACATACATCATGCCCATTACTTATCTGCCACTTTCCATCAGAATAAAAAATTATATATCTATTTGAAACAGGCCAAACATTGTAGAGATCACACTGCTAGAATTTTTGGACACCATCATCTCTTGCTTCAGGGATAACCTTTCATTGCTTATAATACAGAAATAGCAGCAATCACACACTTTCTGGTATTTGTTACAAACATTTTTTTTACGGCCAACCCTTGTGCCAACTTGTGCCATTTAGGCTTTCCATACCTTCATTGTTCAACTTTCCTCGTGTAGTTGTGTGCCTGTGTCACGCAAAGAAAATTCAGTCAAATGATCAGTTCCAGATTTAACTTTTAAAAGCTTAAGGGTTTTACTAACATATTGGAGAACAATTTACACTTATAAAATAAAGTAAAATATATTGGTTCTCTAAATAAGAGCTACCGGTGGCTCTATATAATGTCTCACTCATTAATTGCACTTTAGGCTTACATTAATACTTCTGCTCTGGCTATCATTTATAGATAAGTAGGCAAGAAGGGAAGAACTTCCCAAAAGGTTTTTCTCTCTTAAAGAATATTCTTACTGTTAATTCAAAATTCCAATACTTTAAAAATGAACGTTGCTCCAAGTCACCGTTGAAATAGGTCATGAATGCAGTTAAAATGGGAATGTAGCTCACATCCCTGATGACCAACAGTAGATGTCTGTAAGAGTACCCAAGGCTTTCTTCCCAAGACCAAGAATGGCTTTCCTAGCAAGCCCAGTATCTAGCAGCTGGTTTCGGGGGAGTGCAATTCCAAATCAATGTAGTGCAGCAGATTTTTAGATGACTAATGAGGTCTATTACATGACGGGGAAGGACATAATGATGGAAGTTGTTAAGTAGAAAATTCAAATGCCTATAACACATTTCCATCTGAATGTTCATATCTAAATAATTCATTCATATTGCTTCCATATATGCATATAACACATGTAGATTCTTATTTAGAGTGTTTTCCCCCTAACCTCTTGGGATACGGATCAGAAATTGGTCTAAAGGAAGAAATGGGATGAAAATGATTTTACAAAAAAGAAAAGGAGCCTATTCAGCAATTTTAATTTTTTTGGCTTGATTCATCAGGGAATGAGTAGATTTTACTGCTATTCTTTTTCTAGGTAAGGGACTCTCTAGATAGGCGTGTAAAAGGAGATAGAAAACAGGGCATTGGAGACTGTTTTGTTTGTATTTCGATTTCCTGTTTTGTTGGAAACGATTTCTGCATGTTAAAGGGAAGTTTCAAACTTTTTGATGATTCTTTTAAGTCAGTATGATCTTGTGGGAAGAATAGGGTAGGGGTGGAGTAGTCTGCCTCAGAATATTGACTAATGAAGTGTGCCAATTGTTAGTGGGAAACACAGAAACTCTACACAGGAGAAACCTTATTTGAATGAAAGCAAAATCAATAAGAAAAATATTGTTACCTCAATGCCCATCCTGGTGAACAAGAACTGCAAGCATGGAATCAACATCCCGCATCAAAGGCCTCTGTTGGACTTCAAGCTCAATTCATAGGCATGCAATCTTGAAGAACATTGATATTTCCTCCAGTGAATGTTGATGAGCAATCAATGAAATCCTGAGCGAAGGGTCCAGAAAATCAATGTGTCTGCCTTCTTTCACCAGTTCATGCACCCAACTCCAGAGAGTCCTTTTGCCATTGTCCTTGATATGGAGATTAGGCCTCCTCCCTTTAGAAATCTCCATCATCAACATCCCAAAGCTTTAGACATTGACTGTTTCGTAGCAATACTCCCACCAACATACTCGGGAGGCATATGGTCCAATGTCCCTGAACTTGTGTTGATATATGGCTCTTTTGAGGATTTATATTCCTAGCCAGACCAAAATCAGTAATCCGCGCCTCAAAATTATTGTCCAACAAAATATTACTCCCCTTGATATCCCTATGGATAACATGAGGGTTACATTCATGGTGCATGTATGAAAGCCCAACAGTCACCCCCTAATAATCTTCACCCTCTTCCTCCAATCCAATGTTTTTCCTGCATCGTCCCTTTCATGCAATCATTCATCCAGGTTCCATTCTCCACAAACCTATAAATCAATAGCCCCTCTTGCCCTGATATGTAGTACCCCAAAATCTCAACTAAATTATTGTGCGCGAATTCCTCCCAAAGTGTCCATTTCTGCCTAGAATTCTCTGATTCCCTGACATGCATCCATGCTAAGTTTTTTTACAGCGACCACAGTGCCATATGGTAAAAAATCCTTGTAAACCAATCCAAAGCCGCCATCCCCAATAACCCTTTGCTTTGGACTCCTGATGCCTCTCCTCTTGTTCTTCAAGTGCTGATAAATTTTCTTGGAACAGATGAGGAGAAGAAGTAAAATCAGCACAACCAAAAAGCCTTCAATCCCCGCAATAATTGTCAAAGATCACGCTTCTGGTCTTTTTGTTTCCTTGTCCATAATTGAAAGGTGGGCTAGGGCTTTGCAACAGATAGTGCATTCTATGCCCAACCAACACCAAATCTTTAGTGCCCAAAACGAATGCTCATGGTAAATTCGAAAGCGGTAGATCGGTCTCCGGTAGAATAGACTTAATCGACGAGTCTCCGCCCAAAACCCTAAAAAAATAAAAATCACAAATATAGCATGCAATTTTTAAACGCAGAAAAACACAAAAATATTTGGACGCCCATCGAAAACCGTCCAAAACGGCCGTCAAGTTTAATCGCCTTGAAAAACATCCAAACGAATGTCAAATTTAACATAGTCGCAGAAACGTCCGAAGGGCCTTTCCCATAGGGGGAACACCTTTGGCGTAATAAACACGACAACAGCCATTCATTTTTTTGGAATAGAAAATATTTATTTATAAAATCAAATAATTTTAGACATTGTACAAATTTGATAAAAAAACAAAAAAACCTAAGAATCCTTCAATTTTTTTGAATGAAAAATATTTATTTATAAAATCAAATAGTTCTAGAAATTGTAAGGATTTGATAAAATAAAATAAAATAAAAATAAACGTGAGAATCATCCAATTTTTTTGGAATGGAAAATATTTATTTTTAAAATCAAATATTCCTATTTACCTTATTTAATGTTTAGCACGACCTACCACCACCGGTCATTCAGAATAGATATGTAGCCCCTTTCGTAAATCCACAGCAACATTTTCAGTCAGAATGAGACTCACGGACTTCCTGCCTCCTCATTGAGGTCTTACGCAACAAATGTTACGTGCTCCCGTTCCGTCTGCTCATCTGCAATTCCCCTCTTTTTCTTCAACGGTCAGAAAGATGCAGCGTAGACCAGCAGCTTTCTCTGCCCACGTGAAATGCGTCTATCCACACCCCTCAGCTACTCTTCTTTTCCTTGCTCGCTATTTTTAAATAGCCCCCAACATTGCCTGTTATTCCATATTCCATTCACTTCTTCACCATTCATTTTATTGGAACAACACATTAATCAACATGGCAGCAGGGAAGACGGTGGATCTGGAAGCATTCAGGAAGGCGCAGAGGGCCGACGGCCCTGCCGCCGTCCTCGCCATCGGCACCGCCACTCCCCCCAACGCCATCGAACAGAGCTCCTACCCTGATTATTATTTCAGAATCACCAACAGCGAACACAAGGCGGAGCTCAAGGAGAAGTTCAAGCGCATGTGTAAGTCGGAAGATCTCTTTATTCTACTGTAATAATTATTTGAATGCATATGGGTGTGTGTTTTAATGGCGGTTAGTTAATATATATGTTGCAGGCGAGAAGTCGATGATAAGGAAGAGGTACATGTATTTGACGGAGGAGATATTGAAGGAGAACCCGAACGTGTGCGCGTACATGGCACCCTCGTTAGACGCTCGGCAGGACATGGTGGTGGTGGAAGTGCCGAAGCTGGGGAAGGAAGCGGCTTCAAAGGCCATAAAAGAATGGGGTCAGCCCAAGTCGAAGATCACACACCTCCTCTTCTGCACCACCAGCGGCGTGGACATGCCCGGCGCAGACTACCAACTCACTAAATTACTGGGACTCCGCCCTTCCGTGAAGAGAGTGATGATGTATCAACAGGGCTGTTTCGCCGGCGGCACAGTTCTCCGCGTCGCCAAAGACCTCGCAGAGAACAACCGCGGAGCCAGAGTCCTGGTCGTCTGCAGCGAGATCACCGCCGTCACTTTCCGCGGCCCCTCCGACACCCACCTCGACAGTCTCGTCGGCCAGGCTCTCTTCGGCGACGGCGCCGCTGCCGTCATCGTCGGAGCGGATCCCATTCCTGAGGTGGAGAAGCCCTCTTTCCAACTCCTCTTTACTGCTCAGACCATCCTTCCCGACAGCGAGGGCGCCATTGACGGGCACCTCAGAGAGGTTGGTCTCACCTTCCATCTTCTCAAAGACGTGCCCGGGTTGATCTCGAAGAACATCGAAAAGGCGCTTGTGGAGGCCTTCCAGCAGTTCAACATCTCCGACTGGAACGAGCTCTTCTGGATCGCCCACCCGGGAGGCCCTGCAATTCTTGACCAGGTGGAGTCCAAACTCCAACTGGACCCGAAGAAGATGAGGGCCACCAGACACATTCTGAGCGAGTATGGAAACATGTCGAGCGCCTGTGTGCTCTTCATTTTGGACGAGATGAGGAAGTCTTCCGCGGACAAGGGACATGCGACCACGGGAGAAGGACTGGACATGGGCGTTCTCTTCGGATTTGGAGGACCCGGTTGTGGTGCAGGGTCCATTAGTGGAGATAGTAGGTGAAAAGACATTCACCTTTTAAATAACATATTTTGAATGATATGTGAAGTTAATATTACCTAACTGTATTGTATTGTATCATTATTATTTAAACATGGAAGCATGAAATGTTGAATAAGACAGTTTTTAAATTGGTCAATATTCTCTTATTCATTGATAGAACTAAAAATATATATTAATTTATATACAAGTGTACAAAAACCAAGTCTATACAGTCAACTATTCATTAAGTAATATTTTCATTGTATGTACATCATATCTATTACAGTCACTTCAACAAGTCATTTCTCAAGACTTTCCAAACCAGATCTCAAATATAATGCACTATTTTTGATGTAAGAGTCTTCAATCCCAAGTAAACACCTGCATAACAATAAATGAAATTATGGTCAGGCTCACCTTTCACAGTGTTTAAAAACTCAGTACCATATGAACAATAAATTGTGTAACCAGCTGCATAAAATAATAAAAATGACCAACTAAAATATTATCCATTGGATTAAATCCCAATAAATCTCAACCATTTGATTGAACTATCATATTGAATCCATGTCAACTAACATCAACCAATCAGAATTTAGGATGATAGAATAAAAGCTGAAGGATGGATTACAATTCCATTTGTTCATGCAGTTTTCATCTCTCAAAGTTGAAGAAGTGAGGAGCAGTGCAGTTCAGGTAAGACACTTATGAATTACAAACTATTTCATAATTCAAGCCCTCTATTTATTTTTTCAGTGTTTGCATATTGCAGCAGAGTTGTATATGCCAATTGCATTTGCTTTAAAGTTTCTGAAGTCTTTTCAACAAATCTAATTTGTGCATATCCTGCCATCATGGCATTCTATGAGACCACGTTTCTTTGAGGAATTCTATCAAACAGTTCACCTACGTTTCCAACAAAAGCATTTTCTGCATATCCTACAGTCATTGGGGTCCAGAAGAACATATTTCTTTGTGGTATTCCATCAAACAACAAACTTTCTTTGTCCATGTTCCTGCATTTTGAATACATGTTTACCAGGGCAGTTGCAACTCCAGCATCTGACACAATTTAGACATTTCTTTTTGCTTTAATGAATGTTCATACCCTGTTTCAAACCCCCCGTTTTGCACAGGCTGGAAGTACTCTGCCAAATGTAAACTGATCGGGTTGGGGACCAGTTTGTTGTTCCCGGTGAAACAGTGGGACTACCTAATCAGGATACCCATATCTTCTGTACGTTGCAAAATCATAAAGTTTTTTAACCAACAAAAAAGCCTCTACAAGCCACCATTTGTGTCACAGTTCTAAAATTGAAAGTAGAAACAATTTAAAAGCAATAAACTTCAAGTAACTGTCTATAAGGTGTTCAAGAACCCAAGGCTAGACTGTTAGAGTTAAGATGGTTAAAAATAAATGAAAGAATTATAACGTTTTCATCAAGGAGCTAATTAGCAATATCAAGGACCTACTCAAATTTTTTGAAAAACAACCTTATCAGTAACATACACAGAAAATTAAGTAGGCTAGTTGGTAAAATGCCTCATACCAAAGGAGACAGAGTATCAAATCAAGAGCAGCCAGCTATGGAGTAGGTAAGTTTAATAAAGTTGAAAATGCAAATAACTAGAAAGCTAAAAATTATGCTTGGAGAATAGTCCTTTTTGGTCCCAATTATCTGTAGGATTGAAATTACCATATAAAGAATGTCTTCAGATAGGATGACATGTCTTAGTTAATTATCCTTAAAGGATGAGCCGTGAGTCATCATATTCACAAGCCACTTCAATTGCCATCAAAATCACAAAATGTAGAAATCCATTCTCTTAATAATAAATTATCATTTTTTTGCAATTTATTAGGCAGTTTACAGTCAACACAATAAAGTCAATCTAGGGTGAATGAACTTGTGATTTTTTATAGAAAAAAAAAACATAAATTCAAACAGCAATATCTTTCTCCTTACACACGGGGGTATTTTATTAGATTTGTAGAGAAAGCCAGGGAGACATCAGATCAGAATAATGGAGGTACACCTCCACAAAGGAAACAAAGCGACTGTAACCTATAGCAAGTTGAAGAAAAATCCTATGTAACATCTCCAACCTGCAATAATGAGTTGATGACTGCTGGCATCTGGTAGGTGGTAGTTAAAATGAACCAAGAAAATAATCTCATCTGAGAGAATTCTCTGGCATGCCATGCAGTGTGTGGCCTCATGACAAATGAAGACTACCTAGTTTCGTGAGTTGCTATGACCTTGAACCAAAATAGAGATATTATAAAATGAACCAAGAAAATAATCTCATTTGAGAGAATCAAATGGCTCCATTAGTGCCATTAACTTTTTGCAGAATGAACAAGAATATTTTTGTAGATAATCATGACAAATGAAGACTACCTAGTTTCATGAGTTCCCGCTTTATGACCTTCGATACCCATAACAAAAATCATATGCCATGAAATACACTTCTTTGGGAACATATATTCTTCTTCTCTAGTGTATAGTCATCACTGCTATATAGGCATAAGTTTAATTGTATACATAAAAAGATGGAAAGTATTCTAATTACATGTGCAAAATTTATATTGAAAACATAACTTTAAATTGAAAACAGTGTTGTATATTCCATCAGTGTTGTATGTGCACACTATAGTAAATTCTTTTTATGCTAAGTAAATTCTGAAATACAATATGCAACACAGCTAGGAAGTACAACACTACTGGAATATACAACTCATGAGCAAGAATATGACCACAACTTGCAAATCAATCTATAGTCCAACAATGTTGTATATTGCATTTCAAAAATCACCGTATTGTTCATTTTTTCCAATATCTCATTCTCCGGTTAAAAGTATTTTTTCCAATCATCATCACTGATATTAACTCTTATAAGTTTTATTGTATATCATAGAAATTTGGAAAGTATTATGATCATATGTGAAAATTTTATATTGAAAACATAACTTTAAAAACTACATAGGAAGAGTCCGACGAATACGAAAGTAGTTCCAAGTTTTCGTTAGAAATATGGAAGGAAATTTTTAGTTCTATCAATGAATAAGAGAATATTGACCAATTTAAAATTCTAAATCCCTTATTCAATATTTCATGCTTCCATGTTTACATAATAATAATCAATACAATACAAAATGTCTTTCACCTACTTATCTCCATTATGTGGACCGTAAACAATGCTTATTACCCCATATGGATCGCCTGGTACAATTTTGTTGGTATCCCCAAAGAATGCTCACCCACCTTCCTATGTAGTCTAATGTTTTCATATAAATTTTGCGTATGTAATTAGAATACATTCCAAATTGGTCCATGTATACAATTAAACTTATGTTAATATATCGGTATGATGATGCTCTTCCATATTTTACACCCAATTTGGCAGTGTAATCAGAATACTCATATTAATTTTGCATATGTAATCAGAATACTTTCCAGGCGTCCATGTATACAATTGAACTTATGTTAATATATCAATATGATGATGCTCTATATTTTACACCCTATTTGGCGGTGTAATCAGAATACTCATATTAATTTTGCGTATGTAATCAGAATACTTTCCATCATTCTATGTATACAATTAAACTTATGTTAATATATCAGTATGATTATGCTCACTATTTTAATAGTGCAGTGTTTAAAAACATTAAGGATCATTGCCTAGTGAGAACCCTCTCATCTTTGCCTTTTCTTCTCATCTTCGTAGCAGGCCAAGCCAATGCCAAGGAAGAAGACGGTCGAGTGGAGAAAACCCACGCACCCACCGATCTGCAAGATCCCAAGAAATGGTCTCTCGAGCTCGTAATCGAACACACCAAAATAGCATTGAATGATCTCCAACTCCATTTCCTGTGAAATCCCATGGTACGATTTGGCGGTGGTGGGTCCATAAACCAAACCGCGCGCATTAATGGCTGGTGGGTGAGCATTCAATGCATGGCGGTAGCCAGGACAACAACTGGCGTGGCGAATGGCGTGGTGTTTTTACTCGACCAGGTGGCAGTGACGTGGTGCAGTGACTGTGCAAAGATAGGGTGCACCACAACCGGTGCAATGCGTTACAACAATGCAGCCCGATGGGAGCAACATGTATATATGAACCATGGAAGACACTTCAAACATTTAGACTCAAGATCGAGAGAATGCTAATACAGAAGCGAGCAATTACAATAGAAAACAATGTAAATGGCAGTAACAGAGAGTGGTAATGCCAAAAATGATGAAAGTTATCTTCAAACTTTGAAAGCCAAAAAAGGCATTTGGCCCATGATGGAACCAGGAAGACACTTTAAGCTAGAATACAATTTTGGGCAATAAAATTCCATAGAAAGAAAGACATTTGTATACAGCAACTGAGATATTATCTCTGGTGGTGAGCTTTTATGCCAACCCTCAACAATTTGCAATATTTATTCCTATTATCTAAATCGGTTCTGTCCACAAAAATTTGTCTATAATTAGACCTAGAAATTGCTTAAAGGGGTAATTGGGTATTAGAAAATAGATTACTTTAAGTCCAATGATGAGGTAATGCTGCTAAGTACTTTAAAAAACAATTGGGTACTGATACAAAAAGAAAACAATTGGATACACTAAGAGGTGAAGCAGAAATTACTAGATATCTTCATTAAAGTTCCTCTTGTTTCTATATAAACACTAAAAAAATTGGGTACTGATATGTTTCTAACTCGCACTAAACAAGATACTGTTTATTCAGTTCCTCTTGTTTCAAAATATACAAACACTAAAAAAACAATTTCTAGATATCTTCATTGAAGTTGTAGTAAAAGTTCATTTTGCTGAAACTCTGAGATGAAGGAAATTTGGAAGCCGAATGTCTGTAATGCAGAAGAAATCAATCTTTCCGTACCATTTTCCACAGTGATAGTATGAAAATACAGGTATGTGGTTTTTCCCATCCAAAGTAGCAGGCACTCCGTGCAAATGGGACACCAGAAAACCTTAACCAACACCGTGTCGAAACCCTATAGGCATATCAACGGTTGGTCTGCTTTTCAATGGTTTTGCAAGCGCATGGAGAAGTCACTCACCGTTGATTTACACAAAGTGTAGGTGGATCCTCGACTGTAAATAAATGCCTATCGGTGTAAATATTTATTAGAGATTAAGAATAATTGAGATCTAGAAGAAGATATTACTTGAATTTATTGTATAAAGGGAGTGTCAACTGCACCTCCAAAAATATAAGGAGAAATAAAATGAAAAATAACAATTCTAAAAGGAAAATCGCTCTCTAATTAGAATCGAACATGAGCTCGCATAAACGCATTAATGCTCATAAACGCATTAAAATAAACGCATTAAAAGTTACAGTAATCCCATTAACAGTAATTAAGAACCGAACATGAGCTCGCATGGCACCCATAAACCCGAGACTGGCGCTCATAAACAAGACAAATACACCAACGATTTTAAGCTTGGATTTGTAAAATAAGACGGGTGAAAAAACAAATTTCTTTTGCTGAATGGCAAACAACAAACTTTCCATAGTAGTGCAGTGTTTAAAAACACTAAGGATCATTTCCTGAGTGAGAACCCTCTCACCTCTGCCTTTTCTTCTCATCTTCGTAGCAGGCCGAGCCAATGCCGAGGACGAAGTCGGTCAGGAGTGGAGAAATGCACGCACCCACCGGTCTGCAAGATCCCACGAAATGGTCGCTCGAGCTCTGCAACCGAACACGCCAAAAACTAGACTGAACGAGCTCCGTCTCCATTTCCCATGAAATCCCATGGCGCGATTTGGCGGTGGCAGGGTCCATAAACCAACCCGCGCGCATTAACGGCTGGTGGGTGAGCATTCAATGCATGGCGGTAGCCTGGAAAACAACTGATGCGCGGCGAGTGGACAACACTTGGTCCCATGCAAAAAACCAACTTTTTTGACATCTCCACAAACGCGGATCGTCCACGTGGCGCTGAGGTGGCAGTGAGGTGGCGGTGCAATGTTGGAGGTCAAGAATTTGGTGCTGCATCCATTGGTGGTGTTTTTACTCGCCCAGGTGGCAGTGACGTGGCGCGGTGACTGTGCAAAGATAGGGTGCACCACAACCGGGTCCTCTCCCTATGTATCGCACAAACTATTTTTATAATTTTGAATAATCAATAGTTTTGTACTTTGAGAAGTGAAATTAATTAAATACATATGGTAATTCATAATGCCTATGTGGTAAGATTAATAATAATGATCTTGTAGAAGGATAAATAATGGGCAAGCTTTGTTTACTTTCTTGACCGCCCTGGTGGAAACAAAAACAAGTCTCATGGAGCAATGAAGATAAAGTAAGGAAGCATCATGGAAACTCGATAGCAAAAAAAGGAATAAGACCATACTAGCATCCTTATGAAAGAGAAGGGATGGTTCAAATGCAACCTAGATGGTGATCAATTTGGTAGATGTAGCAAGAATGGTTGCAAACGTTACTACCCGAATGCTCATATGTTTTTGGATCCGGAGAATCCACTCAACCTAAAGATCACATATATTTACACGGTTGAATTGTCAACTATGCATTTGAACATTTGATCTTAGTACCTTCATACTTCAACCCCGCTTTTCTCTTTCCTTAGCATAAACATTATACCATCTTTTTAGAAACCCTATTAGGATCCATGTTTTCCCGAGCATGAAAAAACTATGACAAAATTAGCATCTATGCGTGGAACATAAGTAATTGCAAGAACCACTCAACTCCATAGTCATAGGTCCTCAAACAACATTATAACTTCACCAACTTGGAATTTTCTATATCTATTCCTCTTCTATTCCTCTAATTCCACACCTTCTCGTAAATCATTCAAAGCGCTCATGTCTCGGGAAAGATGGTCGACGTAGAAGCATTCGGAAGGCCCGAGGGCCGACGGTCCCCGCTTCGTGCTTGCCATCGGCACCGCCACTCCCCCCAATGCCATCGAACAGAGTTCATACCCCGATTATTATTTTAGAATCACCAACAACGAGCACAAGGCGGAGCTTAAGGAGAAGTTCAAGCGCATGTGTAAGTCGGAAGATCTCTTTATTCTAGTGTAATAATTCTTTGAATGCATATGGGTGTGTGTTTTAATGGCGGTTAGTTAATGTATATGTTGCAGCGTAGAAGTCGATGATAAGGAAGAGGTACATGTATTTGACGGAGGAGATATTGAAGGAGAACCCGAACGTGTGCACGTACATGGCACCCTCGTTAGATGCTCGGCGGACATGGTGGTGGTGGAAGTGCCGAAACGGGAAGGAAGCGGCTTCAAAGGCCATAAAGAATGGGGTCAGCCCAAGTCGAAGATCACACACCTCCTCTTCTGCACCACCGGCCGCGTGGACATGCCCGCAGACTACCAACTCACTAAATTACTAGGACTCCGCCTTAGTGAAGAGAGTGATGATGTATCAACAGGCTGCTTCTCGGGCGGCACGCTTCTCGCATCGCCAAAGACCTTGCAGAGAACAACCGCGGAGCGAGTCCCAGTCGTCTGCACGAGATCACCGCCGTCACTTTCCGCGGCCCTCCGACACCCACCTCGGCAGTCTCGTCGGCCGAGGCTCTCTTGGCGGCGCGCGCCGCCGTCATCTTCGGAGCGGATCCCATTCCCGAGGTGGAGAAGCCCTCTTTCCAACTCCTCTTTCTTGCTCGAGACCATCCTTCTCGGCGAGGGCGCCATCGACGGCACCTCGGAGAGGTTGGTCTCACCTTCCATCTTCTCAAAGACGTGCCGGGTTGATCTCGAAGAACATCGAAAAGGTGCTTGTGGAGGCCTTCCAAAGAATTCAACATCTCCGACTGGAGCGAGCTCTTACGGATCGCCCACCCGGAGGCCTGTAATTCTTGACTGGTGGAGTCCAAACTCCAACCGACCCAAAGAAGATGAGGGCCACTGGACACATTCTGGCGAGTATGGAAACATGTTGAGCGCCCGTGTGCTCTTCATTTTGGACGAGATGAGGAAGTCTTCCGCGGACAAGGGACATGCGACCACGGGAGAAGGACTGGACATGGGCGTTCTCTTTGGATTTGGTCCGGGCTCATCGTCGAGACCGTCGTTCTCAAGAGCGTTCCCCTCCACTAAAATGTGGTTTCTTGCGTCCTTCGCCTCGATTTCTTTCAAATTAATAAGACATCTCAGTAAAATTTAAGACTCAGTAGAGTATGTTGCACATCGAATTCTTGAAAATCATTAGATTTAAAACTTGTAAGAGGGTATGGTGGTCTCGTAGGTAAACATTACCCGAGTCACTCGACATCTCTAAGAAAATTGGTGACGTGGAAATATGGATTTGTCTTTAAAATACATATTTTTAATGTAGGGCTCTTAGTGAATTTGTTCTCACAAAAATATATTGATTTAATATCTAATATATGTATTATAGTATTGGTAAATTAGTGAATTTTCAATAAATATACAATAAAATTGATTAAAAATTAATGATAACTAATAATAGGAAAATATAAATGTCATTGTAAAATTTTATTTATGATGTTCAATTTTCAAATATTTATTCTAATCGATGCAAAGAAGTAAGCTCTTTGTCCAAATTTCTTCTATTCTTATACATACAAGGTGTTGTAAAACAAAATGCATTATAGGTAACTATTACGATATGGGGCCCCTTTTAGTGGTTGTGTGATGTAAACCCTTATGTTTGGGCATCACAATTTTTCACATTAATGTCCTTCTCACCTAACCTCGAAATGTGCAATTGATATAAGACTCCTTTTATGGTATTTGTACGATGTAAATGCTAACACTCTTGCACCACAATTTGTCACATTAATGTCCTTCTCATCTAATCTAGCATTCGCATTAATGTCCTTCTCACCTAACCTAGAAATGTGCAATTGATATAAGACACCTTTTATGGTATTTGTATGCGATGTAAATGCTAACACTCTTGCACCACAATTTGTCACATTAGTGTCCTTCTCATCTAATCTAGCATCACACTAACATTCAAGTTTTGTATGACTTGATGATGGTCACTATTTACTTACTAGCAATTGCAACCAAAGTTGTAATGGGAACGCAAATAGGGATTATGATGAAAAGGAATCAATAATAAAATGAACAAATAAATTTAGAAAGGTATTAGTTATAAGTGGCATTGAAATACAAGGGTTTTCCAACGTAGCGATATTTAAATCATAAAAATTATAATTCTATAAGGATCTTGGTCCAAATTTAAGTGCTTAAATCATTTTTCTTATTTTGTTTCATTTTCCATGCATTATTCTAGGTTCCTTTCAATTTTATGTATTCTACTTCATTTGATGGATTTTCTTACGTGTATAATTTGAAGAATAAATGTAGGTGTTAGCTAAAGTAATCATTATTACAAATAAAAATCTCACTTTAGAAACTAAATCACTTTGCAATACATTTATTAGTCTTATCATAACTATTTGGATTCATATGCAAATTACCATTTTGATTACAATGTTTCCCTTCTATCTTATAGGTTACATAACATAAAAGCTCATCACATATATAACATGGAGTTATGAGAAACAAAAAGGACACCATTCATATATATTTCCTAAAACCATGTAAATGATAATAGACAAATAAAACCACATAGATTTTACCGGATATTTATATTCTTGAAAGTGGGTAAGTGATTTCTTATTGTACTTAACTCCTTGAAAATTTATGTAAAATAAACACCATCGCCATCAAAATGACATTATCACCCACTACTACATCTTATTTTCTTTCTCAAACATGGGCACTATCTTTACCAAATAAGCAAGAGTGGATCCTAGCTAATAGTTATGCTTATAACCATAATGGAAACTTGTACATTAAAAAATTATGAGATTCAATAAACTATTAAATAAAATACCCACCTTCTAAGGGTCGGGGAAAGATTTTCATGATGCAATTTTTGATTTAGTTGTGGGTTCTCATATTTATTCTATCCTATGTATACAATTGTTCCATAAGGATCTAGAAAAACACCACTTCATCACAACAACTAGGATCGAAATGAAAAATGGAGAGAAGCGGGAGAAAACGACTAAGTTATAGAATCGCCGCTTTCTACAGAGTGGAGGTTGCGTAATCGCCCTCTCTGGACATCGGTGGTTGCATAAATATCGTGGCGAGTTGCATAACCGCAAGTTTGTGTTCATCGAGGTCATGTCATGATAGAAAACAAAAAAATATATCCACGAAAACTCACGGATTTGGAACATCTGGGTTGTGTCTCTTCCTTGGATGTCTCTTCACATTCTCCAGTTCACGGGAGGACATATGAAGCAAGCTATAAATACAAGTGGAACACGTGGAATTGAGAAAGAATTGATGGGATAAGTGAGCAAGAAACCATTGGTGCTGGAATTGATTTGTAGAAGCAAGGTGTATGAGCAGAGAAAGCAAGTAGAGAGGGTGGAAGTAACATTGTTGTCTTCCTTCAACTTCTTGTAATTTGTATATTCTTATTTTGGCCAATATAATACTGGGAAGAAAGAGTAATTTCCCTTCCCGATTGGTTTTTCCTCAATTTAGGGGTTATCCAGGATAAAAATATTGTGTTAAGTGTTTTAATTGTTCATTTTATTGCTGCAAGCAATTCTAGAGCACTAGATTTCATCCACTAATATTCGAACTATCATTTTCAAGTAAATTGGAAGTAGGAACAATAGTTGTGTGATTTTTAAGTTTCCAAAGTAGAAGTTTACAGATCATTTTGGTATTAGAGATGACAATAAATATCCATAAGACTGTGGTATTTGGTATTGTGTGATTTGTATGATAGTGACAATGTCTAAAGGCAAATATTTAATACATTGTGATCCAGAGATAGATATGAGAAGGTGGAATCAAATGATTAAAGAACAAATGGAAGAAGAGGACTTGGGCCATAGAATTGAGATGCTAGAAAACACTATGGATAGGGTGTTGAGACACCAATGAGAAACCTCATATCAAAAAGGACAACAACAGCTTAAGAAAGACTCCATGTACTCATGGGTTCAAGATTTGGCCGAGAAGTTTAGCATAGGAAAGAGCCACGATGAGGAAGATATGGGAGAGTGGGAAGAGGAAATTCTAATTGATAAGGGAAAGATAAAATATGATCATGCTCTATTTAAAGTTGAGATTAAAATATTTGAAGGACAAGTAGATGTGGAATTACTAGATAAATGGATAAAACAATTGTAGGTATATTTCAAAGTGTACATAATATCACCGAGGCAAAAGTATCACCTTTGCATGTCTCAAGATGGAAGGACATGCTCTAGTTTTGTGGGAAACCCATCTAGCCACTTGTGAAAAGAAGAAGCGTTCCATTGTAAGTTCTTGGGAGGGTTTTAAAGAATCACTAAGGGAAAACTTTTATCCTATTGGCCATAAAATTGATTAGATGATTAAATGGAAGCATTATAGAAAAACTAGTAGTCAAAGTGTGTAGGATTATACTACGACATTTCAGAGACAAGCCATGTTTCTCAATATGGTCTTGGAGGATGAGGATATTCTCACCAAGTATTTGGGAGGAATTCACACTCACCTACAAAGAAAGGTCATCTCCACGAAACCCAAAGATCTCAATGAGGCATGTGTGCAAGCATAATACAAAGATGATGAGAAAAAGTAAGCAGAACCGGAGTTAAAGACAAAGTAGGCAACAAATCAACCAAAGAAAGAGCAGGGACAAACAAGTAACAAGGGTAAATGGTAAGGTAAAAAGACCACTACCACCTTGAATAATTGTAAATATCATAAGCATTTTTGCAAGAATTGTGATATCAATTGTCATACTTGACGCTACATGTTGGAATTTGCATCCAAATTTCATCTAAAGAATCTGAACCAAGGACTCCAAGAAGTCCATGAAAGTGGTAAAGAAAGATGGGGAGGCAGAGATAGAGGATGATTTTGATGTAGATGGGTGGCTGGGTATGCATGAAGCCAACATGGACATCCAGAACAAGAGGAAAAATGAGTAAGCTATTTCAAATCAAAATCCAGATTAAGAGGACTAAAATAAATGATTTGGTTGATATTGGTTCTCAATCTAGTTTGATTTTTGATTGGTTGTAAAGAAGATTGGTCTTAAAAATTATGAGCATCCACATCCTTATCCTTTGGGATGAGTGAAGAAGGGTGTAGAAATTCAAGTAACACAAATATGTAAGTTCAAGTTTGGGATCAATTCTCAATATATAGGTGTATTAGAAGTTGATGCAATTCCACTTGATTTATTTGATGTTATTTTCAAGAGTCTTTACTTATATATTAGGTATGCTATATTTATGAGGAGGGATAAATAATATAGATGGGTCAAATATGGTTCCAATTACAACATCTAGGAACACCAAATGTAAGTGAAAAATTGCTATGATAAGTGCTAACCAAACAAAGAGACTAATTAAGGAAAATCATAATCACTTTTGTAAATACTTTTATTGAAAGATAAACAAGATGAAGTAGAAATTTTAGATGTTCCTAACCAAGGGATGAAGGATTTGGATTGCATAATTCAAGTATTTTCAGAAGTGTTCCAAACTCCTAGCGGGTTACCACCAAAACAAGAAGTAGAGCATGAGATTCAACTGTTGTTAGAGTTCCCTATACCAAATATTGGGTTGTATAGGAAATTTTTGTTGGAGAGTACAAAGGTAAAGAAATGACTCAGGAGAAATTAGACCTAGGGGTGATACGCCCAAACACCTCACCGCGTGGTTCACCTATTATGATGGTGGTGCCAAAGAAGGATGGTTCTTGGAGAATGTGCATTGATTGCCATGCTTTGAACATGATTACCATTAAGAACAGATATCCACTCCCACGCATAGATGATCTCTTAGACCAAATTTATCATACACGGTTCTTCATAAAGTTAGATCTCTAGTCTGGTTATCACGAAGTCTAGATGAAGGAAGAGGATATATGAAGACTTCCTTCAAAACAAAATAGGGTTTATATGAGTGGCTAGTACTTCCATTTGGTTTTGTAATGCACCCACTACATTTATGAGATTGATGAATGATGTATTGTAGGAATTTATAGATACATGTGTCATTGTATATTTGGATGATATTATGATTTTTAGTGCCACATAGGAGGAACACCTAACACATTTGCACCAAGTATTGCAAGTTCTCAGGGAGAAAAAACTGCTATGAAACATGAAGAAGTGTGATTGTTAGTGTAGGTTATTATTTATTCTTTTATTTAGTTATTAGGACAATTATTACACTTGTGTTAGCCCTACACTTGTTGGGTTAGCTTGCTTAGGTGTACTAGTTGTATGGAGTTAGATTACTAGTTGGGTTAGCTTGCTTAGGTGTACTAGTTGTATGGAGTTAGATTACTAGTTGGGTTGAGTTATCTTCTCGGTTATGTGGAGTTAGCTTACTAGTCTACCAATATCGTTAGTGGGAGTTCTTCACCACTAATTTAGGTAGTAGTTGCACTTTTCTCCTCCTATATGTACATATTCCTTATTGAGTAATTCAAGTCATTCTATTGTAATGTATTGAGCATGATGGATTTCCATATATGGTATTTTAGATCTTCTATTTTGTAAATCTAATGTGGTGTGCTATTATCATCTAAGATCATGGCTTGGAACAATCTTATTATCATTCCTTTCATGGTATTAGAGCTATAGATGATGTAGACATCTATATGTAAGCTTTTCTTTGTAACCAGGGTTTATTATTTTCATGTATTCAGAAATTTTAAGCACTTTTCTACAATATGCATTTTAATGCAAAAGAGTGCGCCATTGATTTGGAAGGTGCCAAAACCCTAGAATCGACTGTAAGCTTGACCATGTTTTGAGAAAGTCAAATTTGGGCATTTAAAAGGGTTTTAGCACATTTCTAAAAAAATCCGTACAATTATGTACATACATATTTTTTGAATCAAACATTATATCAACTTTTTGGGTTTTTCAGGTGCCAAAAAAAGAGATATTTGTAGTCAAAGTTTGTATTAACAATTGTAGTTTTTGGGTGTATTTTATTATCTATTAGATATAAGTTGTACCTTCCAGATGCATTCTTTTACTCTCTGGATATTTCTGTTTTGATGTAGTCTTTTATCCACTTTGGACACGAGATCTGCACTTCTAGGTGCATTTTTTTATCGATTGGATATAAGCGTGTACTTTCCAGATGCATTCTTTTACCCTATGTATATTTCTATTTTGATGCGCTTTTTTATCCACTAGACGCAAATCTGTAATCTCTGGGTGCATTCTTTTATCCATTGATATAAGTGTGTACCTTCCGTGATGCATTATTTCACTCGATGGATATTTTTGTTTTGGATGAAGTCTTTTATCTATCGTGCACGCATATATGTACCCTCTGGGTGCATTCTTTTATCCATTGGATATAAGAGTGTACCTTCTAGATGCATTCTTTTACCCTCTGGATATTTCTGTTTTGGATGCATTCTTTTATCCACTAGACACAGATCTGTACCCTCTCCCAGGTGCATTCTTTTATCCATTGATATTGAAGTGTACCCTCTAATGCAATGATTTACCCTTTGGACATTTAGATTTTAGGTGTAGGCTTTTATCCTTTGGTCGCAACCATGTATCATGTGGATGCACTCTTTTACCCTTTGGACATTTGGGTGTTACATGTACCTTTAAAAAAATCAACATTAAAATATTATTTTAATAAAAACCTTCTAGAGCTCAGAACTTTTGATATGTAGCTCGGATTAAGGTGAATTTTTTTTTGAAAAGTTTTTCCCAATTGTGTATTTTTTCGAGATCTACGTATTTGTGACATTTTATACACATATTTCAAATGTAAAAGGTATTGTTACTCATTGTAATATTTACATGCACTTAATTATAAAGTGTCAAATTTGGGAGGGTGTTGTAATCACTCGTGGACGTAATTTCGGTTGAGCCTAATGTCCTAAACTTTTGGGTGTTGCATTATTGTATCTATGAGTGTATACATTTATATCTCTATTTTTGTTGAGATATTTTGGATCCGTATTTTTGACACTTTTTCGGCATGTTGATGATCTCTCTTGTGGGGAGTTATTCTGGTGAAGCCCAGTATTAGTTTGTCAGTGTTCGATTAGTTGATTTTCGCAACTCATACAGATATGTGGTATCACTCTACTCATTCAATAGTATGGGAAGGTGTGGTGTTGATACCGATTCTTTGGGTTTTCTATCCTTGCCTTGTTACCTTGGATTTTCTTGGATCGTGGCACTCATATTTATTTGGATCTCATGTCCTTGCCTTGTTGCCTTGGTTATTGTTCTTGTATCGTGATACATCTATTTGTAGCAGTTGATCCTGCTTCTTTGAATTTTGTCTCCTTGCCTTGTTACCTTGGTTTTTCTTGGATCATGGCACTCCTATTTATTTGGGTCTCGTGTCCTTGCCTTATTGGCTTGGTTATTCTCGATCGTGGCACACCTATTTGTAACAAATCAAATTATGTTTGGTGTTTTTTTGGTATTTTTTGACATCACTCCATTGATAGTCTCCTTGCATGGAGCTATTCTTGTGAATCCCAATGTCAGTTATTTTTGAGTTCTATGATCGAGCAAGGATTCGCACCACAACGCACATCACACTTCTTCAACATTGTATAAGTTTTTGGATCCGAGCTGAGGATATCTTACAAAGAGATTTTTCTCTCTACTTTGTTATTATTGGTTTTGGGTACCTTGCGGTGTTCAATTTTACCGCTTATTGTACGTGGGTACCTCATCGTGCCTTGTTGCTAGACCCACTTTATTTTTCACCCACCTAAGCTATGCTTACGGGAGGGTGTTGGTGTGGTTATAATTTATCCTTTTATTTATTTATTAGGATAATTCTTACACTTGTGTTAGCCCTACACTTGTTGGGTTAGCTTGCTTAGGTGTACTAGTTGTATGGAGTTAGCTTACTAGTTGTGTTGAGTTAGCTTCTCAGTTATGTGGAGTTAGCTTACTAGTCTTCTAGAGTTAACTTAACTACCAATATCAATTAGTGGGAGTTATTCACCACTAATTTAGGTAGTAGTTGCACTTTCCTCCTCCTATATGTACATCTTTCTTATTGAGTAATTCAAGTCATTCTATTGTAATGTATTGAGCATTATGGATTATGATGGATTTCCATATATGGTATTTTAGCTCTTATGTTTTGCAAATCTAATGTGGTGTGCTATTATCATCTCGAGATCCCAGATTGGAACAATCTTCTTATTGCTCCTTTAAGTGAATTTGTCAAACAATCCACTTGTCTATCTTGGGAATGTGGTTGGAGGAGGAGATTTACGAGTGGATCCAAAGAATATGGAAGCCATCACTAATTGGCCTACACTAAAGGGAGCCACATAGACTAGGAGTTTTTGGGAGTAATACAAAACATGAGGAAGTTCATTATAAAATTCTCCACTATTGCAACACCTCTACACACAACCCAAAAGAGTAAGGGTTTTAATTCGGGTAAGGAACAAGATTATACTTTTGAGTTATTAAAATACAAAATTAGTCATGCTCCATTACTTGCTCTTCCTATTTTGTAGCATCCCTTTGAAGTAGAGATGGATTCTAGTAATTACGCTATGGGAGTAGTGTTGCTACAGGGAGGTAAGCCAATATACTATCATTCGAAAAATTTTACTTCATCAGTTAAGGGATATTCAATATATGATAAAGAAATGTATGCACTAGTTTAGGCAATAAAGAAATGGAAATACTATTTGTTGGCTAAAGAAACTATTGTGCACACCTATAAAAAACCTCTCCAATATTTACAAGCACAATCTAAGTTGCAGTAGGCAAGGCACTACAAGTGGATGGGGTTCCTTTAACATTTCCATTTGGTGATCAAATACAAGAAAGGTAATACAAATTTTGTGGCAGACATGTTATCTAGGCCACCCACACAGGATAAGATCTCTAGTTTGGCCACTATCTCTCATTTTGAGCCCTTCATGAAGGAAGCTTATGGAGAGGCATATGCTCAAGAAAAAGATTTTAGGGTGACATCTCAGATGTTGTAGTCCAAAGGGGCCAAAATGATAGGTATTGATGATTGTTATCTCAAATATGGGATACTCTAGTGATGGGGAAGATTTTTTTACAAAGGAAGAAAGGATTTTATTGATGAGGGAAACACATACCTCGAAATTATTAGGAAATTTTGGTTTTGACAAGACCATGGCCCAATTTCAAAGGTATGTATATTGGCCCAATATGTAAGAAATAATATCTAAATTCATAAGAGGATGTAAACTTTGTTATACAAGCAAGCCTAAAATCAGGAAGGAAGGTTTGTATATGCCTTTACCGGTCCCTACTCGACCTTGGGAGGATATTTCTATGGATTTTGTAGGAGGACTACCTATGTCTAAACATGGCCATGATTATCTATATGTTGTTGTAGATAGATTTAGAAAAATGTGTGTTCTTATGGCATGTAAAAAGACAATAAAAGGATATGAGGCAGCTGAACTTTTCTTTGCTAATGTATGGGTTCATTTTGGTTTTCAAAAGTCTATTGTTTCTAAAGATTCTAGGTTCTTGGGGAATTTTGGACTACGTTGTGGGAAAAAATGGATAGCTGGTTACAGAGAAACACGACCTTCCATCCCGAAATAGATGGACAAATAGAGGTAGTAAATAGGACTTTGGTAAAACTGATTAGAGGATATAATAGAAAATATCCATAGACTTGGGATGAGTCCTTAGCCTACATTCAACATTCCTACAACAGGATGGTACACACATCCACTATGTAGTCACATTTTGAAACATGCTCAGGGTATTTACCTACCAATCCAATGGACATTGCGGTTGGACAAGAAGACAAAGGAGAGATATAAGATTCATAAGTTACTAGAGCAACGAAGTTCATTGAGAGGATCCAAAAAATCTATCTCAAAGTAAAAGAACAATTGGAGACGTCTCAAGCCAAGTACAAGGATATGAATGATCAAAATTGTAGAGGGCACCAAATTCTTATTGGAGACAAGGTTTGGATGTACTGAGAAAATAAATACTACAGGGTTAAGCAATGAAACTCAAGCCACTACGGTATGGACCCTTCACCATACTAGAGTAGGTAGGACAAAATGCTTTTAGACTTGACTTACCACATTTCACGCGGATGTACTCAGTAGTAAATTGGGAGAAATTGCACCTATATGAGTCATCTATGTTTGATGAAGAAGAAGAATGTCAATTGATACCTTCCATAGAAGATTGCATCTTGGATTCACAAGGTGAGGTGCAGGAGGATGTAGGGTAAGTGCATGAAGTTGGGGGCCAAAAAGTAGACAAGAATATGATTAAAAGTAAAATGCGTACACATTTTGCTAAAACGTGCTTGTGTTTTAATTTTTTCGGCTCGGAATCATTGAACCATAACGTGTACGCATTTTGTAACAAAGACACATTTTATACTTTTATTATTTGTTATACTTTAAATTTATTTTAGTAAATATAAGAAATTAGGGTCACTCTGCACCTTATGGAAGTGGTCTCATAGCTCCAACAGTTATAATCTAGAAGATAGTTTTTAAAAATCTAATCTAGTTAGTACTTACTCATTTTCAAGATTTCAACAAATGACCTAAAACTTTCAAGGCATATATATTGTATTTGGTCTTTTTTTTGGGAAAGCATATAGTCATTTTTAGGTTTTTGACCTTCTAAAATGGATTTTGGCCCTACCACTGCTTGAATTGGTACTAATTTTTAAATTTGGTCCATAATTCACTTTAGTGACCATGAATTAACTCTATGATGTTTGTCTACTTCTTACTAAAAAGAGATCCTCACTTTGTAGATAGAGGATTATTCCTTGAATGGGATTCTTGTCCTATGGCCAAAAGGAGGTGATTGTAATGTGCCTCCTCCTTAAAGTGTGATAACACTACTAGGTGTTGAATGAGTTCTTACAAATAGTACCAAGTGAATTACATCAAGTGAACTCAGATGATTCCTCATTCTGAGAAACATGGTGCTCCATATAAAGATCATCCCCTTACATTTCCTAGCTCTAAAAGCATCCTTTCATGGAATCAAATTCATGATTTTCATACATGTTTTTGCTCATATGTCTCTTATGGAGACAAACAATGCCTTAATACTTCACAAATAATGGTCCTTGATAACTCGGTGACATGACTAGCTCATTTTAGCTTGTTCTGAAGGGTGTTTAATTAACTACAAAATGGCCAAAAATGCCTTTTTAGGCCTTCAAAAGAAGTAGTCTCTCATAAAAACTAAAAGAGTTGATCGATCACCTTAAACACTATTCCCTACACACTGAAACACGCTAATGATCTTTTTAGGACTTTCCTTTGGGTGAGGGTTTATGATTTAGGGTTTAGGGTTTAGGGTTTAGGGCTAAGGGTTTAGGACTCAAGGTTTAGAGTTTAGGGTTTAAGGTTTAAGGCTCATAGTTTAGATTTTAGGGTTTAGGGTTTAGGGCTTAGGGCTTAAGGTTCATGGTTTAGGGTTTAGAGTTTTGGGTTTATGGTTCGGGGTTAAGGGTTGAGAGTTTACGGTTTAGGGCTCAAGGTTCAAGGTTTATGGTTTAGGGTTTATGGCTCAAGGTTCAGGGTTTAGGGTTTAAGGATCAGGGTTGAGGGTTTAGGGTTTAGGGTTGAGAGTCAAGGGTTCAGGGTTTATTTTTTAGGTTTTAAGGTTAAGGGTTTATGTTTGAGGGTTCAAGGTTTAGGGTTTTGGCTTAGGGCTTATGGCTTAGGGCCTAGGGTTTAGGGCTTAGGGTTTAGGGTTTAGGGCTCAAGGTTTAGGGTTTAGGGGTCAGGGTTTAGGTTTTAGGGTTTAGGGTTTAGGATTTAGGGCTTAGAGTTTAGGGTTTAGGGCTTATGGTTTATGGTATAGGGTTTAGGGTTTAGGGCTCAGGGTTTAAGGTTTAGGGTTGAGGATTTAGGGTTTATAGTTTAGGGTTTAGGAGTTAGGGTTTAAGGTTTAAAGGTCGGGTTCAAGGTTTAGGAAAAGGGTTTAGGGTTTAGGGTTTAGGTATTAAAGTTAAGGGTTTAGGGTTGAGAGTTGAGGGTTCAGGGTTTAGGGCTCGAGGTTTAAGGTTTAGGGTTGAGGATTTAGGGTTTATAGTTTAGGTTTTAGGAGTTAGGGTTTAAGGTTTAAAGGTTAGGGTTTAAGGTTTAGGGAAAAGGGTTCAGGGTTTAAGGCTCAAGGTTTAGGGTTTAGGTTTTAGGGTTAAGGGTTTAGGTCACATAGTTCAGGGTTTATGGCTTAGGGCTTAGGGCTTAGGGTCTAGTGCTTGGGGTTTAGAGTTTAGGGTTTAGGGATAAGGGTTTAGGGTTTATGATATATTTTTTAGGGTTTAGGGTTTAGGATTTAGGGACCTTTAGGATTTAACATTTAGGACTTAAGGTTTAGGGTTTACGATTTAGAGCTCAGGGCTCAGGGTTTAGGGTTTAGGGGTTAGGGTGCATGGTTTAATGTTTATGACTCGGGTTTAGAGTTTAGAGTTACGGGTTTAAGGTTTAGGGGTTAGTTACAGTTTAAGGTTTAGAGGTTAGATATCACGGATCTAGATTTAGGGTTTATGGCTCAAGGTTTAAGGTTTATGGTTTAGGGCTCAAGGAGTAGGGTGTAGGGTTCAAGGCTTAAGGTTTAGGGTTTATGGTTTAGGGATTAGGGTTTAAGGTTCATGGTTCATGGTTTATGGCTTAAGGTTTGGGGTTCAAAGTTACTGGTTTAAGGTTTGGGGGTTAGAGCTCGGGGCTCTGGATTTAGTATTTAGGGTTTAGGGCTTAGGGCTTAGGGTTTAGGGTCTAGGGTCAAGGGTTTAGGTTTTAGGGTTTAATATTTAGTGTTTAGGGTTTAGGATTTATTATTTTTGTTTTAGGGTTTAGGGTTTATAGTTTAGGGTTTAGGTCTCATGGTTGAGGGTTAAGGGTTTAGGTCACAAAGTTCAGGGTTCATCAAATTTGTAGGCAGAACATTCAAAGAGAGTCACAAAAATTTTATTTTTTTCATCTGTTGATATTTTTAAGGAGAGAAATGTCATATTCCTGACTGTCCAATCCTTCCAAATACCCTAGTAGTCCTCAATCCTTGGATGTACAGGAGACACTGTTACTTGGCTTCCATTTATAATGATAAAGATATTTGTAAATTCATGTTATGACCTCTAAATCTATATGAATTTCAAGTTGCTTGGAAATCACATCACACCCTTCACTAGGATTGATGACTACCCCTATCTTTTTGTTCAGGGGATTTTGAAAACATCCATGGGTTTATCATATAAGGAATTATCAATGAATGGAAGGTCACTAAGTCGTAGGCCAAGTAACTCCCATTTAGAACTAAACAAGAAAGATTTACTAGGCGATTGATAACCCCTTAGTGTTCTTAGCCATTCCCCTATTTCTATGCTTATTTTGAACACTTTAGGAAGTTCTGTCAAATTTACTATCCATTCCAGTAGAACACTTGAACTTTATCTTTCTCTAGAGGAGAGGATACTATAGGAAATTCAATTATGATCCTACACCTCTGCATTGATATATTCTCTATGTTTCTTTTGTTTCCTTTAAGATTAATTTTTTTGTGTGATGGTTATTTTTCTAGCTTCCAATGGGTCATCTTGGCTTGCATAATACCATACATGGAAATATGAGAAATGTGAATTTTTTTTTAGAGTGTGAATAAATTTACATTCAAGAGTGCAAGTATATGTGGGGAGAAACAAGTTTGGAAGAGATGTGTAATATATGCATTACAAGGCACAAGGTAGATGTCATATCCATTTAGTTACTTGTCCCACCTCTCATAAACAAGGTAGTTCTATAAGTAGACTCAATGATGGTTCTAGGCACGAGACTAGGAAATATTGATGAAATATGGTTTGGGGTTTGGGGTTTAGGGTTTAGGTTTTAGGGTTTAGGGCTCATGGTTCAAGGTTTAGGGTTTAGGGTTTAGGGTTCAAGGTTTAGGGTTATGGTTTAGGATTTAGGTTTTAGGTTTAGGGTTTAGTGTTTATGGTTAGGGTTTATGGATCAAGGTTAAGGATTTAGGGTTTAAGGTTTAGGGTTTATGGTTTACGATTCATGTTTTAGGGTTTATGGTTTAGGGTTTAGGGTTTAGGGTTTAGAATTTAATATTTAGGGATTAAGGTTTAGGGTTTATGGTTTAGGGATCGGGGTTCGGGGTTTAAGGTTTAGGGTTTAGGGTTGAGGGCTTAGGGTATATGGTCTAGGGTTTAGGGTTTAGATTTTAGGGCTCAAGGATAAGGGTGTAGGGTTCAAGGCTTAAGGTTTAGGGTTTAGGATTAAGTGTTTAAGGTTTAGGGTTTAGGGGTCAGGGTTTAGGGTTTAGGATTTAGTTTTTACAGGTTCAAGGTTTAGGCTTTAGAATTTAGGGTTTATGGTTTAGGGTTTATGGCTTAGGGTTTAGGGCTTAGGGCTCGGAGTTTAGGGATCACGGGTAAGGGATGAATGTTTAAGGTTTAGGGTTTAGGGTTTAGTGGTCTAGGAATCATGGTTAAATGTTTAGGGTTTAGGGCTTAGGGCTCAAGGTTTATAGTTTAGTGTTTAGATTTATGGCCTATGGTTTAGGGTTCGATTGTAGAGAAGTTAAATGCTAAAAGATTTAGGCAAAATGCTGAAAAATTACCTATGTACTGACCAGATTATACTTTAAAAAACTATCTCCTAAACCATGACTCATGGAGCTATGAGACTAATTCCATAAGGTGCAAAGTGACCCTAATTTCTTATATTTACATAAATAAATTTAAAGTATAAGTTTTTCATATAATATAAATAATAATAAATGAAAGAAATAATGTCTTTCATTTATTATTATTTATATTTTATGAAAAACTTATACTTAAACATTTATTTATGTAAATAGAAGCATGTCAAAAGCATACATAATGCTTATACTACACAGAACGCATACGCGTTTTACATTTTCTCTTTTCCCAAGCCATGCCTCAAGGCTTGGGATCCGGTTTGGATCCCCAAGCCTGAGGCATGGACCTGCACAAACACAACAAACAACGATTTTTTACAAGAAAATGTAAAAATGACACTTCCTCTATGATAAATCAAAATAAAACAATCGATCCATTTTAAAAAAATTATACCATGACATAGAGTAGAGTCTCTTCTTTCTAAAAATATAATTTTTCAAATTTTCTGACTAATATAAGGTTTCCATATTATTTATTTTCTAACTATGCCTTTTTATAGCTATTTTTTGAAGTGTAAATATGTCTATCTTTCATGGTGTATCTTTTTTTTTGGGTGATCAAATTTTTTAAAAATTATACTAGCCAAAACTAGGCATAATTCTATACATATTAAAAATAAATAAATTTAATTTTCGATATTTTTGAGGTAGTTAGGGGGCATGGTCGAGCTCCATTATTTTTCAAAACATAAAATTTATGTACTAGAAAAATCATAAATAAAAAAATATTCACTAAAAAATCTAAAAAAATGGAACCCAAACTAGATGTTCCTAGCTATCTTTCTATAGAAGGGTTTTCAAAAACACTAAATGGTGCTCAAAAATGGTGGGGGAACGAAAGTCACTATATTATGTTTTTTAACAAAAATAAGAGCATCTATTGGTATTTTAGTTGTTTGACCCACTTAAACTTATCCATTTTTAATAAAATTCAGTATCTTAGAAACTAGACTCAAAATGCTACGATTCATATTTCTACAACATCTTCCAATTTTGAGTGTAACTATTTCAAAAACTCGCATACAAGTTGAAGTTTTGTTTTTCTTTAGAAAATGCGTCCTCTTAAGACCCCTTTTTAGCCCCCAACTTGGTGCACTTACCCCGTAGTGTTGCGTGAACGTTAGGGAAACAAGGAGAGGTCCACAGAGTCTTAATAGGTTGGACTTAAGGGTAAGACACCAAGGAAAGCCCAAAGTACTTGAAGGAGAAAATGAGGGAATGTTTTCCTCATCTACTTCCCCATTAAGCTTTTATGGGACAAAAAGCCTATTGAGCAGGGGAGGTATGATCCATAGGGATGTAGAAAAACACCACTTGATCAAAGAACAAAATCAAAAGTAAAAATGGAGAGAAGCCAGAGAAAATGGTTAAGTTATAGAACCGTGACTTTACGTAGAGCGCGATTACATAACCGCCCTTTGTAGACATCAACGGTTGCATAACCGCTAGTCTGTGTTCATCGGTGGTCCTATTGCGATAGAAAACAAAAAAAAATTCCATGAACAATCATGGATTTGGATCATTTGGGCTATGTCTCTTCCTTAGATGTCTCTTCCTATTCTCCAGTGCATGGGAGGACATAGGAAGCAAGCTATAAATACAAGTGGAGCATGTGGAATTGAGAAAGAATTTATGGGAGAAGTGAGCAAGAAACCATTGGTTCTGGAATTGATTTGTAGAAGCAAGGTGTATGAGTAGAGAAAACAAGTAGAGATGGTGGAAGTAGCGTTGTTTTCTTCTTTCAACTTCTTATAATCTATATATTCTTATTTTGGCCAATATAATACTTGGAAAGAAAGAGGAAGTTCCCTTATCGACCGGGTTTTCCCTCATTTTGGGGGTTGTCCATGATAAAATTATTGTGTTAAGTGTTTTATATTTTCATTTTATTGCTGCTATTAATTATATAGTGCTAAATTTCATTCACTAACATTCAAAGTCATTCATTTTAGAGTAAATTAGAAGCGGGAACAACAATTGTGTGATTTTGTAAGTTTCAAAGTAGAATTTTATAGATCAACAATGTGAACTAGAAATCGATACAATAAATAGATGCATTTAAGTTTACTGGATCTACACTAACATCATCAATATATCATGCATATCACATATCTACAACATATCATGTAGATAACATCATCAACAAAGGCTATAATTTTTCAGCCGGTTAGAAGAAACATGAAATATTTGGTACAAATTTAGTAGCCTAAACTAATAGAGAGAAAATAATTGGATTTAGGGTAAAAGGAGAGTTTCATATATCAATAGTATTTCCTCAAATAAAATAATAGTTAGATTTGGACACCGATAATATTTAAATAGCCCAAAATAACAAGGTTTTAAATAAAATAAGGGATATAGATTTGGATGTTGATAGTATTTCAATAACCCAAAATAATAGGGTTTAAAATGAAATAAGAGAAAAACAATTTCTAAAATAAAATAAGAAATTGATTTGGACCTTGACTATATTTAAATAGCCAATTAACAAATTCCTTCAATAGTAGAGACCAAAAAAGTAATGACATAAATTTTGTTTGAAGTTCTAATTAAAAGTAGAGAGATACCAACATTTGTAATAAGAATAATTCATTCCATGTTCTTTATTAAGTAGATTTTTTTCACTCTTACCAATAAATAAATTCTTTTTAAAATATTGTGTGTTGTAATCATTAATTGCTAGAATGGTTTAGATGTATAACAGCTAAACAATTAAAGGAATTTCTATAATTCCATAAACAGTCTCATCAATAAAGCCTCATAGGTGCCAAAGGAATCAAGGCTGCAACATGGAGAAAACAAAATAATCAAGAAAAACCAAAATTACTCGACATATGTTTCTACAAAATTTGAATAAAACTATTATAAAGGTGAGCCTTGTGAATCAAATTCAAATTTTATATTGGAAGAAATTAAAAATATCAGCAAAAGGGTATACCAAAAATTACACTCACTCCGCAAGATTAAGGAGAAAATCTAATATACTTATCTTGTAAATCTGGTTTATACAACTTGCTTCATCAATCATCTCCTAATGCTTTTACTTTTACACTGATAGAAAATGACCAATTTATATAAAATAGATAAAAACTTATCCCACAATAGTATACATAACATATTATTCAAACAAGCTTATCCATGTTACACACATATCGGATGACTCAAACAACTCAACAACATATTACAAATAGAAATCATTCTAATGTTTTCTAGAAAACAAGTTCCCCGAACTAAAGGAAAGGCGAGCATTTTTTTATACAAAATATTTGGCATAAAAATATACAAAGAAAAATCTTAGAATGTTTGTTACAAATCCAATTGCTTGAATTAAAAACAAGGAGTATTATAAAATAGGGCTAAATAGATAAAATAGTTAGTACACTCAGATCCGTAGCAATATTTATTCATAATATAAATATTGGGTTCAAACCATTACAATATTTTTGTACCTCATTTTAGGTGTTCATTACTAGAACAAAGTGTGTGTGTATTTATATTTAAACACACATTCTATGGTTATAGGATGGAGCATGCAAAGAACAATAAAACTAACAACCATATCAACAAAGAATTGATAGTCAAGAAAACACATACTTAGTATTTCACATTGAAACCCCATTATCATACTTAGTATTTTCACATTGAAAAATCGTTAAACAAAAGTCCAATAAATAAAATAATTGAAAATAATAATTGAACCTGAAATAGAAGAAACTAAATCAAGTTATAGTCATATAAAAAATAATTCCGTTGGTAAATGTATCCATACAAACAAGTTAAAAAAATTGATATTACTCATCAATGAATCCTTTGCGCTTTTAGTTTTAAACCCTAGAATGACTTGAATCAGACTAAATAAAAATAAATAACTATCATATTTATTTTAAATCCTTGTAATAAAAAACATTTGAATATAAATACCAATTTTTCAAATGATACAAAAATAATACCTTAGTGAAGAACAACGTACAAGTCAAGCAACCAAAAGCTAAATTATTCATTCATTAGAAAAACATTAAAAATTGGCTTTTGAAGATGAGTAAATAATGTTATACTAAGATTTAGATCACCATAATACTCATTCACTTGAAATAAAATCTATATCAACATGTACACATCAAATGGGATAATATTATTAGTAACAAGTAAGATTGTTACACATTTTTTTAATATTTCAAGCTCTACATTATATTAAATATATTTTTAATAAAGTATTGGTAGAGAGTTATATTCTAACTAAATGCTGGAATATTAATGAAGATGGACAATACAAATGCATAAAAACAACCATAACTACCAAATAGGGGAAATAAATCCGACATTCAACCGTTATAAAGGTTGACAATAAAAGAACAAGAAAACAACATCTCAAAATTTACGTGCCCTGTTAAATCAACAATAAACCCTTGCCAATTTTAGTTTTATACCCTTAAATAAACAAAAAAACATAAACAATTAACCGTTTGACTAAAATCAATACCTAGATCATGTAGATCCCAAATAAACAAATCATCCAATATTTGATAGGGCATAGTAAAAATTGGTATATGTAATAAATTTTGACACTCCAAATTACTAAACTAAACCTCGCACAAGACAAAGAGCATATGTAAATACACCAATAAAAAGGAATCACCATCAAACATTTAATCGAACCCTTGATTAAAATAAATGACACTAGAATAAAATGTCTTCCTAACCCAAACAAGAAAAATCATCAAAATCGTAGACTACAAAATTAAATCATCCTATGAAAAACATTAACCTTGAGTAGATCATAAAAAATCATTATAAAAAAATTATTGATATTTACTCGCATAAATATTGGAAATGCATAAAAGCAATAATTTTCCCTAAATGAGCATATTAAAGAAAAATGACTCAAGGCATAATCAGTATTTATAAAATAATGAGAAAATTCAATATCTAGTCTCAAAATTTTGGCCCGAAGAGAACAAATTTAATCGACTTAAACAAGTAAAAATAATCACCAAAACTCAAGAACAACCACACTTCACACACATCAAACCTCAAATCGTAAAATCACAAAAACATAAAATGAAAAATGGAGTACATGGATGAGGTTGAAAGGTGTAGTCACTAAATCACACACTTTGGGTAATATTTAGTCCCGGTCTCATACTACTATTTAGAGGGTTTTTGAGTGAAGAAAGTACTAATTAACCCCGTCTCTTGGCCATTTTTATTTGATTTCTATCGTCATTCCCGACCTCCACCGCACACATGCCCAATCAGTTTTTAATCATCTTCTATCATTTTATCTTTGACTAGGGCACCCAGGCTAGTACAGGGGGCACCCATGGGCGCCTGGTCCCACCAGGGGATCCCTAGTTCTTTTTAAACTTTCCTACCACTTTTTGGGATCTTTCTATCCATTTGAGTTCTTTATCTTTTTAGTGGTCGACCATTTCGGGTTAATTACGAAATTAGATCAAGAGAACCCTATAAATATAAAGTTTTGAGACCATAATGAGGGACCAAACACTAGTCACTACTATCATCCACCCGTGGTCAGATCTATCAAAGGAATTTAGAGATCATTTTCATTCACTTAGCTCCATCACAAGGGACAAGGCTAGGATATCTACATCACAAAAACATAGTAGGAGGATTCTATTCTATTCCATCCACCATTCCACTACATTTTTACATCTAGTTATTTCTCACTACTTCACAAAGTGTGACTGACACAAGAACACCTAGGAACATGGTTCACACACACACACACACACACACACACACACACACACACACACACACACACACACACACACACACACACACACACACACACACACACACACACACACACACACACACACACACACACACACACACACACTAGAACTACATTTGGGTCTAGAATGTAGTGCAACACTCACTTAGTAAGCCCACCATTGTGGTAGCTGAGGTCAGTCTGACCTATTCATTTGTAATTTTTTTAGGGTTTTGATACTTCTTGTGATCTCTTACAGGTCTTTACTTCATCTTGGATTATCGTTGTCACTTGGCATAGTAAAATGGATCTAATGCGACAAACATCGAGGGTTTCGACCATATACCGAACTTGTGAAAACTAAGTTCTTGAGCTTTTTCACAAACCAGGGTGCCCATTATGCGACTCAGACACCCATAGGTGCCCTAGTCTTCTCCAGCGCTCCAGTCTATAGAATCAACCTAGATCCATCCTTTTTGGGGCTTCTGCATAGTCGTTTCCACTTCCTGTTTCTCCAGTAACCTCTATGACACAACATATCGAGCTTCTCTATTCAACTAAACTCTTTCCTCTTCTCTCTTACACATTAGGGTTTCTATTTCCATTAGTTTAGTTTCTTGAATCATTTACATACTTCTTTATTGCATTTACATGTCTTTCTAGATTAGATTAACTAGTACATATTCCACATTTTTAGTTAATCAAAAGGAAGGGGGTCTATGGAAGTCACCCCAGTATCTGCTTTTTGTGGTAATCCTTTTCTCTGGTTGAGGATGTAAACAAAATAACCTTGGAATTTGAGCACTCTTTCCATTTATTTCACATTGTACACACAATATTAAATATTTCAATTGATAATGTGGATGATTTTCCACTTGTGGTGTAAATCCCGTGCACTAAGTCCAACAAAGAAAATTCCATGGATAAAGCTACATGCCTACTTTGACACACAACTACTAAGTAACATAATCAAGTTATCACCAAATCACTACACCCATCAATGGCTAGAATGTGAACATGACCTTTAGTTAGATTATGTAACATGGGATCATCTCTCAAGTGTGGGACTTGGGATCAAGGTAAACTTCCGAGAAGGTCAACTTCCTCTTCCTAAACTAAGTGCTATACTACTCCTAGTGCAATAAAATGATTATCTAGACCTATGCTAACATTTTCATGGGATTTAGGGAATGAGATTTGCAAGAAATGAAACTATACTAGGGATGGTGATACACCAAATAAAGGGTGTTGCTAGACTTAGGAAGGGTTAATTTGAAGAGGGTTTTGTGCACCAAAAGATAACTTCACCTACTGCAACTTGGAAAGGGTAAACATAATACCAAAAACTAAAGAGCTTGCATTCCCTATGTTAAAAATTGACCAGACAAACAATATATCAATCTTCCAGTGAAGAAGGATGAAATTAAGAAGGGTGAACACATACCACAACTCAACTATAAGAAATACTCCACCACTTGAACATGCACAAAATTCTAAGGACTTGCAATGTGAACTTTGAACTTGCACAATGTATTTGCAAGCATGAGAAAGGCACAAAGAAGTATAGAATGATGAAAGGACTAAGAGTAGTCATAAAACACACATTTTATTTCTTTAAAAACATGCACAATGCATCATTACATTTAGAAGAGGAAATGATTTCCATTACAGTCTTGGAAAGGAGGCTTGAAAGTTCCCCAATCCACAAATCTAACTTGTATAAGAGAGAGCATTCTTGAAAAATATGCACATGTCTAAGACGTCTAACTTGTCCAAACCCTTGGAATGAGCTTCTAACTTACATTTATAGAATAATTCTATGAAAGAGAAGAGAAGAAGTCATAAATTCCTTCCTAAAATGAAAGTACATGATGCTAAAATTTATTACAAAGTTAGTTGAACCACTTAACCCTCCATCATGTGCCATTAATGACCAGTTTGACTTAATCCTCTTATTTAATTAAAGGAATATTTAAATAAAATATTTTAATAATAATAATAAACATCATTATTAAAATATTTTAATAAAAATATTAATTTGATTAAATTAATATTAAAAATATTAATTTAATAATTAATAGTGGGACCCCCTTAGGGTTGGTTTGCATTGAAGGGGGATCCTTGAGAGAAAGGAAAACACGCCAAGTTGGTCCATGGGTTCCAATTTTGTTTGAACGTGGTGGGCTCATCCCATGCTTCACTGACCCTACTCTGCTCTAACTCACTCGAGTCAAGTTCTTCATGCTCCATGTCATCTTTGCCTCTCCACAAGCTATCTTCAACTATTTCCATGAACCTGTTCCATGAGATATTCTCCTTAGCTCTCTATTCCTACCTTCAAGTTCTGTGAGCACATCACAATACATGACGAGATCCTCCATGTTCGGGTGAGCCTTGGTTAAATCACCTTACCAGTTCTACATCCACAAGTTCTGAATCATCATCCTTGATATGAGCCCCACCCAAGGACCAAGCCGATATGCCTCGAGCTTGCTCCAAGCTATTCTCCATGCACCATTGAATATTATCTCGTGTCAATTCCTTCGCTCCAACTTGGTGGTCCATATATTTTTCCATCTTCACCCTATGTATAACCTCTTCGGTGAGGATCTTGAGCCCGTCACTTCCCTTACATCACGCTATCCTTGAACTCGATGTCAATTCCTTCGCGAGCTCGTCCCGCATAGTTATTTCAAATGAGCTCCCTCTTCTTGATTCTACCAAACTTCTAGCTTCACGTCCATCCACCAAGATTGACATCTTATTCAAGCCACAAAGTCACTTTATGAGCAACTCATGTCCCTCATATGAACGAATTAGTTAACCTACTCTTTTCCAAACCTATGTCTCTCACCGCAACCTAGCCTTGATCTCAAGTTCCTTCACGAATCGTTGAGTTTGCACTCCTAAATAGGTATCCTAAGCTTCATTCATGAGCTTGGATTTAATTCATGATTGGCCGGTTCACCTCCATAGGCTCTATTTTGAATGCTCACCACCGAGCAACTCGTCAATCATTGGACTCATTACTTTCGAGGATAGATTGAGCTAATTTTCTGAGTTCTCTCCTCCCGACACATCAAGCGATCTCACATTTTAACCATTTCCCATGAACTCAATGCTGAGCCAATTCAAAACATCTCTATTTATGTAGAATGATCAAGATCTTGTCGCTCACTTGTTCATTATGACCATCCAACATGCTCCTCATGTTGATCTACTTGCTCATGGATTCAAGCCGTCAAGTTCTTTGAGCTCATCTCAATGGCTGAGTCGACTTCCACATGCATACCTTCATGACTAAGCTCCATGAGCTTATATCCTGATTCCAATCTTGTGAGCCCATACCCATAATTTTGTCATGACCACACCATTTGAAAGCTCACTCATCTTAACTTTGAGTATGAGCTTCTCTTGTGATGTCAGGATGCTTTTGTAACATTCCATTCAGCTCGTCGATGCCAAGTCCATCAATCTAATGTGACATTATCATCATCCATCATTTGTGTTGCTCAAGATCGCCAAAAACCTTCCGCACAACTCGGAAAATGACTCGCATTGCCTCATTCAGAATCGCTCAATCCCTCAAACATGATTTTAACTCCTTGACGACTCTCCTGGAGAATCGACAACCAACTTGGAATCCTCCCATTATGGAACTCTTGTGTTGGGTAGTCATTTCGACATCCCCGCATGAAAATTATCTCTTAAATTTCCACGTTCTTAGCAAAACAAGTCTCAAAACCCCCTATGTTGAAACCTTGTGTTGGCCTAGCCATCACCGAAACCTCACTTTGGCCTCCAACCTTCATTATTCCCCACACGGAACTCTTACCTCATCTCACCAATCTTATTATTCCCACTTGGCCATAATTTGGAATTTCTCCTACACAAACCTTCCCGAGCTCCTCGCATCTGGTGATCTCCTCTAATAAACTTGATCCCTTTTTTTGAACTCAATTATTTTGTGGCAAACTTGGTTCTTGAGCCCTAACATTGAGCTAAGTTTAAATCTATCTCATTTACCCATGAACTCGGGTTCCACTAGGAGAAACATACCAAGTTCTTTATTTACATTTGTGAAACCCCAAGCTATCTTTAGTTCAATCTCGTGATTCATTCTTTATCTAGCTCTTAAGATCTCGATCCTTTATAAATTTTTTTGAGTCATTTCCATCTTGAATTTGTAATCTCGGGCTCCACTACTAAGCCATTCCACAAATAATTGGGATACAATTATTTACCATGCATAATCTCATGGTTTGGTTTCTTAATGCAAGAATTCCTTCATGGGGCCTTCTAACTTATGAAGTGTATTTTTACGTTGATCTCGGCTTGCCGAGCTACTCGGTGAGTTATCCCTTAACTCAACCCCTAATGTGGATATTCTCATAATGTTATTTTTCTCTGATAAGTGAATTTATTAGGATCTTTCTTGAAACTAGAGGTTAATGTATATACAACAAGACCCTTTTAACCCTGATTTATGGATTTTGATCATTTTGCATGAATCATTTGAGAGTGATCTTACCAAATATCAGTTTCCTTGCTCTGAGTAAACCCTGAGATTTGAAAACCTAGGAAAGGAAAATAAGTTCAAGATGTTCCTGAATCCTCCTAGAACATCGTAAATGTTCTCAAAACACAAAAAAATTCATGTAGGCCCCTAAGTCCTTTGGTGAATACCTAGAGTTCAATAGGACCCCGTTGTCCAATTTTTCCATGTGTGCAAAATTGATAACATTTTTGCGACCTCTTGGGGATGATTTCCTACTAAGCATGATTCCAGTAGCCTTAAGTCATCCGTTGGGCATGGAGTTAATATTGGAATCCCGAAGATGATCTAATCTTCTATGATACATGATCTTAAACTCTCCAGCAATGATAGGTAGGGAAAATATATTGACACCAACAAATGCTTGACACTTACAGTGAAATGTGGAATTTGGGATGAAACATCTGAGGATTTGGAAATATCCTAAACTCTCTTTGAAACCTTGAACCTTATCCTCCTTGAAAACCTCCAATGATGATACAATGTGTAGAACAACACAAAATACAACAAAGAAGGAAAGCAAAAAAACATCAACACACAACAATGTTCAAAATGACTTAGAGGAAAACATCTAACTAAACTCGTATAAGGGTGGAATGATCTCAAAAGCAAGCTTTGAGATGTATCCCATTAACATGAATGGACAACTCTTCTCCATTGAGTTTGGATAGATGAAATGAATTCAGATCTTTGCAACTCGTGATGATGTATGGCCCACTCCAGAGAGCATCAAAATTAGAGTGCATGCCTAGTTTGGCCCGCTCGGTATCCCATTTGAGTATGAAATCTCCCTCTTGAAAATTCCTATTGAATGCCTTCTTATCAAAAGTCTTCTTAACTTGAGCCTGATGTTTCTCTAGAGTTTTCATGGCCTTGTTCCGTAGTTCTTCTAACTCCATTAGTTCAGTGAACCTAACTATCATAGGGTCACTCTCCATAACCTCAAGCTGATGAGATAACGCTAAAGAAGGTAATTCCAAGGATAGTGGAAGTTTTGCTTATTTTCCATATACCAGCATGAAAGGTGAATTACCGATAGCTCTTTTTCGTGTGATCTGATCTACCCACAGGAAATTTTGAGTTGAGTGTGCCAAGTTCTTCTATTGGTTTCTATTGACGCTTGATGATCCGTGTGAGATTCTTGTTACTCGGAATAGGCTAATCCATTCCCCTATGGGTAATAGTTGGATGAAGTTTTGAGATAAACCCCGTGTGTAAGAATTAGTTAGCAATGTAATTAAAATAAAGACTAACACCTAATAGTATCAATAAAATGCTAAACTAAAGTCTATGCACCATCATGCTAAGAGATAAAAAAGTAGTAAACATAGACACTATGCATTAGAACATTGAAAATAAACCTCAAGATAACATGCTAACACTTATTGCTCTACTTTTAGAAAGCTAAATCAATGAAATGGACCTAGGAAGATCCTTTAGCTATCAAAGGGTTGATAGTTATTGCTTGATCCAAGAGGATTTAGGATGGAGGTTCATCAAGTCATGACAACAAGGCCTTTCTTGATTAACTCTATTGATCTTCACAAAATAGCTTGGATGATTGAATACAAATGGATGATGCTTAGCTCCACTAATGATAAAATGGATATAGCTTAGGATGTATGTCATTTAGGTGTGTAAACATGTAAAAAGAGAAGGTAGGAGGAGGGCTCCTTATATAGTCCCAATAGATAAAAGAATCTCTACATCCCTTTACATGTGGGATAATAGTGAGGTTGGTTAGTTGTGGATAAGGATGGTTAAAAGGGGGTTAAGTCAACCTAAGGAGAGTTTTTTTGTCCTTTAGTGACTCATGGGGTTTGAGGGGATTCATTAATTAACCCAAGTGATTAATTAATAGGTGAGCAAGCTTATAGAAGCTTTTAGAGAGGAATAATTAGTATGATTTAGGGGATAAGAAGAGTTTAATCAAATAAATGATGATTTATTGATCTAATAAAAGAGGAAACTTAATTAATTAAGAATAATTAATTAATTCAAGTAAAAAGGGGTTTAATTAATGGAAGGTCGTTAATTGTCATCTTTTCTGGATAGAAGGGCCAATTAAATAGCATAATGTAGTTAATTAATGACGATAGAAGAGAAAATGGACATTTATTGACGATATGTCATCAATTTGTGGGAAAGGATTTAATTAGCAAAATTTAAGTATTTAAATTACTGGAGATAAATTATAGGTGTCTACATTTTCCCCTCTTTGGGGTGGTGTAAGTGACGCACTTCAAAGATAGTAGATAAGTAAAATTTTGAAGGGGTAGAAGAAAAATTAGTAGAAGTGAGAGATGCCCCCTCGAGTGTCGATGGGGTGATGAAGGAAGGCGATCAAAGATAAAAAAGATGAGGGAAATGGAAAGAACACAAGGGACATGATGCCTCAAGTGAAGAAGAATATATAAAGGGGTAGGATGCCCCAAATGAAGTTGAATAAAATGCCAATATGAGAATGATTATAGAAGAAATATGGATAAGGAGAGATAAGAACTAACCTTCATCCCTTGTTTTTGAACAACTTTTGTCATCATATATTTCCAAAGATCTACGTCATCGGTCCTTATTAAAATATAAACATATGCCAAAAGTAAAATGACATGAAAAGCCATAATACAAATAGTTTCCATTGCTTGAAAACACTAACTCCATGTAAACATACAAAATGCAATGCAATACAAGAAAGTAAACATGCCTAACTCCTGCAACATACATAATGCAATGCAATACGAGAAAGTAAACAAGCTAACCTAACAAAGAAACATAATGCAATGTTTTTGTTATCAAGCTTTGATTCTAACCTATGTGAATTAACGACAAAGGTTAAAAGTGGTGTCCCAAGCAAGGATACATGCAAGGGAATAATGGAGGAAACTTGGGTCCTATGAAAAGAAAACATGCACTATGAAACAATACCAAACAACTCATTGTGCCCTAGAGTATATACATAGTAAGCAAACCAAATTTTTTGATGGAGGTAGATCAAGATGATCCATGAGTCACACACAAGAACAAGCGAGAACCAAAGAGTGACATTTTGTAGGATGATTTTAATTGTTTTTTTTTTTTCTTGAAACATATTTGAATGTTTTTGTGATTTTCTTTGAATTTTTTGAATTTTTAAAGTTTATATGAAGCTATATAAAGCTAGTAAGAAAAAGAAGCGTGGATGCCCCCAAGTGATAGATGGGATGTACAAGGGAAAATGCCATGCATATGAGAAAGTGAAGATGTGACATGCCCCAGCGATTAGGTGGGAGTATTCAAAGATAAACTCTTCACACGTAGAAGGGGGATCAAGGCCAATATAAAATAGGTTCAATCATGAGGGAGAAAGGATGCCCCCAACATAAGTTGGCCAAGAAACACATGATAGAAAGGAAGTAGAAAATTGTCTTATTAAAAGGGGACAAAAGTGTCCATGCAAACATGGAAAAGAGGCCATCCTATACACATGGATGTTCTAAATGATTTTTGAAGAATAGAGATGCTATGAAAATATTTAGAAGGTGGTTAATGAAAAAGTGATTATCCCAAGGCAAAAATCATGAGACAAGACATGTGCTAAAGAAAAAGAGTTTGAACAAGGTCCAAAAAGTAACACTTGGTAACATACTAATCTTGTTTACTCATCGAGATCCTATGTGTGCATGTGGAAATGAATTACCTCTTGAAGGAAAGAGTTGATAGACAACAAGTGAAGACACTAGCCAATGTGTAGGAATGATTTATTTTGAAAGGTGATTTATGAATGGATTGTGGAAGGAGAGTCATACATTGCTCCGTTGCCATCCAGATGTCATAGCCCCGATGGAGATGCATTTGATTCTAATCACAACATTTCTCTACTATTCATGCATCCATATCGCTCCCCAGTAGAGATGATTGAAATACCCCAAGAGAGAGTTATATATCAATTTTATTTTTCTTTTTTATTTTTTTTTGATTGATTAATTTTGATTCTTTTTTTTTAAAAACTTATTTCAGCTCTCTTGTTTGACAAGGGGTTAAGAATCACCGATGGCTTGATGGAAGGATGTGGAAGTGATTGTGATGAAGACATTGGCTAGTGTCAAAAAATACGCCCAAAATTTCTTCACAACAAGTTTATTAGATGAGAATTGTGATAGGATCTCTAAGAGGTCATTCGTTCTTTAATTTACCAAGGTGATAAAAGACCAGGGTCAAACAAATACCATAGAGATAAATGTCAAAAATGTGTATGAAATAAACTAACCAAAATAACATCAAAGGGATGAAAATGGTGGATGAATTGTAGAGGAATATGAAATAAAGGAAGAAATAACATCCATGTGTACGTAATACTTGATTGCAATGTTTGATCTTTGTACCTTTGATTTTGTTTTTTTTTTTTTAATGTTTTAATGTTTTATCATTTTTTTGTATTTTTGAACTATTTTATGATTTTTGATTTTTTTTATTTTTGATGGTTATCGGAATGAAACATGTCACTTTGCATGATAGGATCCAACAATGATGTTTGTGATTTCTTTGATAAGAGATACTAAGCATGTTTTTTATCAAGTGTAATATTATCCCCGATCTCGATGATCATGGTGAGTTCACACTCAAAAATGATTGTTGATTTGTTTTGAAACATGGGTTTCGTATGTGGAGCTTGAGTTCCCTATCCATAGGTTTTGCACTTTGTGCCATACTTGATGGGTACGTTGGTGTGCATTCTGGAATCACGTTTGATTTTGAATTTTATAATCATTTGAGTTGTTGGGAGATTTGGAGATCTTTGGTGTTTTGGTCTTAGCTTGATAAAGAACATGTCTAGGTTTTTTTATAAGCTAATGCATGAATTTTTTGATCTTGATAAGTGGGAGAATAACATGAAATTTAAATTGATGGGAGGAATGATGGTGGGGGATTGACACAATCATTGATAAAAGAATAATGTGATGGACAAAAAGGACATGGTTCGAGAATTGAAGAAGAGGGGCTACTAGGAGGTGAGCCATGAATAGAATATGAAGGGCTACTAGGATGTGGCCCAACAATAGAAGAATAAGGGCTACTAGGACACGACCCATAGATGTAAGATGATGGGCTACTAGGATGTGGCCCAAGAATAGAAGATGATGGACTACCCGAGGGTGACCCATACATAGAAGACAAAGGGCTAGTTAGACATGCCCCAAGAATAGAAGATAGTGGACTACTTGAAAATGTCCCACAAATAGTAGAGGGAGGGCTACTAGAAGGTGACCCACACCTAGATGAAGATGAAGGGATACTTGGTGTTGACCCCATAAGAGATTGTGATTGAGGAATTGTGATAGAAAAATAGTGATTGGGTGATGAGAAGATAGGCCATGGATCAATGCAAGACCTGTGGGAGTTTCATCACGTAATGAAGAATGTGAAGATGGAAGAATAATAGAGGAGGATCAAGTTTCATGATCTTAGGATCTTCCTCCATTTTTGATAAAAGGAATCAACACATCGAAGTCCTCAAATACGTAGAATCAAGTCTCAAGAAATCCTTGCTCATAATTTTTTAGAGGGATATCTTCATGTGCCCCTATAAAGGCCATGATCACTCCTTTATTATTAAAGAAATCAATTGGTATGGGTTTTTGATCGACCATAGGGGTTTGATTGGAAGAAAAAGGTTCAATTGGTGTGGAAGACTTAGAAGATGTTTGATGATGATTGATAGAAGAAGATGACTCAAGAGATGAAGTAGACTTAGGGCTAGATGTCTTATGAGTAGAAGAAGATTTGGAATTGGTTGGTATATGTTTCTCTATAAGATGACATCGTGGAGGAAGAATAAGAATTTTTTATCAAAAATTCCATATATTGTGACGAGAGTAGAGTAGACTTATAAGGACATTGATCGATAAATATTCAAAGGAATTTGAGTGATGATCGATGAAAAGGTCTTCAAGAGGAAGGGTTGATTGAGGTGACTTATAAAAGAGGTCATACAAAGAAGGGGAGGACTATGATTGAAGAATCGGATTAGATATTTTATAAAGAAGGACTTGCGAAGAATGGGAGGACCGTGACTTAGGAGTCAAATTGGATGAATGATAAAGGAGGTCCCGTAAAGAAAGGGGGACTCAAGAATCACATGTAGAAGTATGATGAAGGAGGTCCTACGAAGAAGGGGAGGACCGTGACTTAGGAGTCAATTAGATGAATCTGAATAGTAGTTTAGATCTAAATCATCAGAATAATCAGAGGAAATATTTGGATTAGAATCCTCAAAAGAAGAGGAAATGTTTGGATTAGAATTAGAAGAAGAGTGGGGAGAATTTAATAATAATTTGGATCAAAGAAGTTCCAAACCATACCATCGACTATGAGATGAAGGTGGGGAATGGGTTACCCGAATGGGTTCTCTATCCCAAGAACCAAACAAGGTTTAGTCATGATGGGCATCTTTTGATGTGAACGCCAAAACTTTGATTCCTTATTTTTGTATGTATAAGGGACCTTGTGATAATCAATCATTGTTGGCATGTGTTGGGTTCAAAGGCCTAGACCTAGATTGTATGATCAAACTTCTTCAAAGTGAAGAAGGTTTCATGTTGATTTGGGTAGCATAATGAAAACCAACTAGACATTTTGTAAATATGGGGATGCTTGTGTGATTTTCCAAAAGGAAGCTAAGGAAAAATACATCATGATGACTCAAGATTGATAATCCAACAAGGTTTGGACAAAAAGTTTGGAGGCATAAATGTCAAAGGATTGATCAAATTTTTAGCAACATAAAGGATACAAAGGAAATATTTCCAATGTTCGATTGATGTAAAATTTTCTTGATAGGAAATGTTTTTTCCAAGGTTTGAAAGATATGTTCAAAAATGATCATGAAATTAGGAAAAAACAAGAAGATCAAGAGGATCAAAGACCCAAAGGATTGTCCTAGAAATGAGTTTATAAGATGGATAAACACAAGGAACAATCATGTAATTTCAAAACACAAAGACAAATTAATGACCAAAGAATAATGAATGATAAAGAATCAATGGATCAAAGTGATTGTCCTAAATGGATAAGTCAATATGACAAATGAGACACAATCACACAAATTTGTTTGTAAACCAATCAATCAAATGGAGTAATTCCTAAGTGTTCGATCAATCAATAGTTTGACACATAAGATGACCAAAAAATGTCACCACTTATGCCAAGTTCAAAAAATGAACAAGACGTAAGTAATAACAAAAGGTTGATATGATTTCCAAACAAGGTATACTAAAAGTGAGTTTAGATCCAATCAAGACCTAAATCTCAAAAAGTAGAAGTTACAAACATGAACGATGCAACAATACCACTAAGATATGTTAACCAAAATTTATGGAAAAGTAAGGTATTAGTATCAAAATAATATTATATGATGTCACATAAAGGTAACAACAACACTTTTCAAAATCAAGGTAATGTTTGAAGGAAAACTAAGGCTATAGTATACCAAGGAATTTTTATGATGCGCGTAGCGTAACGTTACAATCTAGACACTTAGGTCAAGTTTGCAAGAAACAAGACGTAAGTATCAAAATTATGGCGATACGATACAAGTAAGATAACACCTCAAAGGAGAATCAAGTGATGAATCAAGCCTAACTATGATGATGATCTTGACTTGGGTATCAAGATAAAATAGTTACCAATGATATGAGTACATGCCCACACACTTTAGATGTTTAATAACCCAGACACAAACATGGATGAGCGTAAATGGACATAAAATTGGTGACACCATCAATTAGAAACACAATGTGTGGTCACTCCTCTTTTGATCAACAAAGTGTCAAAAGAAAGTGAAGGAAGTAGTACAAGTGAGGATAAAAAATGTTGGCCTCACTTTGATCAGAGTTTCACCTCACCTTAGGGTGAGTGAAAAACTAAGAAAAAGTAATGCTTCACACGTTTCGTGATGAATGATGGATCTTTACAACAACAATTTGGTCAAGTTGGCTCCAAAGACTGAATGGCCTTCCTAGGTGGTTCACTCAACTAGGTGTCAAAAGTTATCTAAGAGCGAGCTCGATTTTCCAAGAAAAGTCACACTAACTAGTTCTTAGAGTATCTCAGCTTTACTTTACCCCTTCAAGTACAATGGGAAATAAATGTGTCCATCATGTACTCTCACTAGGGTCGCGATACAGATAACTTTGATGCTAAATCTCACAAATGGTAAAACTAGTCAAGTAGGTTGTGCGAAGCACTTCCTGTTTCATCCACAAGGTTCCCTCTTATGTGGATTACTTTAGGGTTCCTAGAACCACCCCCATTGTTGTAGCTTAAGGTGTTATGCCAAAGGGGTTATGTTCTAGTTGAATGGATAGGGACATACCCTTTTCTAAACCTGCAAATATAATGTGATGTTTGTGGTGTGTTTTTATCTTTTTAGCTTAATTTGGTTTGCTTGAACACCTTTTGGAAACCTACACAGAAATTGTATTAGTAGTTTTTCTTTTGTCTCATTTCACCTTTCTTTGACAAGCATTTATGGTCTATCATATGGATTAGTAATTTTCCATACACACAAAGAGGAAAAACATCATTTTTGATTCTCAAGATCATCCTAGGACACAAGAGAAGAGCATACGTGACACAAAATCCAACTAAGAAATCAAAAAGTGGAAAATACTTTATTGAAATGTGAAATATGTTCATCTTAACCAAATTTGACATTCACAACATTTTTCAAAGTAAAAAGAAAGAGATAAAAGTCATTTCTGATTCCCAAGATCGACCAAAAAGGTGTGAGGGAAGATCATACGTGACTTTTCCTCATATGACTAAGCATGCAATGTTTATCCAAATTTAAATAATTTAAAAAAAATCATGTAAATACACCTTGCAAAACAAAAATTAATCATAATAAACCTTAGGATGTTAGTATTTTAATGACACAAGATTTTGTAATTGTTAAATTGATATTCAAAACCATACTGTGGTACATGCACTGCACATTCCAGCATATATGCATGTGGGTTATGGTTCTTGCATGTCTCTGTGTGGTCTAATAGAAATACAAAGTTCCTACGCTGCCAAGTAGATGTATGCGCATGCCTCGATCATGCACATGCGCTAGAGATGATGTGTGCACATGGGAAATAAAATACATATTCAAATAAATATGAAGCAATAATGTGCGTTGGCAAGAGATCCTATATCAACGCTAGAAATGGGTATATGCGCAAACTATGTAGGACACAGAGTCGTGTGCGCTATCATAAGGATGCATGTTTCTACGGTTTGGGTGCCAAGGTTTAATAATTTTGACAAAAACTAGGTATAATACCATGGTAGTGCATGCATTGGAAAATGATGTCTCGTATATTTAGGAAATGAGTGCTTTATACTTTCTAATAATTTTGACAAAAACTAGGTATAATACCATGGTAGTGCATGTGGATTTACGTGAAATGATGTCTGAAAACAAGTCGATATCAGTGGAATGAGTGCTACCACTTAGGTTTATATTCTGCGTTGGTATGACATTTTGTATAGCATAAATAGGGTATAATACTACATATAGTGCATGCACGCTTGAAGAATGATGTCTATGGTAGGGAATGTGTGCCTATGCTAGGGTTTATGTGCTGTGCACCCCTAAAAATGTACCTAGTGATGACATCAAAATATGACATAATGATGTAAGAAATCTCAAAAAGCTCAAAATTTTAACATGTTAGCTCAAAATTGACAATAACCCATCAAAATTAAACCCCTAAACAACACTCAACACATGCAAAGTTAGTAAAATCATAAGAAATTTAACATTATTTCACACATGTGCATATCAAGGGTTAGCCAAATATTGAAATAACAACAAAAATTGAACTACAAATTTTGCTAAGGGACTAAGGACTCCGTCCCATCGGGCATGCCAAATGTGTGCAATAATTAGTTACATTATAAGTAAAATCAAGACTAAAACACCTAATAGTCTCAATACAATGCTAAACTAAATTTATGCACCATCATGGTAAGAGCTAAACAAGTAATAAACATCAACACTATGCATTAGAACCTTGAAAATAAACCTCAAGCTAACATGCTAACATTTATTGCTCTACTCTTTAGAAAGCTAAATCAATGAAATGGACATAGGTAGATCCTTTAGCTATCAAAGGGTTGATAGTTGTTGCTTGATCCAAGAGGATTGAGGATGGAGGTTCATCAAGTCATGGAAACAAGGCCTTTCTTGATTAACTCCATTGATCTTCACAAAATAGCTTGGATGATTGAATGCAAATGGATGATGCTTAGCTCCACTCTAATGGAAAAATGCTCTAAGATGATAAAATGGCTATAACTTAGGCTCTATGCTCATTTAGGTGTGTAAAGGTGTAAATAGAAAGGTGGAGGAGGGATCCTTATATAGCCCAATGGATAACAAAATCTCTACATCCCTTTACATGTGGGATAATAGAGAGGTTGAGTTAGTTGTGGATAAGGATGGTTGAAAGGGGTTGAGTCAACCTTAGGAGAATTTATTTTTTCCTTTAGTGACTCATGGGGTTTCATGGGATTCATTAATTAACCCAAGTGATTAATTAATAGGTGAGCAAGCTTATGGAAGATTTTTAGAGGAATAATTAGCATGATTTAGGGGATAAGAAGGGTTTAATCAAAAAAATGATGTTTTTTCCATGATCTAATAGAAGAGGAAACATAATTAATTATGAATAATTAATTAATTCTCTAAAATGGGTTTAATTAATGGAAGATCATTAATTGTCATCTTTTAGGAATAGAAGGGCCAATTAACTAGCGTAGTGTAGTTAATTAACGATGATAGAAGAGAAAATAAGTATTTATTGACAATATGTCTTCATAATCCTTTTGGGTTTTGGATATAATTAGCACAATTTAAGTATTTAAATTACTAGAGCTAAATTATAGTTATGTATAACCCCATTCTTGATAGCCCATTTGGTAAATTTCAAACCAAGAAATGCCATTGCATTGTCCAAAATTACTGTAAATGGAACACCAAAACGTGTCATTATACCCTCGAGAAAATCAAGAACCGAGTTCTCATTACTCTCCTTCAATCCTACTGCCTCTGTCTATCGAGCAAAATAGCCCATTGTAGTAAGGAATCATTTATGTCTATCAATGGATCGTGGATTAATCATTCCAATGAAATCCAACCCCCATTGAATGAAGGGTTGATCCACTTTAATTGGATGCAGTGGAAGAGCTACCAATTTCTTTCCTTGAAAAAGGCAATGAAAAAGGAACATTCCTTACCTAAAGATGGGCATCTTTGAACAAATCTAGCCAATAGTAACATGATCACATGATCTTGGTAGCAGTTTTTCATGCAAAATAATGTCCTCTAGATAGGCCATTGTGAAACTCTTCTAGTATCTTACTTACTTGTTCCGGTCCCATGCACCAAAGGAGAACACCGTTCAAATCCTTCAAAAGAGAACATTATCTACTAGAACATATGGAATAGACTAAAGACAAAAGTTCATCTTTGAGTTTTATCCATGTTCATAGGATATACTCCTGAGAAAAGGAAACTCTTCATTTTGGATAACCAATCAACCTAATCATCACCTTCATTAGTGTTTAGGAGTGTCACGTCCTCATCACCTTTTGATTCCATGTCTGCAGCAAGTTTTTGACACAAATCTTTTCCTCAGAAAATTTTGGTAAATTTTATATGTAAGTCATACTCCATCACCTTCTTGATCCATCCAACATGCTTTTTATTCATCTATTTGTTCAACAAAAATCATTGACACTGGATGAGACACCATCGATGATTTTTTTGTTGACACCATGTGCTTGAATTTCTTCAAAGCTTGAATAACCAAAAGACTTGTTTTTCAATGAATGAATATTTGAGCTCATAGTATTTGAGGGATTGAATGAAGAAAGCAATTGGTTGCTCCATCAGATCATCATTTTTCTAGGTGAGGATCCCTCCGAAATGCCTCTTGACTTGAAATCATAAAGAATAAACTATTTATCAAACACGGGATTCACCAAAGATAGGAGATTGAGAAATGGCCTTTTCTATGGCTTCAATCTCTCCCTCCCTTCCTTTATACATGAGAATGACATATTATTCTTTAGGATGGACTGTCGGTGGTTTATCCAATGGCCACAAATGAGGGATGAATCTCCGTAATGAAGTTTATGGTTCTAAGAAAACTCTGGAGACCCTTCTTGTGACTTGGGAGAGATAAGGACATAATCGAATGGATCCTGGTTAGAAAATAGAAATTACTTCCACCAAACAACATGTCCCAAAAATTTCCTTCATGCACAATAAAAATACATTTCTTAGGATTGAGTGAAACCCCAAATTCCCTACACCTTCGGAAAACCTTCCTTAGATGTGTGATGTGGTTTTCTGCATGCTTAGAATATATAGTTATATCATCAAGGTAAACCAAGATGATATCATTTATTAGTCCCTTAAATGCCATGTCCATGGCTCTTTGGAAAGTATCCCTGACATAGGACAATCTGAATGGTATTTTTTCGTAAGCATATATGTCCCACTTGGTAGTGAAAGCCGTCTCGAATTGATCAGATTCTTGGACGAGAATTTGATTGTAACCAAAATATCCATCGAGCAAGGAAAATCTTTGAGCTCTTACCACCATTTGAAGGATTTTCTCCATTGATGGAAGAGGATAATGATCTTTCAACAGGCATGGTTCAAATCCTTGAAATCCATGCATAGCTAATTTTCCATGTTCTTCTTCCTTACAGGGACCAGATTGGCTACCCAAGAGGAATGCTTGATAGGAAAAATTATACAGGCTTGATGAGTTTGGTTAGCTCCTTTCTCATTAGTGGCTCAATTTTGGGATTAATTGGCCTCTATTTCTAATGAATTAGCTTGGCATTAGGATCTAGTTCGATGGTATTTTGTGTTAGACCTGGATAAAAACCACGTAGGTCTTTATAGCTCCATGCAAAAATCTCATGATACTCTTGACAAAGTTTTGATGAAATATTCTTTTTCTTTTGGGAGTGCATACTTTTCTCGATCTTTAAAACTTTTCATTTTCTACCTTGAATTCCTCAAAATATTCTTCTTTGACCACCATGTTAGAGCTTTTTCTTTTGGCTTGATCATCTGAATTGAAGATGGATTCTAGAGTAACTAAGCCTTTTGGTAGCTTGTTGCTTTTCAATTGTATGATTTTATCACCATATGCTTCTTGCAACTTTGCTTGACCTTTTGTAGCAAACTCTACCTCCTCTTGTAGAAATAGAACAATTTGTTTGTCACTTATCAAAACTTTCTAGATACTCACATTATCAGGGATTGCAAGTCGAACCACCATTTTCAAAGATTTCTGCCATTCTTTCATGATATCAACAGGTATGTCATATTGCGAGCCAATCATAGCAAGCCTATCAACATCTTGATTTTGATTTCTAGGAACCACATGGATCCAAAAAGCTTCAAAATATTCAATAAAATCCCAAACTCGATTCTTGTATGATCTTAAAATATCATTTTTGGATGCAGTGCATGCTATCACTTGATGAACAAATAATTCAATGTCTCTAAAAATAGTCAGGGATTTTATTCCCTTCTTTTGAGCTAGCTGAATTCCTTGCATAAGGGCTTCGTATTCAGCAACATTGTTAGTGAAACTGAATTGTAACTAGAAAGATGAGAAGTACTTATCTCCTTCTAGAGAAATTAGCATGACACCAAAACCAGATCCATTCTTACTCCTCGAGCCATCGAAGAACAATTTCCATAGTCCTTCAGAATTGCTTTATGTTTTCACAAGTTGTGGTATGATCATACCTTCTTCATGAATGCAGTATGTACACAATCCTATCTCTTTCAAAAGTACCAAACCATATTTTTCCCTACCAACACATCAACATAGGGATTATACTGATGATCTCCACTTACTTCATCCAACACAATATCGGGGAATTCTTCCACAAGAGTGGTTGGTTCATGATCAACATCTTCTTCTTCTGGATCACCGATGGTATAATTCCCATTTATAGGACTAGCAGTGTAGGGTTCTACATGATTATGGTAGATTGGTTCTGCCCTTATAGTCACTTTGGTTCCATATCGAGTCCTAAGAATCATATGTGACCAATCAGCCGATAGATAACCGCCCATCTTGGCAGTGAAATCTCATGATAGGAAGATGAAAAAGAGAGGAGGGAGATCAATGATTGATATGTCTTGGGTGAATGAAAAATGGGCATGCATGGATGGTAAGTTGAAGTCCTTTAATAAATCCAACAATTTTAATGGTTATGCCATCTAGCTAAACAAATCCTCTTGAACCGGGTGTATAGTGTATGCTTAGTATATTATGCAATTTTTTTGGGCATGACCGAGCTACTAACACAAAAATTGATCATGCAATTATGTACCAGGTGGTCACCAATGATCAGAGAAATATATAATGGTGGTGGTTTGTTCACTTTAGGAATACTTTTCCCTTCTGGTTGACACAAATTCGTAGGAATTATTGCCCCACGACCCAATGATCTGTCGGTTGTACCAAAACTTTTCAGAGCTTCTTGCAACAATTTTATTTGAGAAGGAATTGAGAGTGTGTCCCACATGGTAACACTCAAGTTGGTATTCTTCATTTTTTCTACAATACTGAAGGGAATTGCTCCTACTTTACTAAAATTTCTTTGGGCATTAGAATCCTCTTTTGGAAAGTGCTTGTTAGGTACCATGATGCTTGAAGAACCTTATTTCCTTGTAGCTTGGCTAGCATGTGTTTCTGGCGGTTTCTTTCCCACATATTTATCAACCACCACTTGTGGCTGAGGTTGTGAAGTGGATGCTTGATAAGATTTTGAAGGTTGAGATTCCATTGCTCTCTTTTTAGAATGAGTGTTTTCCACCACTAATGAAGAATCTATATTTAACCCGTAAAAATATTCTGCTTGCCAATTTAACAAAGTGGTTTCTTCAGGTGCCTATGGTTAATATGATATTTCCTACATAGATGAATTTTCTGATTGGCTCTAGAGGGGTAGATACACTTTGAACCATAAGGTCTGGATAAGAAATCCATTGGGGCAAATATTTTGATTATGGGGTTGAGAACAAGGATAACACCATTCATAGTCTTGAACTAGATTATTCTGGATAAGTACAAAAGCTTTGAAAGAGCTAGCAAGAAGAGGGTTCCTAAAGTTTAGAGGTCTGACATTCGTAGCTTGACTTGTGTTTTGATTTTGAGGCTGATTGTTCCCTTAGAAAGGAGGATGGTTAGCCTGATACTGCTGATTTTTTGGATGGTATGGATGATCATATTGAAATTGTTGCCTCTTGAGTGCAACAAGCTCATTCCCAAAAGTTTGTAGAAGTGAATTGAATTCAAATAGATCATTTCAAGGGGTGGAGGTAGACCAAGTGAGCTAGTTACTTAGAAGTTGATAGAATAGGAAAAATGATAGGCTGAGTATTTGTAAGATCTAGAGACAAAAACATTGGCGGTCATGGATCTATATTTCCTTGCTTAATCAAGGAATTCTATGCTCTTATGGAAACTTCGTAGGCATCAAGTAGTGTAGTCCATCCCATGGACTGGATCATAACTACTATATAACTATTCAAGGCTTGAAAATAGTAAAAGAATGCATTATTTGGAGAAGGCTTTATGAGTGTCGAATCCTATTCCAAGTCCTTTGGAATCGGAAGTTGAAATCACTCATGTATTCTTGGGGAGATCTCTTTATGGTAGTGAGTTGTTCCAAGTGTGACAGGTGGTCACTCTTTTCTTCAAAATATTTACAAAGATTCTCCCCAACTCATCCCAAGTGGTTATAGTATAACCCACAAAACCACTAAAGTGATTTTTCCTTGAAGGAAGTAGTAAGGAGTTTGACCGCAACGTTGTCTTCTATAACATTATATATTTCGCAAATGTTGGCCACATCAATAATATGTTCCACAAGAGTAATATGAATTTCCCTTGTGTAAAAGGGGAGAATTTTGAGTGCAGTAACATGTATAGGATCTCGTTGGGCTAATAGAAGAGGGATTCCTGCATTGAATGCATGAAACACTTGGTGCCTTGCCATTCTACTTAGAGGCTTATTATTCCTAGGTGGAGGAACCTTTCGTAAGGAGGAGTTGAATGATATCTATGTGGTGATGATCAGTACTGGTGATGTTGAAATGCTTCTTCTTCTTGGAGGAGACAAAGATAACTCAATATGTTGATAATTTCCTTCTCATCTTGCAAAAGCTCTTGTCTGAATTATTCGCATATGTTAACAAACTGAGATACAAAATCTAGAGGTATAGAGTCACCAGTACTTTGATTCATGCAAGTATGAAGATAAGTACCAACTCTATCCCACTCGGGCATGTGCTAAAAATTGTTATTGCCAAATAACTGCACTCTTTGAATGGCCAAAATGTGAACATGGCATTTAATGTGATTGGGTAACATGGAATCACCTCTCAAGCTCGAGGATTGGTCTCAAGGTGAACCTCCGAGAAGGCCAACTTCCTCTCCTAAATTAAGTTCTATACTACTCCTAGTGCAATAAAATGGTTATCTAGACCTATGCTAACATTTTCATGGGCTTTAGGGAAAGATATTTGCAAGAAATGAAACTATACTAGGGATGGTGATGCACCAAATAAAGGGTGTTGCTAGACTCAGGAAGGGTTAATTTGAAGAGGGTGTTGTGCACCACAAGAAAACTTCACCTACTGCAACTTGGAAAGGGTAAACATAATACCACAAACTAAAGAGCATGCATTCCCTTTGTTAAAAATCAATCAGAAAAACAATATATCAGTCTTCCAGTGAAGAAGGATGAAATTAAGAAGGGTGAATAAACACCAAAACTCAACTAAGCAATACTCCACCACTTAACATGCAGAGAACTCCAAGGACCTGCAATGTGAACTTTGAACTTGCACAAAGTGTATCTCAAAAGCATGAGAAAGGAAAAAAGAAGTATAGAATGATGAAAGGACAAAGAGTAGTCACAAAAACATATTTTATTTCTTGAAAAATATGCATAATGCATCATTACATTCATAAGAGTTAACGTTTGCCATTACAATATTGGAAAGGAGGCTTGAAAGTTCCCAATCCAAATAGTAGTCACAAAAACATATTTTATTTCTTGAAAAATATGCATAATGCATCATTACATTCATAAGAGTCAACGTTTGCCATTACAATCTTGGAAAGGAGGCTTGAAAGTTCCCCAATCCAAAAATCTAACTTGCAGAAGAGAGAGGATTCTTGAAAAATATGCACTTTTCTAAGATGTATAACTTGTCCAACCCCTTGGAATGAGCTTCCAACTTACATTTATAGAAGAATTTTGTGAGAGAGAAGAGGAGAAGTCATAAATTCCTTCCTAAAATGAAGGTACATGATGGTCATCATTTATTACAAATTTAGTTGAACCAATTAACCTTCCATCATGTGCCATTAATGACCAGTTTGACTTAATCCTCTTATTTAATTAAAGGAATATTTAAATAAAATAATTTAATAATAATAATAACTACCCTTATTAAAACATTTTAATAAAAATATTAATTTAATATAATTAATATTAAAAATATTAATTTAATAATTTATAATGGGAGGCCCCCTTAGGTTGGTTTGCTTTGAAGGGGGATCCCTTGAGAGAAAGGTTAACTCGGTGGTTGGCTCGCCTTCCAACTCGGGCCGAGTCACCAATGGGTTCCACTTTTGTTTGAACTTGGTGGGCTCATCCCATGCTTCACTAACCCTACTCGGCTCTAACTCGATCGAGTAGAGATCTTCATGCTCCTTGTTAGCTTTGCCTCTCCACAAGCAACCTTCAAATCTTTCCATGAACCCGCTCCACGAGCTATTCTCCTTAGCTCTCTTTTCCTACCATTAAGTTCTGTGAGCACATCACAATGTATGGTGAGCTCCTCCATGTTCGGTGAGCCTTGGTGTACTCACCTTGTCGGTTCTACATCCATGAGTTCTATGTCATTGTCATTGCTATGAGCCTGACCTAAGGACCAAGCCACTCTATGCCTCAAGATCACTCCGAGTTATTCCCCATGCACCATTGAATCTTCTCTTGTGTCGAGTCCTTCGATCTAACTTGGTGGTCCATATCTTTTACCATCTTTTTCCTATGTATAACCTCGTTGGTGAGGAGCTTGAGCCTACCACTTCCCCTACATCATGCCATCCTTGAACTCGATGTCGAGTCCTTCGCGAGCTCGTCCTGGATGAGTTGTTTCAAATGAGCTCCCTTTTCATGATTTTTCCAAGCTCCTAGCTTCACGTCCATCTGCCAAGTTCAATGTCTTCATTGAGCCACAAAGTCACTTTATGAGCAACTCAAATCCCTCATATGAATGAATCGGCCTACCTATTCTTTTCTAGACCTATGTCTCTCACCGTAATGTAACCTTGAGCTTGATTTCCTTAATGAATTATTGATTCCGTGCTCTTTACTAGGTATCGCAAGGTTCATTCATGAGATCAAATTCAATTTTTGTTTAGCCGCTTTACCTCCTCGTTCTGCTTTTGAATGCTCACCGTTGAGAAACTCATCACTTGTTGGGCTCGCTACTTCGAGGCTATCCTAAGCTACTTGTCTAAGTTCTCTCCTCCTTGACACATTGAGTGATCTCATATTCCACCACCATTTCCCACGAACTCAACACCAAGCCAATTTGAAACATCTCTTCCGATGTGGAATGATCAAACTCCTTACATTTACTCATTTGTTATGACCATCCACCATGCTCCTCACGTTGAGAAACTTGCTCATAGATTTTAGTCACCAAGTTCTCATGAGATCATCTCAATGGACGAGTCAACTTCCATTCCATGGCCCAACCTTCATGACCGATCTCCATGAGCTTATATCCTCGAAACCAATCATGTGATCCCATACTAATAATTTTGTCATGACCACACCATTTGAAAGCTCACTCATCTTAAAGTTGAGTACGAGCTTCTCCCGCGACGTCAAGATGCTTGTGTAACATTCTAATCATCTTGTCGATGCCAAGTCCATCAATCCAATGCACCATTATCACCAATCATTACCATGTTTCTTAGTCTCATCAAAAAATTCCGTATAACTTTGGCAAATGAGTCGCCATCTTGTCTCGAATCGCTCAATCCTCAAACAGGATTTTAAATCCCCGATGACTCACCTGGAGAATCAGAAACCAACTCGACTCCTCCCATTATGGAACTCTTATGTTGGGTAGTCATTTTAACATCCCAACATGGCAATGCTCTCTTAAATTTCCACGTTCTTGGAAAAATGAGTCTCGGAACCCCCCTGCGAAACCTTGTCTTGGCATGCCATCATCGAAACCTCACGTTGGCCTCCCACCTTCATTATTCCCCACACGAAACTCTTACCTCATCTTTCCAATCTTATTATTTCCACTTGGCCATAATTTGGAATTCCTCCCATAAACACCTTCCCAAGATCCTTCCATCCAAAGTGATATCCTCTAATCAACTCAATCCCCTTGTTTGAGCTCAATTCTTTCATGGCAAACCTGGTTCTCGAGACCTAACATTGAGCTCAATTTAAATCTATCGATTTACTCATGAACTCTTTCTTCAATTAGTGAAACATGCCAAGCTCTTTACTTACATTCATGAAACTTCAAGCTATCTTTAGTTCGATCCCGTGAATCATTCTTCATCGAGCTCCAAAGAGCTCGGTCCTTTATAACAATATTTCGAGTCACTGCCATCTTCAGTTTGTAATCTTGGGCTCCACTACTGAACCATTCCAAAATCATTGGGATACCCTTATTTACCATGCACGATCTCATGGTTCAGTTTCTTAATGTAATAATTCTTTCGTGGAGCCGCTCGGGCCTTCCAAATTATGAAGCATATTTTTGTGTCAATCTTAGATCATTGAGCTACTTAACGAGTTATCCCTTAACTCAGCCCCCTAATGTGGATCCTCTCAAAATGTTATTTTTCTCTGATAAGTGACTTTATTAGGATATTTCTTGAAACTAGAGGGTAATGTAAGTACAACAAGACCCTTTAAACTTGATTTATGGATTTTGATCATTTCTAGCATGAATCATTTGAGAGTGAGCCTCTCAAATATCAATTTCCTTTGCTCTAAGTAAACCCTAAGCTTTGAAAACCTAGGAAAGGAAAAATAGTTCAAGATGTTCCTGAATCCTCTTGGAACATCGTAAATGTTCTCAAAACACAAAAATTTCCCGTAGGCCCCTAATTCCTTTGGTGAAGACCTAGAGTTCAATAGGACCCCATTGTCCAATTTTGCCATGTGTGCAAAATTAGATAACAATAACCAAAACTCGAATAATTGGAGCTTGGAATAAATTTCCCTATATTTTTTAATTTTTAAAGCATTATACCCTTCAATTCCAACTACCATACTCATCTCTAGTCATATAGATGAAGTCCTTTAAAGCTTCTAGATATATTATATTTTTGCCAAGAAATAAAAAATAGCAATCAATGGTTGGAAATAATTTGATGGTCTTACATAGCATAATGCCAACCTCTGCCATGGATGACGCCTGTATGAGCTCAATGCTCATGGGGAGTACACCTATTAACATAAATAATAAATTAATTTTTGATTTAATTATGCCGAAAGGTGTTCTTTCAGTTGGACTGAAGCCGTGGCCTTTTGACACAAGGTATAAGTGTGGACAACGGAGATAAACGGGTCGATGAATATGATGTCATGTGAGTCACAAGATGGAGGAAGACAGAGATATTAAGAGTGGTTTTGTGATAAGCATCAGTAGTCACATATTTTCACTTTCCCTATAAATGGTAGTTGTGTCTCGACATGACACATGTAACATTCATGAAGAAATTGACATCCTGCATCCGTGGTTTAACTTTAAACCGTTATACCGCTTGCACAAGCAAATATCACCCAACAAGAAGAAACACCGAGAAAAGCCAAATAACATCAAAAAAACAAAGCCACTGTCTAATTTTTTGAGGACTCACCTATTAAAGTGGAATACCATGTATGACGACATGCTACTTAACGTGTATACAACACTATGGATTCTCTTAATCATTCACTAGCTACTCTCAATTTTGCGCAGATGACTTGAATGACATGGTGGGTACTAGGAAAAAGTTGGAGAGGTTTAGATAAAGGCAAGCTTCCATGTCCATTCAAAAATTGTGTTAATAAGTGTTAATAATTTTAATATCTTCTCTGGTAAAATAGGGGATGATCAATGCACTTCCATGAATGCTATCCACACATTGATATGTTGTTTTAATGAAAAACCCTCTCCAAATACAAGAAATCTACAATAACACTTGGGTCATTACTTATATAACTAAATAGTAAACCGTTACCCACCATTATGATAATCATAAGATTATTTCCCCTCTTCACACTCCTTTATTTAGCATGCTCTCGTACTCTCTTCATGGATATCATCCTCTCCCTTCCCATATTAGACCTCGTTTTTTCTATAAAAACTCGCTTCCTTATCCATGACCTCTTCCTTCCTCAAACCCTAGTGCATTGGTGCTGTCATTGATGTTAAGGGGAATTGATGGAAAAGGTGTGAATGGTGAAGTGAAGCTTAATTAGGGGCATTGATATTGATTGGCGTTGCCTTCTCGCTTATAGTTGGAGTGCACAAAGAGGTTTTAGGTTGATTCCAGGATGGTTTTAGGATGTTACAAGCTTGGAAAGTGTGGTTGATGCCCACCGAAGGTAGGGAGAAGGTTGGTATTCTTGGCTAAAATTATCTACATGTTAAAAATTATTTTTTTAGTGTGTGTTAGAGATTTTGGAGTGAGTAACAGGTCAAATGTTGGGAGTCATAGTTGTAACTAGCTCATTTAGGCCTATTTCTAGAGCCTGATGAGGTGTGAGACCTTAATACAGTCATGAAAACCTAAGGTAAGCATGGGAGGATCCTAAAAAAACTTCCTAGGGCATGTATGAGAATTATCAAGGCTTATTTTAGCTCCTAGAGGCAAAATTCAAAAGTCCACCAAAACTACCTTTGAGGATGACAATGAATGCTAAGGTAAATGAGATAGGTTTGAGATGTACAGGAAAATTTATGGCTAACCAACCTATGGAGTGTGTAGAGGGGTGTCTTGTAGTGCTTCATGCCAAATTTCATCAAGTTTTGAAGAAGTTTGTGGAAGTTATGTAAGTTTTCCTAAAACTGGTTCTTAAGGAATGCAAATTGAGCACCTTGTATTTTTAGTATCCAAGAAAAATAATGAATAATTATTCAGATAAATCACAGAAATAATTTTTGAATATAATTCCAATTCCAAGTGTTTGCAAAAAGTTTGGACAAGAAATAAATAAGTTATGATCATTTTTCTAGCCTTGTTTTTTTCTCCCAAACACCTTCCTGAATCGATGGAAGCCAAAGTGTTTTGTTTATCTTAAAATATATTGATTGGGAAATTTTAAATCCTCTCATGGTTCATTAATGGTGTCTCCAATTCCCTTATGTAATCAATTCTTTCTAATAATATGTGGCTGAGTGCAAGGTCTTCTTAGGGTATGCAAGTTGTGTGTCTGAGGGTGTGGTGTGAGATAGTACAATCATAAAAGTTGTGGTTGCATAAAATTTTGAGGTTGGAATGTAAGTTTTATTCCTCTTCAAGTAAATGATAAATGGAATAATGTAACTTATATGGAAAAATTATGGCATGATTTTCCTTACTTCAAAATCTTCCTCCTAAGAACACTCTTCATGTTTGAAGCTTGAATAATCGTGACAACATATTTCTTGTTTTCAGAGAAATTTGAATGAGGAAGTGACTCTAAATTTCTAATTCATGATTTCAAGAATATTTGAAGAGGGAAAAGGTAATTTTGAATTTGGTTAAGCTCCTTGTTGATCAAAATGTGAACTATGTCCCACATGCGAAGGTGAAATCTTAAAACAAAGATGATTTTTTGGTCTTTAGTGAGGTGTGTGATGTGAAAATTAGATTTACAATAATTAAATTATCCTTCATGATAAACCAAACCTTATTATAAACCTTAAATCATTTGTTACCTTGAAAAATGATGCACATTCATTGTTCATGCCTTTGTTCACCGCTAAAATTGAGTCACGGTGATGTTTTTGATTGATGCAAGTTAAAGTAGAGCATGGAATATGTGGATAATGTTTGTGTAAGACCATAGCAATTAAAATTTTGAATTTCATCAAGAAATGATCAAGAATTTTTTTGTCTCTCGGTATGCACAAGTGTATAAACCATTTGTTTAGGGTTTCAAGGAGAGAAATGCTCATATCTCAAATTTGAACCAATGAAATTGCTTCAAATTTTGTAAAAACCTCTATAGTGGGATTGTCTAACCTATTTTCAAGTTTCAAGTCATTTCTTCAAGGTATGATTGAGTTCTTTAAGACAATCATGGTTGTAGGGGTTTAAAATTCTACCATAATGCTAGTGAGCAAATTTAATGTTCTTCTTCACTTGTTGAAGATATGGGACTCCATGAAGACCTCAAAATGATAAGGAACAAACAAATGAACCTGTGTTTGATGTTGAATGGGTTTGAATGGATTAAAATCACATGACAATGGTACTTAATAGCTTCTTTAAATGCTATTTCAGTTCTCCCTCTAGCTCGTAACTTGTAAATTCAAATTTTCAAGTTCTCAAGCTTTCTATCTTCAAAATGAGATTGGACATCGAATGATTATAGTGTGTGTGAAGGAATTCAAGTGGTTTTTGGATTATTTTCTTGTGTAACTCCTCTTTTCCTATCATAACACCTTATGTAACTTCTTTAAGCTCTCAAGATTCAAAAATATGCAAAGAGGAACAATATGATGATGCATATATATGAAAATAAGGATACACGTTACAAGACGTGATTATATAGCTACCTTCTCGAACCACAAGAGGAAGAACATGAAAATTCTTGTTTGAAAAAAAGGTACGTGGGAAGAATGCGAATGGTCTCAACTATATAAAAGAGGAAATGTTGTGAAAGTATTGTGGTCGTTGTGAGTGTATGTGAGTAGAGCTAGTAAGGAAATTGTATGATTGTTGCAAATGAATGTAAGAGATAGAAATTGAAGTGTTGATGAGTGAAAGAGAAAATGAAAGTATAACATTAAATTAATAAGTGTAATCAAATGAATATTGGTAGGAGTATGAAATTCATGGCAGTGTATAAATAGGAGTTTTATATTGAGTTGAAGACATAACAGACGACAAAGAGTTAAGTAGTGCTATGAGATGAGCATGTGACAATCATTTGATAAGGTTGATATAGAGGCCAATAGGAATCTGCATGATTAAAAATGAATAATTCATAATTGAATCTTTGAGATCATATGAGCAAGTCAAAATCATGAAAAAAATTGTAGATGAATAAAGAACTAAGTATAGATGACTCAAAACTAGAGGTAGACAAGTGCACCGAAAGAAGACTTGAAGAGTAGCTTGAAATCATGAAACATATGAAGTGAACAAGAAGTGTCTTCATGCCCGAATTCTTACAGAGAATGAAAAAATGCATAATGGGACATTGTGTGTATAACTCAATAAAAGAGAATATGATGTATGAATTTTATTGAAATAAGACTGATGAAATTGTGCCTTGCATTTGATTTGGTGATCAGGAAAGAGAGAAATTAGAATTAGAATTAATAAGAGAATAAGAAAATCTAGTGGTCACTATCAGTTGTAGAAGGCAACACAGTTAGTGTGATCAACATCTTGATGAAGTATAAGTTGTAGCTTAACATGTGGGGAGTTCTTGCTTCCATGTAAGTTGAAGCTTACTAAGGATAGTTGTAGATGGACCAAATTTTGGAGTTAAGGCTTCCGACAAGTTAAAGCTTGTCAAAGATTGAGTAGTAGCTTGGTTAAATTTTGGAGTTGTAGCTCCATGTTAATTTGAAGCTCAACCATGAAATAATGTAACATTTAAAGGACATTTCTGTTCTAATTCTAGATCTTGGTTTCAATGGGTTTTTTCCTAGGTATGGTTTTATGTGTTTTCATATTAAGATCAAGGAAATGGAAATGCCTGTAAAATTTTGATTAGACACTGATTCACCCCCTCGCAATGTCCTAGTTTCCAAAATTCGTCAACTTGATAATGTTCTTCTTCTTCTTCATGGGAAGGAATGACCATCTTATTATTCTCCACCTAAATCGGTATATCATGATCACCTTTGGCTTTAATAACACTATTAACATTGGCATTAGTAACATTACCACCTTTGGATTTAATAAAACTATTAAAATTGACATTAGTAACATTACCACCTTTGGCTTTAGCACTCTCAGACTTGTTATGAGAAGAATTTGAAGCACTTGAATCTTCTTCCACTTCACCTATCTTACACCTCCTCCCACTAAGTAGTCATGATTGAATCCTACCACTTCTACTCTACTCGATAAAAACTATTCATTGGTCTTTGGGAAAAAGTGGGAGAGGTTTGGACAAAGGAAAGCTTCCATATCCATTTAGAAACTCCTCGGTGGCCGCCATGCATGGATATTTACCTTTAAATTTTTATTACTTGTATTCTCTCTATGAAATCTCAAACTCTACCATTATACATGCCAATGTGGTCACGTGGCCATACTATAACCTAATAATAAGAGCTTGGTCACAAAATGTATGTCGAATATTTAATTAATACTATGCTTAAATATGTAAATATACAATAATTCACAGATGGGTGTTTCTTATTTTTAATTTTTTTTCACTTTTCTTTCAAATTTCATTTAAAAAAATGAGTATTTTTGATGTAACTATGCATTGACAGTTCCATCTAGCTATCATACGTGATTTTTAATAAAAAAATTGTAGAAAGGAATGTCAAAGATACTTCTATATTTCAATACAACATTGAAAATATTTGAAATGCATAAAATCTTAGAGAAAATATTTATGTATACTCTTTATACATAACAAGAGAGTGAATATTGTCCGCTTAGGTAAATTTTGTATACTCTACTATGTAAGTAGTGTGTAGAAGACAACCATTCATGTGAAATTCTCAATCCCAAATATTATGTTTTTTTACTTTTAAGCTGGAGTTAGTATTTAACCAAAACAAATGAAACTTTTCAAATGTTAGTTGTTATATAGAAAAAGATATTTTATTGCAACTTCATTTCATATATGCGTTTAAATAATTGTGTGAAAAATGTGCGTAAGATTTTTATGCCTTGATCCCTTCTATTTTATGACATAGGAAAAAAATAATTAGTGTTTGTTAGTGAAGATGAAACAATACCACTCTATTTAATATTGGCATGTAGACATATGCGCCTTCACTGTTGGCAGGATTTGTTGTGTGTTGAGGGAGTTAGCTTCTTGTGAGAGGCCACTTTGAAGCACCCCAAGTTGGATGTTAGACTGTTAGGCTGTAATATTTTCAAGCTACTCGCCTTTTGGGAAACTCACATTTACCGCTTGCTTTATTGTGAACATATTCAAACTTGATTTTGAACTATCTCGGTTCCATATCCTTGAAAATAGATATCTATTACTATAAATATTCACTTGTTTACTAGAGAATACATGTTTTTTCACTATGCACATGACTATATAAATGATCTTTTTTTGCTAATGCTTCAAAGTTGGTTTTATTTTGCAGAACATTATGCTCTTCTTCATGTCTACTCCATATAAGTGAGCCCGAAGAAGGGAACTCTATGCATAAAATATTTCATATTAATATCGAGTGGCACCATCGTTATCATGCAAGAAAAAATGCACCCTCCAATGCTTTTCTTCCACAAGTGAGCTTAGATGGATTTCACTATGTCTCGAATGCCTTCCTTGGCTTTAACTTCAACTCGCCAATCTCTTTCTCGGAAATTTCTTCAAATATCAAACCTTTTGACCAATTTTTCTCTTTCCTATTCAGATTAGTGAACTAGACACCAAAGAAAATCAAACAACTTCAAAGATGCAAGGGTTTAAGGTACCTTGGAAAAGGATGGTGATAAATGAACGGATGTAAAGTATACTTGTTGTAAATTTGATGAGCCTGCACAATAAAGGTAATTAAGAGAAAAATGGATTAGATGGTAGATGAGGGGTTTCCCAAAAAGTCGGTTCTAAGAAGCGTTAACTTCCTTATGTGGATGTCAACCCACGTGTTTGATAAAAGATGATAAAATCAATGATAAAGGACTGAATAACATGTAGAAATTAAAACTAAATAGAATCTAGAAATTACAAAAATGGATGAAGAGTGTAGATATTATCTAAATAAACAAAAAATAAATTTACCTAGTTGGGTCGATGGTGACCTAGGTTGCAAAGGGTAGGTCGACGAAGACCTGAGCAGATGGATTTGGACAACAAGATGAAAATGCAGATATGGAGGGATCTGAGTGTAGATCAGATGATCAAAGAGGTTTGAAAACAATGATGAAGACATTTACAGGGGAAGTTATGATATAGGTAAATAAATAGAATGCAAGAAAATGAGGTTTTGGGTGGATTGTATGGCTAGTAGGACACAAGTTGACAAATACTTGGCTCAGGTTGGTGGTGACCAATGACCGGTAGAATGGAACTAGGTGATAGAGAAGCAAAATGATAGATCAAAGTGCTTGAGTAAGGTGACAGAGACAAAGAGGGATGCTAATGTGGACTTGGAAGACAAAATGGATGAAAACACATGGCTAGGTTGATGACGACATGCTATAAATGATGATGACCGAGCAAAGTCTTTAATAAGGCAAAGGGTGGATGGGATGGAAAGACAACTTGTAAACACAATGAATAAAATAAGAATTTAGATCTAAAACTTTGATGACAGATAGACCTGCAAAATGTTAGTGAATGAAAATAATGAAAATGATAAACAATGATAACATAAACCAATATAAGATCAAGATAAACTCCCAAAATCTCCACAAGTGATGCAAATAAGCTCCAAGGGACTCCAAGAAGATTGTAACAGTTGTAAGAAAGCTTAGGCTAGAAGATAAGATCACAAAACCAAAAGAGAATTATGATTATGCCTCTCTTTGGGAGGAGAGGTAAATGTGGTCTTATTGGGTCGACGGTGACCTAGGCGGGTCACTGCCAATTGCAGGGAGCCATTCGTTTGGGTGGTAGAAGGATGCTTTATTCGAGAGATGGGGATTTTATGGATTAGGATATTAGGTGGGCTAGGGTTTCCTAGGGAAGTGCCATCGTAGGTGGGAGGTAAAATGGATTAAATAAGAGATAGGGATAAGAAACTAAGGAGTTTAGGGATGGTAAAAAAATTAGAGAAGGGAATTGGAGTTGATTAGGATTAATTAGATAATGAGATGAGGATTAGGGGATAATTGATGGGGACTAGTAATATATATATATAGGATAATAGATGGGAAAGAAGTGAACGCCGGTAACAAAGGCAACGATACCAAATTTTGGTGTCTAAATTTTTCCCTTTTATCTAGTGGTTTACACAAACAAGTCATGAGACACAAATGATGAGAAAGAGGTGAGATGGGATGATAGAGGATTGATGATGTACTCCCCCTCAAATGAGGGATTGACAATTAAAAATGGAAACCATCACGAGCTTGAAATAAATAGATGAATAAGGGCAGGTGGGAAAAGAAAGATGGGTTAAAATGATGAGGCGAGGCAAGATGCCCCAAACAAGAAGGATTCAAACAAAAAAAAAAAATAGTGATCTTAGGAGTCACATCGATAGGAAACAAAGGTCACAGTCTTCAGGGAGATGACGAAAAATTTCCTACGTGCCAGTGAGTCAGTGAAAATCACATTTAAATGGAGGGAATCCAATGAGAAACCAATCAAATGGATGTAAGTCATGGGGACCAACGATTCATTCACACATACATCAAATTATGTGCAACCAAATGTGAAATAATGCGAAATCATTTATATGTGAGTAATCAAATGAAAGGGTGTATTTGCAAGGGATGAGGATGGAAATAATAGTGCCCCAACAAAGGGAAAAAATGGCTAAAAAGGAAAACTATATAAAAAAAAGATGAAATAGAAATGCCCAAAGGGGGAATAAATATGGCCACAAAGGTGGAATTTGAGAGTATACATGGATGATGAGATGGTGCCCTAAAAAAGGACACAAAATGAAGGAGGGTAAGCCAAATCGATGGAACCCAAGGTGAGTCAATGGTGCTTAAGGCTAATCGATAGTGACCCAAGGGGGTCAGCAGGTTATATAATCCCAAAAGTAAGTGACGATGCTCATTTTCACACCTGTAAGTGACGATTGAGAGCTAAGAGCTATAAAAAGATATATTGAGGGATGGAAGCTAGAGGAGCAGCTATGAAGCATCAAACGCTATGCATAATGATGAATAATGAAAACCTTAGCTTGTTTTAAATTAATTTAATGTTTTATTTATTTTGTTTACATTTTTTAAAGAAATTGGATAGGTTCCGGGGTAGTTGGAGATGAATGGTTAGGGTCGGCTTTAACTCGAGCCCTAAAATGTGTCGATTGAGCCCTAGGCATGCTGACCCGACTGGTCGGCATCCACTAGGGTTGAAATAAGTAATTTAGATAGATAGAGGAGATGTGGGATAAAATGTTTATGATGAAACTGATGTTTGCTTGTTGTTTTGATGGTTACAGGCTAGAGAGACCTTATATTTGAGAGACCAAGTCCCAACATTGTATGACCAAATTAGAGGGGACATAACCGACGCTGAGTGGGATCACTTAGTGGCTATGGGATTAGGAGGATTTTGACACTATTAGAGGATTCCACGAGATGTGGGGTTGATGATCGCATTGGTTGAGATGTGGGATATGCACACATGCACCTTATGGTTTAGGATGGGTGAGATGATGATCACCCTGGAGGATGTGTATCGCATCCTTAGGTTACCAATATAGGGGAACAAATATTCCCATGATATCCGAGAGAGTAGATTAACACTATTGACACAACTGTTTGTTGAGCCAATGCACCCCATATTACATTTTCATCAAGGGCGTTCTCTTATGAGATGAGGTATGACTATGGGGATGCACAAAGAAATTTGATCTATTTATTGATGATGGCGATTTCATGCTATGCATTGCCATACTCAGCTGGATCCTAGTTTCCATGGATATTAGCAGGTGTCCTGACTAACATAGTTGATTATCAGATAATGTTATCATTTGGTACTGTTTTGTTAGCACATTTTTATCATGAGTTAGGTATGTACATATCCTAGAGAGATCAAAGTGAAATATAAGGTTGCTCCACTACTAGGCCTATGAGCACATTACAACCATTAGGCCACTAGGGCTACCGTGGGTTACACGAGACCATATAAATCTTGCATTGGGGTTTTTGAGATTGTGAAATGAATAGCTTCAAGGAGATAGAGGAGTGAGGGATGCATATAGGTAAATCAACAAGTTGAAATAACTCGAGGGATAGCATGTTTTATAACGTCCATATAGAGATTTCCTCGTATGGCCGGGAGTAGACACATAGTTTCTTGGTATGAGGAGGATGAGGTGGGTATAGGGCCGCAGAGCTGCGATGAATGATGCTATTAAATTTGATAGGGTTTGACAACAATTTGGTGTTGTATAGATTTTACCATGGGAGCCTATCTCTTATAGGTGAGAGGAGATTGATAGAGAGTTTCCCAGTCTTGATATGGTATACCCGATAGAGGAGGCATTAGTCCCATGGGATGATGAAGATGATGTGCTAGTTGGAGTGGGATTTATAGAGTGGATGAATGCCACTTGGGCAATGCGGGTAGTAGGAGAGGGGGAGATGATGAGGAGATGGAGGTAGAGGCCGAGGAACTTCCAGGAGGTGATGGAGATGGGGATAGAGGAGAGTCTGCATAGATGGCATGGTTACGTGCAAAGCTAGAACAAAATCACATTGAGAGATATATCGAAAGAAAGGAGCTTGGGACTATGTGCTAGGAGAGGGATATAGTCACGCAGAAGAGGGACCGAGCCATATAGGATAGGGATTGGTACCATAGGCAAAGGGAGGCCTATAGGGCCTGATTTGGAGATCTTGCAACTATACTTGCCACAAAGTCAGCGAGTGGGGCACATGCGGTATCATAGGGGAAGGGATAGGTGGAACCTACCGGTATGATATCGATGGATCAATATAGAACCTTAGCCATGAAGGCTAAGTATTATGAGGGGATTATGATCAAGAAGCTACTACAGACATTGAGGTATTAGGAGCATGTGTAATGATGAGTGGTGGAAAATCAGGGCCATATGAGAGTACAACAAACATGGCCCAAATGACTCAAGAGGGAGGCCATGATGGGGATGATGATGTAAAGAGTTTAGGTGTTGTGCCTGCCCTAGGAGGGGAGGGCATGAGATTATTGGATGTAAAATTTACTGATTTTGATGATATATCTGCTTTGAGAGAGGGCCTTTGATGGCCATTGCTGTATCTTGAGGCACTTATTATGATATATATATGATTTTTATTTTTTTGTGTTTTAGCATGTGTCAATTGTATGATGTTTATTATTTGAGTTATGATAATGATGAATTTATATGATGTGGATAATGATGATTATGAATTTATATGTGACGGTTGTATGTTTTAATATATAATATGTGATGTTTATTTGAAAATAGATGTGATAGTTGATAAACATAGATGATGATAGATAAGACTATGTAAATTGGATGTGTGATTGTTTGATGGATAGTACATAAATGATTCAGATAGAGTAGATGTTATGGTAATAAAGAAGCAATAAAAGATAGATGTGGAAAATTTAGAATAGAATGTAACTCGATGACTAGCGACCTATGGGTATGAATGATGCTATGTCATATGAGGAGCACGTGAGGAAACAATGCCTCCAATTGCATTAGTGGTAAACAAAAATTGATCCGATTAATGCAAGGCACATGCAACCAAAACATGTGTTAACATATAACCAACGATAGTTAGTTATACTAAAAGATCATAAATGAAATAAATATGGAATGAAATCATAAACCTAATGTCAACATGAAAAGGGGTTTGTGATGTAACTTATATGTGGGAAGAGGGTTCTCCATAAGTGGTGTTCCCTAGGTCTATGCCCCATCTCTGGGTAGGGGAAAGAGAAAACTGATCAATGTGGGAAGTTTTCTATGAGAAAGCTGATCAATGTGGGAAGCTTTTCTTAGGATGCCAATAAGATAGAAGGATGATCAATGTGGGAAGCCTTTGATGCCATGATAAGAGAGTAGCCATCCTTCGAGGGTATGGTATACTTTATACATTTATGATTTTGATGGAAAGATTGATATACATGATATCCATCCTTCGAGGGATCGGTCTATTTATTTGAATTTATTATTATTTTTTACATGAATAGTTTTCCTTTCAAGGGAGCAATCTATTTTTGATAACTTTAAATTTTTGATAAGAGCATCCATAAATTGTGATTTTTACATGGGGAAGAACTAGGAATAGTTAGGTAGACCACTTAGGAGGGGATAATGAATATAAAAGTGACACCTTTAGAACCCTTAGCATGGTTCTAAGAGGTAAACAAGAGGGTGATTGATGTAATGATCATGTAGTTATCACCAAAGAGGAGAACCGATTCATAAGGGAAATTATATGGACAGAGCCGTGGTGCCCATATTTAACGTCATGTCTAGGAAAGTGATGGTAGACCACATAATTACAAATCATAACAAAGATAGATGGAATAGGCTAATGATAGAGGAATGATCTAAGGATATGACTAAGTGTTCATTGGTAAGAATCCTAATAGTAGAATGGTCACAAGTAAATAATGCGTTAAGTGGTTCCACTTTTGGTTTACCATTAAGGAGACTAAATGATAAGATCCCGACCCATACTTATGTGTAATGATATATGGTCTAATCCGAGTTAGGAGAAAACTTTCCACATTGGCTCCTTTCTAGAGTAGTGACATTATGATTTTATTTAAGTATAATGTCACCAACATTAAATTTGAACTCTCTCATGTGCTGTTGTAAGCAAATTTGATGTGCTCTTGATAAACATGATAATTCTCAAGAGTGAGAACGGAGCATTTTTCTAACAAATCGAGTTGTGTTAGACGCTCTTGGCGATAATATTCATCAGAAATGAAGTCGCAAAGAGATACATGCAAGGATGGAATTTGAACTTCAAGGGGAAGAACAAATTTAGATCCATAAACAAGAGAAAAGGGCATAAAACCATGGAAGTACAAATACTAGTTCGATAAGCCCAAAGAGAAAAAGGGAGATGAAGATGCCAATTATATCCCAATTGATCAATAGTCTTGGAGATAATGTTATGGAGAGTATGTTATGGAGAGTTTTATTTGTTACTTTGGAGTAACCATTAGCTTGAGGATAGTATGGAGAAGAGAAGATAAGTTTGATATTGAATGAGTCAAAAATATTCTTGAGATATTTTTTTTTAAAGGACTTTCCGTTGTCCATGATGATTTTGTGAGGAACGCTGAAGTGGAAAATGATATGCTTTGATAGATGAAGTTAATAATTAGACCATCTTTGGTTGAGGTGAGTGGAATTGATTCCACCCACTTGGTGAAATAATCGGTTGTAGTGATGATGGAGTGATGTTGCTATGAAGACCAAGGATTGATGGTACCAATGAGATCAATTCCCCACTGTAAGAAGGGCCAAAGGTCCTGAGCCGGCTGTAAGGCTTGACTAGGAATGTAAATAAGATTAGAATGTTGCTGAAATTTAACACATTTCTGGACATACTCGCAACAATCATGATTGAGAGGAGGCCATTAATAACCAATATGAAGAACACACTTAGCGATAGCTAAGCCAATAAAGTGTCCACCAAAAATTCGTCGTGGACTTCTTGGATAACACAAGAAGACTCATGGAATTTAAGGCATAAAAGAATAATATCATCAAATCCATGTTTATAAAGGATGCCGCCAAGAATGACATAGCAATTGGCGCATTGAAGAAAAGTCCTCCTTCCATTCTTAGATGGATAGGATGGAATGATGGAGCTGGATAGATAATAAAAATTTGGGAATACCAAATACTTAATGAACTAGACTTAACAATATTAACATGAGGTAATTCATGGAATGGTCGATCGCTATGATGAACAACAACATAAAGTTTTAATTCCTTTGTTGTCCATGGGATAAGAGCAGTAAGAGATGACATGGTATGAATGAAACAATTAGACAATTTGAGTATGGATTGGATAGTGTAAGAGTCAAAGGCCTCAAGGAGAAGGAAAATATCTCTATATTTTTGAAGGGTATCATTTTTACATTGATACTCACCCATACATTTTTTGACAATAAGCTCAAAATCCCCATAAATATCAAGAATCTGAACACCTAGAAAGGCTCTCATTTCAAGACCTAAGATAAGGGCCTCATACTCCACCATATTGTTTGTGCACTCAAAGTTAAGCTTGTTTGGTAATTTTCAGGTACAATGATAGGCACAAATGAGGTCGATTCAAACCATGACGGCTTATTATTATGTGGATCAAAGGCCTTGATATGAGGGAATGTGATGACAAAAATTTGAAGTAAGTATTGAAGGACCTCCACATATGATTCAACCAAAGTATTAGGAGGTGCCTTATCTTTGTGAGAAGTTTTGGATTTAGAAGAGGAAGTGGATGTTTGAGATGTGGATGTGTGAGATGACTTAGATGTTGAAGGTTGAGTTCTAGTATTTTGAGGTTTTGATGTCTTGGATTCAGGTTTAGTGATGGTTGGTGTTCTAGAAGAAGAAGTGTTAGATGATTTTGGTTTGGGTTGATTGATTGATTGTGATGTTTTGGATGAAGGGGTTGGCCCTAGAAGAGATGGATGTGGTCCTAAGATAGATGATGTGGTATTGGATTGTTTGATCTTAGGTGGAGGAATTTCTATCTTTTTATGGGGATGTGAAATATAGTTTTGAGGAAACGTGCTAAGGGTATTAGATTTTTCTTATGAATAAGTACCCTTGGGAGGAATGAAAACGATCTCAACTGGAGGGTCCAAAGGTTGTGTGGTTGGTATTGGTGGAGGAAGTAATTTGTGTTTGATGAGATCTAAAGAAGGTAAAGATTGGATTGATGTGGGGATGTTTGATTTTTTGGATGAAATAGGGATATCATTTGAAGTTATTGCAAGTTGGAGTGCTTTCAAAAATTATTTAAATGATGAGAATGATGTGGGAGGAGAAGATGGTGTAGATGTGGTCATAATAGTTGATGTGGTTAGTGTGGGTAAAAGTGTAGAAAGGGGAATTAGGATAGGTGCTAAGGATGGATCTGCTATAATAAGTGGGGGTGGAGTAGATGTAGGTGAGGTAGTCATCAAATATGATGAAATAGATGTAACAAGTGGTGAAGTAGATGTAGTTGTAGGATCAATAGTGGATGTTAATGTCGATGTGGATATGATAAGTGCAGAAATGGGGATAAGTGTTCGTGGAATTATAGATATAGGGATAATGTCCAAAGAGGAAGTGGGGTTAATAGTTGGTTAAGTAGGGGAGTTTTTGATGGGGTAAGGTCTTGATCAGTGGTATTGATGGTGCTAATGGTGTGAGGATTGGGTGGTTGAGATGTAGGAGGAGTGGTTTGATTTTTTGGTGCATGGTTAAGAAATGGTTGTTTAGAAACATCAAGTTGCTGATTTGGAGGTGCCTTGGGGTTATCCACTTTAAGGTCACCTTTTTGATGAGTTTTTGAATAAGATATTTGAAGGTTCGACACCTTTCTATGTCATACCTGTGAACTTGGTGGTATTTGCAATAATGATCCTCACAATACCACACTAGTTTAGGTATTGATTATTTGAATGGTTGAATGGGTGGAAGTGTGATGAGATGGACTACCATCAATTTATCAAATATAGAGCTGTAGGATTCTCCAAGAGGAGTGTAGTTAGGTGGCGGTCTAGGAGCTCTTTGTTGAGGCCATGTACTAGCGGTGGGTGTAGAAGAAGAATTAACCACCACGACATTGGCCACACTCTTGGATTTGTCATTGTGTGTGGATGGTTTAGTAAACTCAGTTTTTGGTTTGTTCTATTTAAGTTTAAGTTGGCCTTTCTCAAGGGCACGATTCTCAAGTTTACGAGCCATAGTGAAGGATTCTTCAAATGTTTGAAATGATTAGATTTGTAATGTGGATGAGATATGCTTTGCACAAGAGCGTGAAAATAATTTGATAAGCTCTATCTGTGGAAGGGAGAATGATAATTGGTTTATGATTCCATGCCATTGTGTGAAAAATTCTGTGATAGACTCATCATCGAATTGTCAAATGGCGTATAGGTGTGTTATGGTGATCTTGCATGCAATGTTAATTGAGAAGTGTTCTAAGAAGAGTGTGCACAAGTTGAGTAGATGATAACAATGAGTGTTCGGGGATGCCATTCTACCAATCTAATGCGGGACTGGCCAAGGACATAGAAAAAGTGCAAAGCACGAGTTATTGGTCATGGGGAATGAGATAACATGCATGTCAAAATGCACGAAGATGTTGTTGGGGATCCTCCTTACTATTAAATTTGGTGAATATGGGAAGCTCCCAATAAGGAGGATAAGGTTTGATTGGAAGTGATGGATGAATAGGTTCATTATAATTTTTCATAAGATAATGTGACCTTTTACCCTAAGGTAGTGGCCTTAAGGCTAGCCAACCTATTCATCAAGGCATGCATGGGGTCATTTGAAGTGGTTGGATGAGATTGTGATTGTGTGACATGGGAAGCGATTTGATAAGGTGGTTGATAAGCTTGTGGATGAGTGGGTGTTTGAGGAATTACTTGATGAGGATGAATATAGGTCATGGGTTGAGATTGGATGAGTTGTTGCAATGGTTGATGTTGAGAAATAGGGACATGATGTGATTGTTGATATTGGGTTGGTTGTTGAGGTATATGATGAGTGGGGATATGGGTGATGATAGGTTGAGATTGTTGAGGGGGTGGATTAGGCATCATGTAGTGGTAAAAACCCCTAGGAGGAGGTTGGGAAGTGATGACATTTTCATGAATGTGGGATGTGATAGGTAAATATTGACTATGTTGTTTAGATATGATGGGAAAGGATTGAATGGGGACACTAGTGATGATAGTGGCCGAAGAACTGATAGGAATGAAAGTGGTGATAGTTGTGTTGATTGGAGGTAGATTAGGAGGAATGGGTGTGACTAGTTGGGTGGTTTGATGAGGTTGAGGATTAGTAGAAGAGGATGGGTCAAGCTCATGTTGGGCCATGATGAGCTCATTCATAGCTCTAGGGAAAAACACCGCAAGTTGTGAAGAAAGAAATTTGGTTGTTTTGGGGTTGGAATGGTAGCCATATATTTATTGGAGAGGTGGCCCATCCATTAGAAGTTGGGGTGACTTACTAAGAAGGTAGTCATGGAGGGCTATGGGATTATCATCAATAATCTCTTGGAACTCCACACTACCACGAGGGATAATGGGAGGCCCAAAATCTTTAACCAATATAGTGGATGGAGGGGTATCTAGTCTAGATGGGATGGATTGATGATGCAAGAAAGGATTGGTTTCATCATAGGTGGTGGTTTGAACAAGAGGTCCTTGATGAGACACATTGATGATCAAAGGTTGGGTGACCATGGAAGAGGTAACCATAGGCATGGATGAGCCGATGGCCATAGTGGAAGTTAATTGGGATGACATGATGGGATTGTTTGATGCAATATTTTGTTCCATTTTCCTAGCTAAAGAGTGTGTGATAATAGACATGAAACAACAAGAAAATAATAGCTTCACTAATTAAAGGAAACAAGACACATATGTAATGTTTTCTTTATCTTGATTAATTAAAAGATGTGAAAACAAAAAGAGTAAATGGATAACAAATGTACCTAATACATGAAAATCTAATGTTGATTTCAGGTGGTTTTGGATGGAGAGTCCTCGATATACTCAAAGGTACATGAGGCCCAAATCTGTGTAGGATTTATAACGTGGCCAGAACATCGCGGTAGTTTTCCTGTTGGGTGATGAAATCCCAATCAGTTCCACCTAGTAGGGAATGTTTAGATGTGTGAATTGATTAGTGTGTTTGGATGTGTGTGAATAAATGTGAAATGCAACCAATTAAACCCCTACTTACACTAGATTTGCAAACAAGAATGCAAGAGGTTCATTTTAAGCCCAAAACCAAATATGGAAATTCGATGAGGAAAATAACACAAAGAATGGAAAGTGTGATGCAAAAAGGATAAAATAATACAAAAAGAGAATACCTGGTGAACACTTTTCCTTTTTATCTGATCTTCAAAGCAAGCAAATAACAAACTTGAAGAAATCCAAAATCCCAACACGAACAAGCAAAAGCAAAGCCTCTACCTGTAATGTTAGTGGAAAATAGAAGAACTATGGAAAATGAAATGGAACCAAATGTAAGAGACTCACCTAAAAGGTTCATCCCACTGGGCGTGCCAAAATGTTGACCAATTTTTCTCTTTCCTATTCAGATTAGTGAACTAGATACCAAATAAAATCAAACAACTTCAAATATGTAAGGGTTTAAGGTACCTTGAAATGGATGGTGATAAATGAACAAGTGCAAAGTATACTTTTTGCTACAAATTTTATGAACCTACAAAACAAAGGTAACTAAGAGGAAAATGGATTAGATGGTAGATGAGGGGTTTCCCGATGAATTCGGTTCCAAGAAGCGTTAACTTCCTTATGCAGATGTCAACCCCCGTGTTTGATAAAAGATGATAAAATCAATGATAAAGGACTGAATAACATGCATAAACTAAAACTAAATAAAATATGGAAATTATAGAAATGGATGAAAAGTGCAAATATGATCTAAATCATTAGAAAGAAAATTAATCCGGCTGGGTCGACAATAACCCATGTTGCGAGAGGGAGGTTGACGACGACCTAAGTGGATGGATTTGGATGACAAGCTAAAAATGTAGATCTAGAGATATCTCGAGTGCATATCGATGATCAAAGAGGCATGAAAATAATGACAGACACTTGCATGGAAAGGTACGGGACATGGAAATAAATAGGATGTAATAAAATGAGGGTTTTGGTGGATTTTATGGCTAGCAGGACACGGGTTGACAATGACATGGCTCTGTTGGTGGCGAACAACAAATAAAAAAAAACAAAATTGGGCTGACATAGAAGCGAGAATGATCGATCCGAGTCTTTGAGTAAGGAGGGAGGATAATGTGGACTTGGAAGACAAAATGGATGAAAACAATGGGTTGGGTCATTGAAAACCCGATTAGAAATGACAAAAACCTAGGTAGTGCTAAATAAGGCCGAGGGTGGATGGATAACCTACAAACATAATGACTCAAGGAAGAAGGTGGATCTGAAAATTTGATGGCATCTAGACTGTAAAATGTTAGTAAATGAGAAATAATGAAAATGAAAAGAAATGATAGCATAAACGAATATAATATTAGATAAACTCCTAAAGTCTTCACAAGTGATGCAAAATAAGCTCTAAGGGACTCCAAGAAGATTGTAGCAGCTGCAAGAAATCTCATGTTGGAAGATAGGCTCACAAAAACACAAGAGAATTTTGATTATGCTTCTCTTTGAGAGGAGAGGTAAATGTGGCCTTATAGGGTCAACGGTGACCAGTGGGTCGCCAATCGCGGGAACTGTTCCTTTTGGTGGTAGAAGATGATTTATTCAAGAGATGGGGATTTTATGGATTGTGATAAGTGATTTAAAGTATTTAGGAGTGTAAGGGTTTCCTAAGAGAGTGTCATGGGTAGGTGGGAGCTAAAATGGATTAAATAAGAGGTAGGGATAAACAACTAAGGAGTTTAGGGATGGTAAAAACTTAGAGAAGGGAAGCATGGTTGATTAGGATTAATTAGATAATGAGATGAGGATTAGGGGATAATTGATGGGGACTAATAATAAATTAAAATAGATAGGATAATAGATGGGAAAGAAGTGAACGTGGGCAACAGAGGTAGCAATACCGGATTTTGGTGTCTATAGAACCTTCCCTTCACTTTTCCCATATCCATTTCAAAGAAGATAACATTCCAAACCATTCCTTGACTAGCCACAATGCACCCATCACATGGTCCTCATTGCAAGAAGAACCAACCTCTTCATGTTTACCCTCTTCTTCTAGACATTTTCTTCAACCCTTCATTTCTTTCCTTCCTCTCTAGTCTCTTACAACCCCCCAAATTCTATTGAACAAGATTTCCCTTCTTCCAATGCACACCTCTTACTTGAAGAACACACTTATATTTCACTTGTACCTCTCGGGCCCTCTTATGAAAAATCCACCCGTATAATTGAAAAACAATGATGGTTCCGTAAAAGGATTGATTCTCTTTCTAATATCAACACTTTCTCTATATGTTTGGAGAATTACCCAGGCATATAAAAAAACTTCCATGCAAGATCCCACATTTGCAATAGATGCAGATTAGAAAAGAAAGGACACCGATTTTTATCCTGAAAGATATGGAAACTAGAATCTAACCTTCTATCTTTAAATATTTGACCCAAGTTGAAGAAATGTTAATAGTGCGAGTCAATCCTATTCTGGAAATCATCCATGCAAGAGGTGGGAATTATAAGTACTCAGGGCACACTATAAGTTTTCCAAAAATATATTGTCAATAACAAAGTACCTCCCACATCACATCGTAGATTTGGATCTCCTTTTAGCACACAAAATATGACTTCTATGTTAGTAGATCTCATGTATGGAATGCACTTCAATACAAAAATTCTCATGATCCATACTACAAAGATGTTCTAATTGACAATGATGCCCTCAACTCCCTTCATGTGGGACCAACAAATATTTCCTCCTCTCTTAACACAATCACAATGGACATTCCACCTTTTGAAGACACCCCCATACAATATTTCAATGATGATCCTTTACTCTTAGGGGGCCAAATGCTCATACATCTTCAATCATGCCAATCGCACACAACACATGTACGGAAGATGAAGAGATTCCACAATTTATTTTTTTCACATGAATAGAACATACCCTATACTATTCCTTGGCCAGACATAGGTCTTTCACCCATCAATGAATACACTACTGAGGGTATTTTCTCCATGGATTTTTCTACTTTGTTTCATGAAGGTAAAGCAATGTTTAAACAACCACGCATGAAGGAAGTTCAATTGCACAAATATTCCCTCCACTTAATATGTTACCATGATGACCGCTTTGGTTTGCACCCTTGATTTTGATACTATTTTCTTAACCATATTATGCACCATAAAAGCCAAACTATAGAATTCGTCTTTATGAAACAAAAAATTGAATATGGTATCTTGCCAACTATAGGAGAAATCCGCAAGATACTACAATATTTCCCTAGATATTGTTTTTTCAAAACTCTCATGTGACTCGAAACAACCTCCGAGGGACATGATCCTTCCTGGGACAAAAGTAGAGGTGAAATCTCGAAATGGTTGAGCAATTAGGGCACCAACATTATTCTTTACTCTAAGTGTTGTAGACACAAAATGGTTATATATCCATAAATGCATATTTGTTGCTTTTCCTTCCGATCCCCACCATGCATAATACTACAAAACACTCAAAATTATTAATCACCCACACCATTTTGCTACTTAATTGCATAAAAGGTTCAAAATATTTTGTGAAGAAGTGCCACAAAAATACCTGGGGAAAAGGATTATTAGTACTTGATATCACTATTCAATTCTACTTATTTAAATTATCATTAGAATCAATGTTTTTATGTGTCCCCTTATTTTAGGTATGAGTGGTAGCATAAAGGGTCCTCCCATGTTAATGGTTTCTTGTGGTGAGAGGATGCCCCAACGTCCAATGCAATTAATTGACCGATAGTGCTTCTATTGACATAACCAGACAATACTTTGATAAGTATGTCTCCACTTGGAAGCGTAGTCCAACAAATCGATGAGAAAAATTTATACAAAGGTCACTCAATGATGATCCATACTTGTTATCATCAATGCAAGTGGTGTCATCCTTGCCATTGCAATACTTGGAGTAACTTGTCAATTGAGTTCAAGTGGCACACAATGTGTTCTGAGGGAACATGTTTATGGAAAAAAATTCCATCCTCAAATGTCGATACAATGCACCTTAGGAAACATGACCTATTTCTTCCTTGTCCATTGATGACACTGGTGCTATTAAATACCTTCCTTCAAGGAATGATGATAGATTAAAAATTCACAACAAAGACATGTTATCTATATGGAGAGCCAACATTGACTATTAGCCCACGTTTTCCTAGCATGATTTTCTTAAATACATTGCAAGGTATGCCTCTAAAGTAGAGAAAAACTCTTAAACATACCACTATATGCTCTCTAGACTATAAAAAATGCCAAACCATATTTCCTTGCATCATTCACCATACGAAATATTCTTATGAAAAGGTTGTTGAACATGACATAAGTGCACAAGAAACCTGTCACATGCTTCTAAAATTGTCACTTGTTATGTCTATCCGAACTTTCATTTCTTTGAATGTTGGGAGGAATTTTTAGGTGACTTCCGAATCTGCTTTCTCGGCCACATGAAACAAACCTTCTTTTCGCGCATACCTTTTGTGTCCTCCAGCTATGGAATCCCTTTATCTTATCCAGGTTTCTAGAGATTGGAGTTATAGTAAATATAGGGATAGAAATAAATGGAAACACTGCGCAATTTCCTAGTTATAATCAAAGTGCATATCCTAGATTCTCAACTATTCGACATAAAAATTAGGTTCTTTTTAATTTTTTTGTTGGTTTGAACTCTTTCTTTACAAGAATTTTCACAATATTCCTTCATAAATTGGTTCTACCCTAGATATTATTATTTCCAGCTTAGTGCCTCTTCAAGAATTTATGCAATCCATGACATGTTAGAAGGAAAAACATAAAACCTGTAAATAATTTAGAGGATTCATTTAGATCGACTCTGGACATCGCACAAAGATCTCGAACAAATTAATGAATGGAAATTTTGTCTTAACTCTATACAGACATACAACAAGTCTCAAAAATCTCCATATGTTTGATCTTTGAGAATTTAACATTCACCGTGATAGTTCGTGCAAGTGATAGTTCGTGCAACACTATTCCACTCTAATTGCATGACATCGACCTTCCTTTATCAAAATGAGTAAGGTAGAATTTTATGTTTCTCATTCTACTATATCCACCACATCCCCACCTTTGTAATTGAGTTAAGACCAACAATTAGCTTTTGATATTATTATTCACTACTTTTCCTTAGCACCACCTTTTTTATCTACATTTGTTGTCAAATTTGATCGATATACTGGCCCTCCTTGGGATCCCAAGAATATATCTCACGCTCTTATCCCGCCCATTAGCAGAGGACATCATTGGCAATTGCATCTAAAAATGGATTGGGCTTTATCCATCCACAAGTCTCAGGGCCTTACTCTACAAAGAACCACTATTGAAATTGGCACCACCGAAAGAACTGGACTTACTTTCATTACAATATATAGAGTTACATCCTTGATGGAATTTCATATTTCCCCACCTTTCTCTTTTGAAATTTACTTTAAGATGTCTAGAACACCTCTTCTGTAGTTACACAAAAATGAAGAACTGCGCTTTCAGTCCCTTCCTCCCCCTCGTCTTAATCCTCTTTTGCTTTCCCTTTCCCGATTTTGACCCTCGCTACTTGACTTCGTCGCTACTAACTTTTCTATCGTATTATTTTCCCCCTTCCTTGTGTAGATTTATCTTTGCCTCCTTTGTTATATATCATCCATGTTACTTTTACCATCTTTAATTCTAATTATTTAAAAAGTACATTGACATTTTAAACACTTACTTTCTATTGATATTCATTTCATATTACTTTAAATACAATATTTTAGCCTTGATTATGTATCAAACTCTTCATTATATAACCTATTGATTTCATATTGATTTAAAAGCATCACTCCAACATCCATTTTGTCTAAAGTACTACGTGCTCGAATTATTTTTCTAAATGTTGGAATTTTAGAGATTTGTTGTGTGTGGTCTATTACATTGTTAATTACTTAGTAGTGGTCTTGCAACACTTCAAAGATGAATTATTATTATATTTGATACTCCTATTTATAAACACTTGTGTCATATGGTAATTCTTATGATAAACACTCTTATTCTGTTATTTATAAAAATTCGAGCTTAAATATGATGCATATTGGGAGAAATTAATTTATGTCCAATTTTTTAATTCTCAAGTTTCAACTATTCTCTCGTATTGTGATGAAAACCATTTACTATTCATGAAGTAACAATTGCCACCGTTTAACTCCTTTAATTCATGCAATTTTTAGTATTTCCCCACAAGTTTGTATATCACTATAATAAAGTGACTTTTTTATATTTCACTACCACCATCACGTTCTCCATCTTCTTCCCTCTCGATGTCCTTCCCATAATTTCTTTCATTCCCTCCTTCCCTTACATTCTTTCCCTCCCTCCCCCTTTTGGCGTTCGATCGCACCGCCGAGTGTGATTGCTAGTAATATTAAAAATAATAGTTATCATAAAAAAATCACCAACTTATTAGAACTTAACCCTAAAGTGTTACAATTATCATTGACATGTGACATAATTTTACATCATTTAAATTATGTGACATGAAAATACACCATTAATAAATTGAAATAAACTATAGTGACATTTTTTCCACATAGTTTCCTCAAAATCTATGAGTAACATTTACAAGATACTAGACATTCATATTTATGATACTCAAAGAATTATGGCATGATATTTTCACCCATATCCACCTTCACTACCATCAAGAACTATGAGTAAAATGAGATCTTTCAAAAAACTTAAATGGTGAAGTCCAATTTTGTATTTTTCAAATACATACACCGAAAATTTCATCAAAATTATACAAACATGAAATAAACCATATTAGCTATAATAATCCTTTATATTTTGCTTTTAAGATAAGTTATCTTGGAATCTAATAATTTGTAAGAATTTTCTAGATTCTAACTCCATAGGAAAATTATCATCTAGAAAATTATTACAAATTCTTTGTATTAATAACTATTAACATCACACTCCCATAAGTAGTAGGCCTATTTCTTTACATCAATCTCATATCTAATAGTATAGATATTTTAATTATATCTATACAAAATAGCTAATTAGAGATATTAGTCTTCAAATTATTTTTTAGATTTTTCACATATCACATTGATTAATAACTCTATTATTTTATCCACCAATTTCCCATCGATTGGTGATGAGATAACACTCATCTAGTTACATTAATGTGTCGCCTTGGAAAAATTCGTTATAAGAAAAAAAAGTTTCCATAATCCGCCACTTGTCTAAGATATTAAGAAATTTTGATTGACTTCTCCAAAACAATGAAAAAACTTCCAAGTGACGATGAAATGGATGCTAAATTTATGGTTGAAATTTTTTTGACAGAAAATGGATATTAAATCTAAAATTGAACAACTCACTAGAATACACTCCACCCCCTTCCATCTTTGTAGAACACATATTAACATAATCACATATGTGGATTAGAAAAAGGAAAAAAATGTGTCTAATAATTTTGAGACAACTCATCCTTACCATCCATTTATAGAATATATTACTTTCAAAGTTGATAATCCTTCAAATCATGGGCCTACAACAAATATCAAAAGATATGAAGATTTAGGAAATTCTAATATGAATAACATTTAAGAAATTGTCTAAGTTTCTAAACAATCTTGTTAAATAATTTTTTTGTGTTAAAATAATCCTAGTTCCCTTCGATCCCATAATAGGTTTTTCTTTACTAAAGGGGTGTCTTTGTAACAAACATCAAAAGAGGTGTTCTTGAAATCCAAACACCAAGACCATAACATCCCATTGCACTTCAGTAACTTGGACTCGGGCCAATAGACCTCTTTGTCACCTACTTTGCTTTGGGACCTCCTCTAGGAACTAAACTCTAGACTTTGGGCCAAAAACCTCCTTGTCACCCTCTTCACAAGTTGCACTGAGTGGTTTCTAGGATACTAAATGTAATGATTTGTTATACCAAAACCTTGAGGCATTAGTTAAATTTCACACCAATATCATAACAATATTACTAAAAATATGAATAACATCTTGAGTTAGTTTCTTAAAAACAAAAAAAAAAATTTGTAATGTACACTAAAATGCTACACTTTATCAATATATACTATTACAAAATTTTAAATGGATATAAATCTTGAACACTAAAATTTACATAAATATAAATATAAATTACTTTTCTAGCATTTTTCTATATAAAATTACCAATTTTTCATTTCATTAAATTTATTATAATATCTCTAAAAATAATTTACTAAAAAGTTTCTCAAGATGAAAGAAAGTTAAAATAGTTACAAAGAGGAAGGATTTATTTTAAACATATAACCATCAACATCGTATATAATTCATTTTGATATAATATAAAATATATATTAATAAAAGGTCATATAATAGCTAGTCCATACTTTTGTATTACAAATTGTGTTAATTATTGAATTATAGGTAATGGAACTAGTGTGGTATGCTCACTATAGCTCATATTTTTTAGGGTTTAAATTTTATGAAAATTTACACATATTGATGTTTTTAACAATAAAAACTTACAAATTTTTGAAATAAGAGTTTTATCAAACTTACATATATTTAAGATATAATCATTACTTTTATATGATTTATGTACAAATATTATTATTATACATAAATATTTATTAAAATTAATGACATAAATGAACATTACATTTTTAAGTATTATATTAATAATTATATTATGTTGCATAATTTAAAAGCTAATGTAAGGAAAAAATATTCAATTAAGAAGTTGTTTTCATGCTATAGATGACCATTAAATTTAAAGCTGATTCATATTATAATAGTAAACATATATACTATGTACAAACATAGAATAATATGTACGGGAAAAAGCTTCAAAAAGATAAAGTATTTCCAAAACTTATTTTGAGCAGTAGTTCATAAAAGTACACGTTGCCCCTTAGATTATAAAGAATTATTTGGTTTTTATTTGTTGTTTTCATTTTCGTACATTTTTAGGGATTTGATAAGAACTATTTTTTGGGTTTTATAATTGATAGAATCAACGAGTACATGCATGAAACATTTAAACCACTCGATGGATTATATATAGTAGCATTTACACTTCAAGTACAAGATACACCAAACAGGCTGTAAATGCAATGTTTTCATGAAAATGCACTATCATGTAGCAATGATATGAAACTTATCGAATAATGTTACCATATTTTTGTTCCCGTGCTGAGGTTGGATGAAGAATGATAAGAATGGAAGGATGCAATAAAGATAAAGAATCCATTTTTATGACTGTTGTAGAAGCAAAATACTAGATCAATATTTACAAAATTAAACCTTCATCATTGCTCAAATATATAAGATAAAAATTGTGTACACATATTCACTACCCCAAGAACTTACATAAATATTGTTTTCGATAAGCATTATTATATATATATATATATATATATATATATATATATATATATATATATATATATATATATATATATATATATATATATATATATATATATATATATATATATATATAAGTGTTTACAGATATTATATGTTTAAATAATGCAAGTGTTGAATTAGTATAACAAAAAGTGTAAGCATGATAAAATAAAAATACTCTAGAAAAAAACATAGTATTTTCGAATAAATTTTGATACATATTATAAGGGTTGCAACAAATATATATTCTCCCTATTAATCACAAAAATGTAAAATAAGGGATATTAGTGAATGACACCCTTATGGGGCATGCACATGGAAATGGGGGACCAAAAAGTGGCCAAAAGTCCACTTTTGGGCCAATTTCCCATAACGCTTCCCGTGTTAATATTTGGTCATGTTATAATGCAACCGTGTTATAGAATGAGTGTGTTATAACATGCTCATGTTTTATTTGTTAAAAAATATAAAGGATTAGAATGAGATTTTATCACTTTCTTTTGGATTAAAATGCACCGATGAGAAAAAATGTGAGTGGGTTTTGGGAGATAAATCCATGCATGCAAAATGAATCAAATGTGGTAGAGAGTCCACAAGGTAAGTTTAAATTGAATTTAGTGTAGTTTTAGTGATACAACTTATTTATTATGTACATTGTTCCTAATTTATTTAATTTTAAATTTTTTAGTGGATCTAAAATCTTCACCGAAAATCCTCATTCAATTAGAGAGTATGGTGAAAAAACCTTCCTCAAATAACTCCTTCAATTTTTATAAATCCTCTTAATACCCAAGAAAACATGTTATGGGAGATTCAAAATAACAAAGATCAAATTCAATGTTTAATAGAAACCCTAAGAAACCCAGATGCCACAAGTACCCATTACGAATCTCTTGAATAACCATTGTAGTCATTAGTATATAATATTGATAATGTGAGGGGTCAAAAACACGTGGGAGGATGGAAAACCAATTATCACAATTTTTACATAGATAAATTATCTTAGGATGCGGTGAAGAAATAATATCACCAAAGACAAGTTGTGTGATTTTTTTACTAATCATAAAATCAATTCACCCTTACTATTGAGTTGTAGAATATTCTCAATCCATTGGTGCAAATCATGAGGAGATCAAAAATAATTTTTAAGATAGATGGTGGATGGTGTTTGAATAGCCACCTTGCGACATTTTTGAGGTGCCTCAATATTTCTTAAAGAAACTCTATTTAGAGTTCATACTCACCGAAATACTAAACTATTTTGATATTCAAGACTTCTATGGTAGAGGAAAATTCTCCACATAGGATAGATTGGGGGCACACCATTTACATAATCGACTAGTTACAATCCTTTCTCACCCATATATTCAACATGTTTAAGTCCCTTCAGTTTTGAAGAAGACCAAGGAGGTTTAAACACTATGGTATATTATTTATTTGACACATTATTTAGTGCATCATAACAGTATCTGTCCCAAGATGATGAAAGTGGTCCTTTGAGGCATCAAGCATCATATCACATAGTTTTTCATCCTTACGGGTATGTAGGAACCTATGAGGTTGATGAGTATACTACACATCCTAGTCAATATGCTCAATAGGCTATGTAGGGTGCTCGATTAGAGGAGACACATCATGATTATTTGCTCAATAGTATCATCATCACAAACATTCTATTGGAGTTAACATTTGGTATTGAATTGCAGGTAATTTAACATAAAGTTCAATGTAATTTAGTATATATTTTTCATATTAAATTTTAGAATTAACAATATTAATTCATCATGAATGAAAGCTAATGAGTAATGTGTATTTTTATAAAATTTGAAGGTCAAATGACACATATTCTATTACATTCCACTTCCTCATGTTTAGTTTTTGGAGTGAAAAACCCTCATGTTTATAAATTTGTAATAAATTAGTAAATACTCTTTGTGCTAATTTATTTCATATAGTGATGTTGATCTTAAAATCATCATTTGACGTTGAATAGATAGATACTAGAACTTCCACATCTAGAGATGTTTTTATGAGGGAACATGTCGATAATTCATTAATGTGAGTTTTAGTATTTTTAATCATCATTTATATAGATAATGAACTATGTTTAATGTATGCAAATAATTTCATGTAGCTTGTATATGTGTGAGTTTCATTATTTTTGTTAGATAACCATGTTCTTATTTTCAATTATTAACTTTTTTTTTATTAGAGGTAAAAGTTAGGGTTGAGGGGACCCTACCCCCTTACAAAGAGTTACAACATACTTACATATTGGCCAAAGTATTTACCTTTAAAGGCTATCTATGTGCTAAAATTTCAAAAACAAAGACAACAATATATGATATCCATAAGATAGAATTTACAATATATAATAGTCCAAAGGATAATACTAACAACAACAAGGTAAACAAACAACAGATTCAAAACCATTGAATTTCATTATTCTTTGACCAGTTCTTCCACCGTCTCCATATAGCCATTCCATTCTTTGACTAGAGTTGTTATAGTCTCCTTCCAGTACTTGTAGTTTGGTTCTTGGATCACCACCTTCGGCCCTGTACCATCCTTTTCCTTTTCTTTTGCCAACTCCATGGACTGGATCATTTCGGCCAGTAGTTTGAGATGGTAAATAGTACTTTTCACATTAAGGATATGTGCATCCCTGATTTGCATAATAATACCTTTCATTTTCAGCAACTCATTTTCCATTTCCATGCTTCTGGCATTGGCATTTTTGAGGTTTTCGCTGAGGATAAGGGAAGACATTTTATCCACTTTGTCATTCAGCTCCTTAAGGTCCATAGAGATCAGGATGATTTTGTGCCTATTGATATAAGTATTCAATTTGCGTTTTCAAACTCTCTCATGAAGGCATGGGTTTTAACAGCTGATTCCTGGGCCGAGAAAAGCTCCATCTGAGCCATTTTAAGATTATGTAGATTGTGGATAGCTTCCTCAGTGTTCTTGGAATGCTTGTCCTTGGAAGACTCCTGTTCTTTTATGCTGGCCACATCCTCACTGCTCTCTGCTTCCCCTTCGACTTTGTCATGAGAGGATTCCTTTTGGGTCGGGGTTTCACCAGGGCATTCATCTCGAAACAAAGGTGATGTTTTCCTCCTTAGCTCGAGGGGGATACGCCTTTCTTGTTCGGAACTTATCCCCCTTTACCCATGCTTGACCTGGTACGTTTGGCCACCGATTCCCAGGACCAAAATCATCACAACTATCATCCTTAGGTTCCGACTCCCTGTCCTTTTTCCCAGTGAGATGTTTGAAGCCGAAGCCCCAAATTTATCATTTTTTCCCAATAGGGGAGTGCTCAGCCGAATGATAGTTTTGATCAGACCCTAGTGTAAAGGGAGAATGAAAGTGCCTTTCTTCACCATAGTAATTGATTTTGCCAAAGAAGAGAATAAGTAGAAAGGAAAGTTATAAGGTTTGGAATTGCGAATATGGTTTAACATGGGGAAATGGTAGCCATAGATAACTTTATATCTTCCTTCCAAAGTAATGTAAGACATTATCAGTTTGGCAATTTCATCAAAAGGGGAAGGTAACTTACTCCGAGCGTATCCATTATGCAGAGAGATGGGATCCCCTTTTCCTTGAAAGAAATAATCAATCTCAAGACTGTAGTCAGATTTCGGCTTGAAAATACATCTACCTTCCAAAGAGAGGCCAGTCACTTTTGCGATGAGCTTGGGTAAAATTGTGAGAGAACAATTACCGACCTGTACCTTTCCCTCATTCCATGTTTTTGTGACCGCTTCACTCAGACTCTCATCATGGCCCTCAAAAGTTTGGAGAAAAGACAAAGAAACCCCAGCTCCAAAAGAGCTTCTAATCCTTGGAGATCACTGTACACTTAGATGGTTCAAAGGTGTACCAGTTCCCCCATCCTTTTGCACCAAAAAAACTTATTGCACACGAAATTAAACCAAAAATCAGCTTTTTCTTTTTGCTTTCCCAAATCCAAAAACCAGGTTGCTCGTGAGAAGAAAGGGAGTTAGCTCACGCAAGAAAGAGGAAACCATGAAATGTTACTAGCACGAGCGAGAGAGTTAAAAAAATTAATTAGGATTCCCTCCCTTTTCATGATTTCAATGAAATTGGCATTCATACCAAAGAGGTGCTCAACAACTTGGAGACCATTAGCGGTAACCCCTAGATTAGCAACAAAGTCAGCACCCACATTGCCTTCCCTATACACATGATTGAAAGAAATATTCACAAAAGAATTTAAAAAAACTTAGTTTTACTGATGAAGTCTTCTATAGATATGGCAGGTCTGGATGAACCCTTCATACAAGAAATAATGTACAATGAATCTCCTTCCACTTCCAGAAGGTTGAAACCTTTTTCTTTTGCAATCTTCACCCCCAAGATAGAAAGCAACTGCCTCCGCCACATTATTTGATTGTTGTCCAAGGTCAAAGAAATAAGCAAGAATAAAACGACCAAAAGAGTCCCTTATGACTCCTCCTCCCCCTACTTTCCCCAGATTCCCTTTAGCTGCTCCATCAAAGTTGAGTTTTAGAGAACCTTCACAAGGAGGATTCCACTTAATCCCCAATCTAGGATTAGGCCTGTTTGTTTGAGGAATCTCAAACATTCCAATTCATTAAGAAATGTTGTTCATTATCCAAAATTTCCAATTCTTTATTCCTGAGGATAGAGAAATTGTTTCTAACTGCCTGAAAGAGGTTTTTTATAGACAGTTTGATAGGAAGACTCTTGTTTTTGAATATCCTTCTGTTTCTTTCCTTCCAGATTTCCCACCATAGATGACTTAAGCTCATGGCCCATAGATTTTTTAGCCCTTGACTATGAAAAGGGCACTTCCATTGGTTCCAAGCTTCCTTTATATCTTTGGGGATGACCCAATTTACCGAGAAACCATCCAAAATGGAGGATAACAATTGATGTGCATACGGACATTCCAGAAACATATGGTTAACTGATTCCATTTTTCTTTTTCATAACATACATCTATTAACCCATTAGATACCTCTTTTTATAAGATTATCAACCATGAGGATTTTATTTTTAAAAGTGAGCTAGCTAAACACATTAACTTTTGCTGTTATATTCTTGTTCCAAATCTTTCCAACCATTAAATCTTCTTCTCCAGTTTGTCCCTAAAAAAAAAGGCCATAGGCAGATTTGACAGAGAAATTTCCACATGGTTCCTTATCCCAAATGATTCTATCTTGGTCCTTGCTATTTTCAATTATTCACTTCATTAGAGTCTCCTCCCGACATTCAATGATCACTAGATATTGGAGTTGTTATGGGAGTAACATTTTTGTGCCTCTTACACAAGTATGAGCTAATGATATAAATTTCATTATGAATTTATTAAATTAAATAATATCATTTAGTGTAAATAAGTGACATTCATACGTACTTTAGTATGTTTCTTCGTGGTTTTCACAGAGGAGGTATTGTGAAATTATGGAAAGAGTTTATTTATAACTAATGTCATTTTAATACCCATGTTTGTATACTAATGTGTATATTGTGTATTTTCATTAATATATGGAGATAAAATCATCCATTGAGTGTAGGATGTATGATTGATGAAAGGGACATCCTACCTATGTGTTTGGTTATTCATCTTCTAGGTGGGCCAAGAGATCCCAATTATTCAATGATACACCATAGTTTTTATGTATATGCATTTTGTTGATTCTTTCATGGCATGTAGGAATTTATTTTTATTTTTTTGATGTATATAATTGTATGCGTATATGGATTTTTTTAACATTCATTTTGTGTAGACACTCATTTTGGTAATTCATGTCTCGCAACAATATAAACTATACACCATTCTTGCACTATTCTAAACTTGCTCAATTTGACTAATTATCCTATCCCTAGCTATATATCATTCATTCTTTCTTGCATAAACAACCTATTTTTTTATAATGGTCATATTAATCCATCACATCATACTTTACCCTCATACATTGCTATTCTAATTCCCAAATAATTCACACATGCATCCGGGATGAAAGCACCTAGAAAGGGACATAGCATTCGTATGCTATGGACCCACATATATTCTTTGGTCCCTTTCCTCCAATGTAAATTTTCTTGATTTCAATATCTTTGATACACTTCTAATCAATATTTCTTGAGTTTTCCGCATCCGAATACATATAATAAAGTTATTTATCTCCCATTAAGTAGGGAATTCATTCTACTTAACTCTTAGCATTCCAATGAGAAAACACTAAGAGAAATCATAAGAAAACTATTCCAAGACTCCCTTGAGCACCACATAGTTTGCATTCTCATTCTAAGGAAGTCTTCCACTCACATGTATAAGTACAAAAGTCACATTACCATTATCAAGTAAAGATATGGACAATATTATATGTAATCCCATTGTTGTAAGGTCATAGATATCAATTTGGTTACACACATTATAGAGATCACATTTTAGGAGAGAACAACACGTGGGGTTCCACAATAACTTGGTGATGTCAATGATGCATAGGGGTTCCCATAACCCACCTAATGTTTTTTTCAGAATCTCTCACCATCAATCATTTTGAAGATTGGATTAGTTGTACAATGAGCATATCACAATATCAAAGGTCTAGATTCCAGACAAGAGTAGAACATGAAGAAATAAATAGGAAGATAAAGTTTCATAGGTTGGAAGTACAAATATACCAAAGGATATAAAAAGGGCCATCGTAGGGGTACATTGTGGGCTAGACAGATGTTTCAAGTCACATTCTTAGTAGTGACACTCTGTCATATTATTTCCAACATTTTCCAGTCATTAAACCATCCCGAACAACACAAGAAATGAAATATCAGCTAAGTCCTCTTCTCCTTCTCATTTCTAGTACTTCATTTCATTTATCTATCATTATCTATCTTGTTTCATGTATTATCATAATATTGCTGCAATTAGCCTTGGAAACTAGTTGATTAGGATAATATTCAATCGATTACTACCCCCTCAAGAATTAACCATTTAGGTTAAATCATTTTGTTAAAGTTTGCATTCCATCACGGATTTCACAAACCGATATTATATACGAGAAAAAATAATTATGCTTTCAAACTTGTATAGTGGGTTGTAGTCTTTATATGTATACGTGGACTAATATTTTTCTATATGTATGTTATACTAACATGTATTAATAATTTTAATTTTTTAATTATGTTTTGAACATGGGTATTAAAATATATACAATTAACATACAATTTATCCATTACTATAATCATATAGTTCCAATGCCAATGTCATCCACTTTATGTAATATCAATATCTTTCTCACAACAATATGCGGATGTGGGTTGTTCAAAGATGTGTAGTACATTATCCTTACTACACACAACCCCTTATAAACTATAACACATACTTTTACCTACTACATAGCTAAATTTCTAAGAAAGTGCATAAATCAAAGTGAATTTAAGTTTACCACTCAAAAACTATCACAAGACAATCTTATACACTTGTATGAAAAGTGCCAATGTTTAGTGGATGATCATTAAATTTTCAAATAAATTACTAAACATTGAGTGTTTGACCAAATGATTGAATATGTATCTTGGAAACTAACATAAAGTATATGTTGAGGTTTCTATACATATGTTATTCTATAATTCCCATTATTTTAAAGGGAAGGAATATGTTGAGAAAGGATGGTGTAAAAAACCACCAATAGATGATGTCTCCACCATCTCCAAGTGTTGGATTAAATGTAAGACATTATCTCTTGCACCAAGAAAAATCATCCACACAAAAACCAAATATTTGATTGGAATTTTAATTATAAAGTTTAGAGTTTCCTCGAGATAGCTAGCATGACCAATAATGTCTACCATGTAGACAAAATGATCATTTTTCAACATAATTCTATCGAAGTGTTTACAACCCTCATCCACTAAAGGTGCATGGTTTCATCATCTCTAAATATTTGATTGATTGTAAGCCCTTCACTCATGCACCAAGTAAACACATCCATACAACAACAACATGTTTAAGTGGAATTTTTATGATAAATTTTAGAGTTTTCTCAAGATAGCCAACACATACTGATCAATTATAGGTGTAATTTAATTCAAGTAAATTTATAGTTGTCATTCAATAAACTAATATGGTGGTTTGCTACTAAAAATATTATAAACCAATAACAATAACATGTTCTCATTTTACTTGTCTATATTATGGGTAAGTGCAAGAAGTTGGGGGACAAAAACGGATAGGAATCAAAAAAGCAAAATGCGTACGATTTTTTGTTAAAACATGCTCACATTTTAATTTGTTTGGCTCAGAATCACTAAAGCATAACCCGTACACGTTACATAACGCGTATACATTATGCCTACTCTAAACAAAAAAAGAGGCCCGATCCTCTATCATTTTACCTCCCTCAAATGTGAGTTTCAGAGATATTTCATGCCTCGCATTTTTTCATTTTGATCTCAAGATGAAAGGATCATTTTGGATTGCCGGAAAGATCTAAATCGATGATGGCACCATGGAGAAGAGGTAAGCACAATTATTTTCTCAAAATTGCATTGAAATATGATAATTATAGATTAAAATTTGAATTGAGTACATATTTTTTATTACATAAGTTAGAGGTCGAGGAATCAACCACAACCAAACCCTATTATTCCTAACATCCCTCCCGACACTCCCATAATTGCTCAACATCCCTCGTAGTCAAGAATATTTAGAGCCCAAATAGTTGAAAACAAAATTGAAATTGAGGATTTAATCAAAACAATGAGGGATGCACAATCTACAAACCCCCACCACACCTCTCTTTGTAAACACATCGAGGCATTACTTGTTCAAATTGACGTGGCAATGGGGCAAATTGATCATCGGACAACTTACAAGAGAGGGTCAGAGGGTTTATTATTCCAAAAATTGTCATATGTGGATGTAAAGAAAAAATAAATTTCAAAAGAACTCATATGCACCTTATTCATGGACCCCCACACTAATTTTCCTATTTCGTTGTCATGTAAATGATTTCCCATCCATTGGTGCAATAATAATTTGATTAAAAATAATTTTTGGGACCAATGGTGGATGGTGTTTGATTTTCCACCTTGTAATAACAATGAGGTGCCACTATACTTTCTGAGGAAACTCTATTGTGATTTTATCCTCAACGAGATCCCAAATTATTTTGATTTCTAGATTTCTAGGGCCAAGGAAAAGGATCTCGCATAGATCAACTAGTGCACAATGTGCACCTATTCAAAGGGTAGATTCCCCACACAAGCCCCCTCACCCCGAGATTGTCCCAAGCAAGTAGTGAAGGAGACAAGAGAGATATGATACACTCCACTTTGCTTCAGGGCTATCTACGACCTTTGTTCGACATACGAGGGAGATTTCTGAGCCAGATGCTCACGGAGGTACACAGAGTATTCCCTCAGCGAGTACTAGCATGAGGCCACATTTTACTCATCATGTGGTAGCATATGTTTGGGGCCCGAGGAGGACGATACTTTCATGCATACTGATTTTGGTGCACTTGGTGCTAGGGGTGAACACGATAATGTCACTATGTCAGATGTCCTTTTGAGTGAGACATTTGGATTACATTCATCGGCATCACCTTCGTAGGTAAATTTGTTATGTTTTGTTATGTGTGTTACAAAAAGTTTGGAGTACTTGATTTACTTATATATGTTAAATTTTTGAAATAATTGTATTTGTACATGTACATGCATTGATATTATAATGCACGTGGAGGTGCATCTTCATCCCAACCACAAAGCGACACCATGCATACACATACATTCACAGAGGTAATTTAGAATGTTAATTATGTAAAATTTTCACATACATGTGTGTGTGTGTGTGTGTGTGTGTGTGTGTGTGTGTGTGTGTGTGTGTATATATATATATATATATATATATATATATATATATATTAGTTTTGAAGTCAAATATATGTATGTTCTTGTATGTCCATCTAACTCACGTGATATACATGTTTGATAAAGATGTTGACTTCACTAGACACCCCACCATCTCTGCAACAAGTAGATAAAGGTGTTGCCACTGCGATTTCATCTGCGCAACAACTCACTAAGGTATTCAAACAACACGTAAATTTTGTTAAATTTCTCGTGTAATTCATATTATGTTAAATTACATGTTAGTAATGTCTTTCATTGTAGAATTATTAAATTATGTTAATAATGTCCTTCATTATGTGTATATGCAGAGTTACTCATGATAGGGTAAGCAACCCTATTCATTTGATTCACAGGCATGGGGTAAAAACAATAGTTCTATATTGATAAAATTAGTTAAAATATTGTCATTATGTAGATACATGTACTTAGCTCTATTTTCACTAATTCTGATGTTAGATTTTCTGATCTTATGTGTATGTAGGGAACTTCAACCCCCTCCATTTTGACTTCGAGGGCACATACTCCTCCATCTCGTCATCTTTGTACCCACGTCTCGTACTACTTGAGCTCCTGATGACTCATCTGAGCATGAGATGCAAATTCGGCGTGATCGACAACTTGCGTAAGTTTGTGTATTTATGTAAATACTTTCATTCTAGCATGGTCTTAAATACATGTTGAAAACATATATAAATTAAGTTTTGACAAAAACATTGTTTGCATTTACATGCTCATCTACATGTGAGTATTCAACGGAAGAGGACTCAAGCATGGGCTCGAGATGATCCAAAGTCATCTCATGGATCTCCATCTTCATCTAAGGGAGGGCCTTCTTCGAGAAAGGCCAAGAGAGGGATAGATTTTGATGAGTAGGAAATATATATGTCTTACATGACATTGTTTTTGTATGCCTATGTGCATGGCATTATATGTACACCTATATGGCATTTGAACTTGATGGTATATGACCTATTTGGGCATTTTTGTATTTATTATGCACATTAAAATACTATTTGGAACTTGATAATTTTGTATGAGACCTTACATTTCTGAGATTATTTTCGCATGAATCTAATATGATGTGCACTTGACAATATTTAAGACATTATGGATTATTTTTTCATTTATTGGTGATGTACATGTACTAGAATTTTCAATGTATAATATGCATCAAACTTTGGAAATCAATATTTATATAATGTATGTATATAAAGAGTTACCTAATCTGAGTAATTATTCATTCAATTTATCAATGTGTATATGTGTATTTACCTTACTTGTGCTTCTTCTTGCTCATGGTCTCTTTGTACTGGTTCCTATCTTATCATGCACTTACTACATTCTTCTATGCTTCGTAGTCTTCTCCCCTGTTAAAACACCCGACAATCATCACAATTTGATGCCTTTCATCTATTGATATTTTGAGAATGTCTCTCCATATACATTACTCCAATGCTTGAGAATGTCTCCAAATGCAATGACATTCTGATTCAGACACTCAATGATTCTTGATTGTCTAATCCTGTCCAATTCATGTTACTACCTTTAAATCTGTAGGCATTTCAAGTTATTTGGAAATCACATCACACCCTTCACTAGGCTTGATGACTACCCCTATCCTTTTTAAGGTGCTTTTGAAAGCATCCATGGGTTTATCATAACATAAATTATCAATGAATGGAAGGTCACTAAGTCGTAGGCCAGCTGACTCCCATCCATAACTAAACAAGAAAGATTTACTAGGTGATTGATAACTCCCATGTGTTTTCTTAGACATACCCCTATCAAATTCATTCTTAAGCCAATCTAGTCATTCAGGGCTCTTAAGCGACTACGCCCGGATGGGGTAGCCCTACACTGACTCAGACTACACTATTTCACGTATTTTTCAAACAATAGATAGCAATGAGAGAACTGAATGATGGAGATGGAGAAAATAGAACAAGAAACCAAATGGAGAGAGAGAATTTCATGAGAGGCTTCACAGAGGGCCCAAATGGAGGTCTCGATTTGAACAAGATGTCTCTAGGTCCCACCAAGTCCAGAAATCACCCATCAAGATATAAGGTGTTTTGGGCCTCGTGGCTCTTAAGAGACTACACCCGACGAGGTAGCCCGAAAGCATAGGAGCGTAGGGAACCAAAAAAAGCCTCCACTAGCATTCACTGGCAGCCATTTGGATGTGTTGGCATAGTTAGTTTGGTCCCCCATGAGCTTCCGCTTGCAAAATACAACATCTAAGAACCCTACACTCGACTTAGACTACACTATTTCACGCATTTTGTAAAACAATAGGATAACGAGAGAACCAAATGGAGATGGAAAAAATGTGAGAGGCTTTCATAGAGTGCCTTGATATGGAGCTCTTGGATCTAACGAGACATCTCTAGGTGCCACAGAGTCTGAGAAATCACCCATCAAAGATATGGCGTGATTGGGCCTCAGGGCTCTTAAGTGACTACGCCTGACAGGGTAGCCCGAAAGCACGGGAGCATAGGGAACCAAAAATGAAGCCTCCATAGTTCAACAATTTTTCCATAGGATGCAACTATATAGACTATGAACTTAGTTTTGTTTGGGAGACCACCAATGTTCCAGCTTCTCATTTTGAAAGAATAAATATCTTCAATCAAATAGACATGAAGAGCCAACTTTTTTCACATTACAAAAACAATTTGTGCCAAAAAGAAACCAGTGGAGATGGCCATATAAATATTCAGAGAGGATTTCAAGAGGGCCCCAACAATGAACATCGTGAAGAAAAACAATTAGGTGAAGATGTCACTATGATTCAAGAAGAAATGCCTCCAAAATCACCCGTTAATATGATTACCCAAAAACATCTAGAAGAACTTAAAGAGAAGATACGAGCGGAAGAAAAGGAAAAATGGGAAGCGTGGAAGGATCACAAAAAAACCCAATGGAAGATCTATGTGATGTTATCGATAGAATCATGGATAATATTAAGGACAACATGCCAAGTTGATTATTTTTATTAATCCCGCTCTTCAACTTCACTTCAAATCAAACTAGGTAGTTCCAAAAACAACATACATGGCAAGAAAAAGCACAATGAAGTAAAGATAATTGAGCCTGAGAAAAACTCGTTTAGAATTTTTAGAGTGCCCCTTTTTAATTTTTATTGAGATGATTCACCCATAGTTTCTTTTTTGAAGGTAGAAATTCATTTTATATGTGAGAAATAGAATGTTGATTTAGTCTATTACTCAGACTATTTAGGTTAGATTTCTATAGTCTACGAAAGCCTCTAGGGTTTTCTCCATCTCCATCATCAGGTCTCTCTCGAATGTGCTATTGTTTACAAATGCATGGAATACATATAGTGCATGCTGAGAGTTAGTGTAGGGCTGCCAAAGGCTGTAGTTTACAAATAGAAAAAGTTCATGGGAATGAACCAACTATGCCAACACGTCGAGGAGGCTTGGTGAATGCTAGTGAAGGCTTTGTTTTGGTTCCCTACACTCCTGCTTTTGCTGCCACCTACCTCGTTCGGGCGTAGTCGTTTAAGAGCCTTGAGGCCCAATCATGCTATATCTTTTATGGGTGATTTCCCATGACTCCTTGGCATCTAGAGATGTCTCATTCAGATCCGAGAGCTCCATGTCAAGCCCTATACAAAAATATTTCACAGTTTCTCCATCTCCATCCGGTTCTCTCACTATGCTATTGTTTGCAAATGCGCGAAATAGTGTAGTTTGAGTTAGTGAGAGCTACCCAGAGAGGCTGTAGTTTGCAAACAAAGCTCATGGCACCAAACCAACTATGCTAACACATCGGGGTGGCCAGTGAATGCTAGTGGAGCATGATTTTCGGTTCCCTACCCTCCTCATGCTTTCGGGCTACCTCGTCTGCGAACATAGTCGCTTAAGAGCCTTGAGGCCCAAACACACCATATCTTCAATGGGTGATTTCTCAGATTTCATGGCACCTAGAAACATTGCATCAGATCCGAGACCTCCATGTCGAGGCCCTCTATGAAATCCTCTCACAATTTTCTCATCTCTATTTGGTTCTCTCGATGTCTTATTGTTTGTAAACATGCAAAATAGTGTGTAGTCTGAGTTAGTGTAGGGCTACTGAGGTCAGTAGTTTACAAACGGAAGCTTGGGGAAAACAAAACCAAACTACGCCAAATCATTTATATGATTAGGGATCTTTTGGTTCACTATCTACTTGTGCATCATCTTCTTATAAAATAATTTCTAAAATTCTTAAATACTTCATCAATATATTACTTTAATTTCATTCATCAAATTTAATTATATCCTTCCATCTTGGGCTTATATGGCCATTTCTTCCTACCTGGATAATTTGGTAATTTATCTATTTATTCATATAAGACCCTCAATCTAGATTAACATCTTTTACCATAATTTCATGCCCTCATAACATCTATGCTAACTTATTAGTCTTTTACACGCTTTACTTTTTTCTATTCACCTATTAGGATATCACGTGACCTCCTAAATAGGTTGTAAGAGCATCATATTTTACTAATTATATTTTATTGTTTCTTTTTATTCTATCTTATTCAAGGCTTCTCAAGAAGTATTGTGACCACCATGTTAAACCTCTCAAAAGTCTCAGAATCCAATAGGTGACTATGTGGTAGGTATATTATTGCATTTGTGGAGTAAATTAGTTATGTACAAAACATTGATTTCATATTTACTTTTAAACATTTACTTTTGATATTAATGGTGCACACATCAGTGGTCCAAATGTCCTAGGTGAATGCTAGTGGAGCATTCGCTTTGGTTCCCTACTAAGCTCCCCCTCTTTTCGGCTACCCCTCGTCTCCCAGGTGTAGTCGCTTAAGAGCCTTGAGGCCCAAACATGCCATATCTTCGATGAGTGATTTCTCGAGACTCATGGCACCTAGAGACATCTCTCTTAGATCCAAGAGCTCCATGTCGTGGCACTCTATGAAATTATATCATGGATTTTCTCCATCTCCATTCCTGGTTCTCTCACTTTCCTATTGTTTGCAAACACACAAAATAATGCAGGTCTCGAGTAAATGTAGGGCTCACAGAGGTCAGAGTTTGCAAATGGAAGCTCATGGGACCAAACCAACTACGCCAACACATCAGGGTGGCCTATGAATGCTAGTGGAGTATTCATTTTGGTTCCCTACACTCCCCGTGCTTTCGGGCTACCCTGTCCGGCATAGTCGCTTAAGAGCCCTGAGGCCCAAACACGCCATATCTTCGACGGGTGATTTCTCAGACTCCATGGCACCTAGAGATGTCACGTCAAATCCAAGACCTCCATGTCGGGACCTCTGTATGAAATACTCTCGATGGTTTTCTCCGTCTCCATCCGGTTCTCTCACTGTGCTATTGTTTGCAAACGTGAGAAATAGCAAGCGCAAGTCAGTCGCCAGGGTCAGGTCACCAGAGGCTGTAGTTTGCAAACAAAAGATCGTGGGACCGAACCAACTATGCCAACACATTGGGGTGTCTAGGTGAACACTATTGGAGCATTTGTTTTGGTTCCCTAAGCTCCCCATGCTTTCGGGCTACCCCATCTCGGGGCGTAGTCGCTTAAGAGCCCTGAGGCCCAAACACGCCATATCTTCGACAGTGTGATTTCTGACTCCATGGACCTAGAGACATCTCTTTAGATCTAAGAGATCCACATGTCGAGCCCTCTACAAAATATCTCATGGTTTTTTTCCATCTCCATCCGGTTCTCTCTCTTGCCTGTCTATTGTTTGCAAACGCATGAAATAGTGCAATTCTGAGTCAACAGTAGGGGTCAGCAGAGGTCAGTAGTTTGCAAATGGAAGCTCATGGGACCAAACCAACTACGCCAACACATCAAGGTGGCCAGGTGAATGCTAGTGGAGGCATTCATTTTGGTTCCCTACGCTCCCCGTGCTTTCAGCTACCCTGTCCGGGCGTAGTCGCTTAAGAGCCCTGAGGCCCAAACACGCCATATCTTCAACGGGTGATTTCTTAGACTCCATGGCACCTAGAGACATCTTGTCAGATCCAAGATCTCCATGTTGGGACCTCTATGAAATCCTCTCTCAGTTTTCTCCGTCTCCATCCGGTTCTCTCTCATGTGCTATTGTTTGTAAATGTAAAAATAGTGAAATGAGAGTCAGTGTAGGGTCACTAGAGGTCAGTAGTTTGCAAACGGAAGCTCATGGGACCAAACCAACTACGCCAACACATTGGGGTGGCTAGGTGAACACTAGTGGAGCATTTTTTTTGGTTCCCTATGCTCCCTGTGCTTTCAGGCTACCTCATCCGGGCGTAGTCGCTTAAGAGCCTCGAGGCCCAAACACACGCCATATCTTCGACATGGGTGATTTCTCGACTCCGGGCACCTAGAGACATCTCATCATGATAGATCCAAGACCTCCATGTTTGGGGTAATATACGAAATCCTCTCATGTATTTTTCTCCATCTCCATCCGGTTCTCTCTCATGTGTATTTGTTTGCAAAATACGTGAAAATAGTGTAGTTTGAGTCAGCAGGGTCAGCCAGGCTCAGAGTTTGTAGTTTGCAAACGGAAGCTCATGGGACCGAACCAACTACAACAACACATCAAAATGGGCCTGCAAGGTTAAATGCTAGTGGAGATTTTTTGGTTCCCTACGCTCCCGTGCTTTCGGGCTACCCCGTCCGGCGTAGTCGCTTAAGAGCCCTGAGGCCCAAACACGCCATATCTTCGACGGGTGATTTCTCAGACTCATGGCACCTAGAGATGTCTCATCAGATCCAAGACCTCCATGTTGGGGTACCTCTATGAAAATCCTCTCATGGGTTTTCTCCATCTCCATCCGGTTCTCTCACCTGCTATTGTTTGTAAACGCACGAAATAGTGTGTAGTTGAGTCAAAGGGGGCTCCTAGAGGTCAGAGTTTGCAAACGAAGCTCGTGGGACCAAACCAACTATGCCAACACATCGGGGTGGCTAGGTAAATGCTAGTGGAGGCTTTTTTTTGGTTCCCTACTGCTCCCCGTGCTTTCTGGGCTACCCATCCGGCGTAGTCGCTTAAGAGCCCCGAGGCCCAAACATGCCATATCTTCGACGGTGATTTCTCGACTCCATGGCACCTAGAGACATGTCTCATCAGATCCCAGAGATCTCCATGTTAGGCCCTCTATGAAATCCTCATGTTTTTTTCCATCTCCATTTGGTTCTCTCGTTGTCCTATTGTTTGTAAAACGTGAAATATAGTGTAGTCTAAGTCAATGTAAGGGGTCACTGCTGAGTCAGTAGTTTACAAACGGTAGCTCATGGGACCAAACCAACTATGCCAACACATCCGTGTGGCCTCGGTGAACACTATTGAGGATTTTTTTGGTTCCCTATGCTCCCCGTGCTTTCGGCTACCTCGTCCAGCGTAGTCGCTTAAGAGCCCCGAGGCCCAAACACGCCATATCTTCGACGGTGATTTCTTTCTCGACTGGGCACCTAGAGACATCTCATCAGATCCAAGACCTCCATGTCAAAATCCTACTAAAATCCTCTCATGGTTTTCTCATCTCCATCCGGTTCTCTCACTTGTTCTATTGTTTGCAAACGCACAAAATAGTGCGTGCAGTCTGAGTCAAACAGGGGCTACCTGCAGAGGCTATAGTTTGCAAAACGGAAGCTCGTGGGACCAAACCAACTACTATGCCAACACATCGGGTGGCCTAAGTGAATGCTACTATGGAGGCTTTTTTTGGTTCCCTACACTCCCGTGCTTTCGGCTACCTGTCCGGCATAGTCGCTTAAGAGCCCTGAGGCCCAATCACGCCATATCTTCGACGGATGATTTCTCAGACTCCATGGCACCTAGAGACATCTCATTAGATCCAAAGCTCCATGTTGAGGGCCCTCTACAAATCCTCTCATGGTTTTTTCCATCTCCATCCAGTTCTCTCTTTGTCTATTGTTTGTAAACACATGAAATAGTGTAAGTCTAGTCTAGTCAGCAGTAGGGTCATAGATGTCAGTATTTTGCAAACGTAGCTCATGGGACCAAACCAACTATGCCAACACATCGTGGGTGGCCTGGTGAATGCTAGTGGAGGATTTTTTTTTTTGTTCCCTATGCTCCCCCGTGCTTTTGAGCTACTACCTTGTCCGGCGTAGTCCCTTAAGAGCCCTGAGGCCCAAACACGCCATATCTTCGACATGTGATTTCTCAGACTCCATGGCACCTAGAGATGTCTCATTAGATCCAAAACCTCCATGTTGAATCCCTCTATGAAATCCTCTCATGGTTTTATCCATCCATCCGGTTCTCTCGTTGTCTTATTGTTTGTAAACGCGAAAAATGTAGTCTAATCAGTAAGTAGGTGGTCAGCAGATGTCAGTAGTTTTTGCAAACGGAAGCTCATGGGACCGAACCAACTACAAAACACATCGGGTGGCTTGGTGAACACTAGTGGAGGATTTTTTTTGTTCCCTACACTCCCTGTGCTTTTGGGCTACCCTCGTCCGGGCGTAGTCCCTTAAGAGCCCTGAGGCCCAAACACGCCATATCTTCGATAGGTGATTTCTCGACTCCGTGGCACCTAGAGACATCTCATCGATCTGAGACCTCCATGTCGGGGGCCTCTACAAAAATCCTCTCACGGTTTTCTCCATCTCCATCTAGTTCTCTCATTGTGCTATTGTTTGTAAACACATGAAATAGTGCAGTCTGAGTCAGTATAGGGCTACCAGACGATGTAGTTTGCAAACGGAAGCTCGTGGGACCAAACCAACTACGCCAACACATCGGGGTGGCCTGGTGAATGCTAGTGGAGGCTTCATTTTTGGTTCCCTACGCTCTCGTGCTTTTGGGCTACCTCCCTGTCCGTCGGCGTAGTCACTTAAGAGCCTCCGAGGCCCAAACACGCCATATCTTCGACGGGGTGATTTCTCGACTCCGGGCACCTAGAGATGTCTCATCCGATCCAAACCTCCACGTCAGGGGGGCCTCTACAAAATCCTCTCATGGTTTTTCTCCATCTCCATTCAGACTAGTCAAGAGGTTGTCCATCCATTCCAATCACCTAATAATATAGGTGGTTCATACAATATAGGTGGTGAAATGAGAATTTTAATAAGATATTTTTACAATATAGGTGGTGAAATGAGAATTTTTTTTGTTTTCCTCTTTTTTAAATTTTGTTTTTTCTTAGCTTCACTTGGCTTCGAGAATAATAAATTTCTACTAACAACCAACCACGTGAAGGTGGAAGCTTTTTTGGCACCACTAACCTACATAAACATGTTAGTAAGCAATTAAATAGAATTTTAAATCATACAAAATTTAAACAAAATCATTTAAGTAAATATTCAAATTAAATTCATGAAGAACATACCTTTGCAAATTCAATCCAATGAACCACAAGGATCAACTCTATTCTTGACAAAGTAGCAAGAATTGCTTCATGATCTAGATTCACGAACCTTCCACATATTTTTGTTTGATGGCCGACCTCGATATTTGATCAATTTAATATTTGTCAAAGGACCAAATGTGAATAGTGAAGTATCTTCCGATGTACTTCATAGTCTTCAAACAACCAAATGTTTGATTTTTTGATAGGATATCATCGAAGCCAAGTTCCAGTGACTACCACTGATCCAATGGGATACTCAAGGTCTTCACCATCAATGACTGTGGAAGTCAATTTTTTTCCCCTCTACACAACGAGATAAGAAGTAGTATGTTCCCTCTTCATTAAATTCCATCGCAATAACTACAAAAACGTGCCCTATGTATCACAAAGTAAAATTGTTCAGTCAATTTATAAATACATTAAGAGTTGACCATTTAATAATTTATAAATCTAAAACATGGCATGTACATATATGTATGTACCTTGTTGCACTAAATCAGAGACTTGGTCAAAGTCAGTGATGTTGTCATTTGATCTAAGACCCTGCAAGTTGTAATGCTCATGGAACTTGATGTGTGTCGAGTGGAATTAGAGGTCTACAAGTCCATTCATCCACCCACTACGTTGTGACTCACATTCATTCCATGCAAAATCAATGCATGATATACAAAAACATGTCATGCACCTAGTATAAATAGTCCAAGCATTTGCATCTGAACTACGGAATGAGTGCATATCACTTGATCCTGAGAATCATCATACAATCTTCAAAGTTTTCCAGATGTTGTTGCTCTATCAACCAAAAATATCTACAAACCATTGATCTCTCTTGAGATTCATGGCCCATATTCTTGACACACCAATCAACAATGCTTTTTACATCTATAAATTTAGCACCATCCTTGAACTTTAACTCTTCTCTTGCAAGTGCTCTTTTCACACATGCTCCTGCACCATCATGCTCTCCTTTTCCATGCCTTGCCTCAGTAAAACTCTAGATATGTTGTACATTTGTTTCTTTGTGCATCCTTGCTTAGCCAATAAAACATCCGTGCATTCTTGAATTGTGATGTGCAGTTGTCCACCAAATGTAATGTTGATCGAAACTAATGTTCCTCTCATTCAAGTTCACATAAAACACCTGAAACACCCTTGTACATATTCTGTAGAATGTGTCCGATCATCACTGATGTAGAAATGATACTCTCTTAATATTTTTTGATCTTTCTCATTGCTTTCTGGAGAGTGCATGAATGTTATATGCACGAAAATAGAAACTTGCACTGAGTTATAATATTGAGATTGAACCTCCATTTGTGGCTGCAATGTGTAATTTCTATGTGAAGTCAACTACTAAAACAATAGTACCAAGTGGGAATGTGTCCTTTCTTAACTTGAATTGTTCATCCAACCATCGAGCTCTATGTGTGTGCCTTGCATACTCATAAAAAAATTCCTCTCTAGAATTTGACCATATATTCTGATACAGTAATTGTTTTCTAACAAGCTCACACCTCTTAGATTCTTTTCCATCTTTTAATTGATATGCCACCGATTTATATTTGGTGAAATCAACCAATTCTTTTCCTATTGAATATGTACTCTCCTCGTGGATACAACTTTTCAGATTTGGCAAGCCACCACATACATTGCACGTTCCATCCAAACATGCTTTGTTATAAAAAAATTGTCTTGTTGATTTTTCACAAAATATTGTCGAATAAATTCCTTGAAGATTTTTGTGGGACATTTATTCCACACTCCTGCAACATGATGTCAGTATGCAAAACACTACGTATTTGACAAAAACATCATAATGCATTGAAAATTCAACATGATGCCTACAACAACAAGTGGTACGTGAGTGATTGATTTTCACATAAAAGGGTTTGCTCATTTCAAAGAATCTTTGGCTAATGTTAATTTGTGGATTTTCATTTTTAAACTTAGAGAACAATTTTGTTTGAGTCATATCTAAGAAATGTTTTTACACAATTCACGATTACGAGAACCTATTCTTCTTTTTACTATATCTCTTCTATTCGGTGACACCCTTGTGTTCTCATTCCAAAATTTTACAATTAATTCTTTTAGAATATCAGATGTATTCTTGTCTTTTCATGGAAGTCTACTAGAGAAATCCCAATAGTCAAGTGTTATTGACTAACTCAAGACGTTTACGTCTCTCTATTGCTTTCATTAGTGTTTTTCTATTTAGCTTCAAAGCACTACTTGTTTTTCTAATCAAGCGTTTATTAACTATTTTATCACTTACTATACAATTAGTTAGTGCACGTCGTGTAGCATTACTATCTTTGGTGCGTCTTTTTCCACCTACAATTTGGTATGCTTTATGTATGTTTTCAACAATTGACACATTTTGATCAACAACATTAGATGTTCTTAACCCTAGGGTCTTCATTATAGGTCTCATCTTAATTAATTTCATCAATGAAACAAATAATTGACATCTTTGTGTGTCATTTAAATTCTCAAAGTAATTATCCCAAATTCCACTAGCTTTTCTTCTCGCATTTCTTTCAGACATTTTGTTAGGCATTGGTTTTATAATGTTTTCATCAATTTCAATTAAGTGAATTGGTTTTCTTCACGAAATGGAAGGAGGTGTTCTTAGAGGTGAAGATTCATTTACAAGGTTACTTTCTTCATTCAGTGTTTTCATACAAATTTTGGGGTTAACATTTGATTCTCAAGTAAGGGTTCAACAATTGGATTCATATCAATTTCTTCATCCATACCAACATTATCATTCAATTCAATATCATTATTCATTGCAAAATCATTATTCTCTACATTTTCATTATGTATTTCATCCCAATTTTCTAATACATTAGCTACATTTGATATAGCGGATGTACCTTGCCCTACTCAAAGTTTTTGCATTCTCTTCAATTTCTTTATTCTCTTCTCTTCCAATTGCTCTGGTGTCTTATTCTTGACTTTCCTCTTGTCCTTAGCTCAACGTTTATCACCCATGATTAGAAAAAATCAACTAGTGGGGTAGGGGACAAAATGAAATACTAAAAAATCATGCAAGAATGTAGAGAATATTGCAGACAAAACAGAATGTTTGCAGAATTCCCGTGAAAGAGATGAAAGGGACGTTGGGGGCCACAATATATAAAACAAAGAAAAACACATACGCATTATGTAACGCATACGCATTTTTTTTTCTCTTTTCCCAAGCCATGCCTCAAGGCTTGGGATCCGTTTTGGATCCCCAAGCCTGAGGCATGGACCTACACAAACACAACAAACAACAAGTTTTTACAAGAAAATGTAAAAATGACACTTCCTCTATGATAAATCAAAATAAAACAATCGATCCATTTTAAAAAATTATACCACGACGTAGAGCAGAGTCTCTTCTTTCTAAAAATATAATTTTCAAATTTTTTGTACTAATATAAGGTTTCCATATTATTTATTTTCTAACTATGCCTTTTTATAGCTATTTTTCAAGTGTAAATATGTCTATCTTTCATGGTGTATCTTTTTTTTTTGGGTGATCAAATTAAAAAAAAATATACTAGCCCAAACTAGGCATAATTCTATACATATTCAAAAAAAAAAAAAATCTAATTTTCGATATTTTTTTGAGGTAGTTAGGGGGGCATGGTCATGGTCGAGCTCCATTATTTTTCAAAACATAAAATTTTTGTACTAGAAAAATCATAAATAAAAAATATTCGCTCGCTAAAAAAATCTTTAAAAATGGAGCCCAAACTAGATGCTCCTAGCTATCTTTCTACCAAAGGGTTTTCAAAAATACTAAATGGTGCTAAAAAATGGTGGGGGCACGAAAGTCACTCTATTATGTTTTTTAACAAAACAAAGAGCATCTGTTGGTATTTTAGTTGTTTGACCCACTTAAACTTATCCATTTTCAATAAAATTTAGTAGCTTAGAAACTAGACTCAAAATTCTACGATTCATATTTCTACAACATCTTCTGTTCACTATGACAACGAGAAGACTTAAAGGAGATGGGTAAAACTAGGAGAGGTATTCATAGATGGAATGATTGCCTAGATGTAGTCTTAGATGATACATTATCATGTGTCATGAGTTGTAAGAAATTTTCTCACAAAGTTTGGCTATTTTCACTCTTACGGAGTTTAAAAGACGTCACTAAAATGATATAGTCGGAAGGATAAGAATGGTTGTTTAGAAAAACGGTACCTCCAATAGTGTCTACCAGCCCACCCGACATGTGGAAACATTGGGTTTGGTGCCATGAGGTGCTGATTGCAAAATATCACCCTTGAAACCCTAACGTTGACACACATCGAAGGTTTTTGTGTGTTTCATTCATTATGGTTGTGATAAAATTGGTGGGAAACAAGAGAAACTAGTAGAGATTTTCATAAATTGACCGTATGCCTAGATGTAGGTTTATATGATACATTCCAAAGTTCCATGAGTTATGAGAAATCACAAATCAAAATTTGGAAAATTTTCTCTCTTAATGCGCTTAAGAGACATCACGAGACTAAAGTAGTCGGGAAGGATTGAGATGATTGGGTGGAATAAAAAAACCTATAATATCATCTACCATCTCACTCATATGTGTTGACACCATCAATTTGGTGTCATGAGGTGTCAATTGTAAAATATCACCCTTGAAGCCATAATAATAACAAAAATTGAAGGTTTTTATGGTGTTTCATTCATTAAGACAATAAGAAAACTAGTAGTAAATGTAATAAATAGGGATATGTTTTTATAAATTAACTATAATCCTAGTTGTAGGTCCATACGAGACATTCCCACGTACCACGGATTGTGAAAAATCACTCGTCAAAGTTTGGCTACTTTTAACTCTTAAGGTGCTTAAGAGACATTGTCAGATTAATGTAGTTGGGAAGAACTCGAGAAAGTTGGGAAGTGTAATAATGCCTTTGATAGCAACAATCAGCCCACTTGAATGTGGGGGTACTATTATTAGTTTAGTGCCATAAGGTTCCGATTGTAAACTATCATTGTCGACACACCAACACTGACACAAATTAAATGTTTTTGTAGCGCGTTCATTCATTGTGACCACGATAAAACCTAATGGAGATGGGAGAAATTTGGAGAGGTATTCATAGATGGAAAATATATCCAATTTTAGGTTCGTATGTTAAATTCTAAGGTTCCATGGGTTGTGAGAAAGTGGTCCTCAAAGTTTGGCTATTTTTTGCTCTTAGGGCACTTAAGAGACATTGTCGATTGATGTAGCCAAGAAGAGTAAGAGGGTTGGGGGAAAAAGTGATTACTATAACATTTAATAATAACCCACATAGAAGTGTTGGAACCATAATTTTTGTTCCATGAGGTGCTTATTGTAAAATATCACCCTTGACCCCTAACTCTAACACAAATTGAAGGTTTTTGTAGTGTTTCATTCATTGTGATTGCGATAAAATTAGTGGGAGATGTGAGAAACTAATATATATATATATATCACATTCTTATCTTAAGGTTCATATAAGACATTCCCAAGTTCCACAGGTTGGAAGAAATCAACCATCAAATTGTGGCTACTTTTTACTCTTATGACGCTTTAAGAGACATCATCAAACTAATGTAGTGAGAAGGACTATGACACAGTGTAGTGAAAAATAATGCCTTTGACATTGAATACTAGACCATATGGATGTGTGGGCATAATCAGTTTGTATCTAGGAGGTTCCAATTGTAAAATATCACTCTCGATACCCTAACACTATCGTAAATTGAGGGGTTTTACAACTCTTTATTTTCTACGAACGTGAGAAAAACAATGGAATAATGGAGAAGTTAAGATATATTTTTTGATGGACCATATGCCAAGGTATAGGTTTAGATGAGATATTCCTAGGTGCTAAAGGTTGTGAGAAATAGTTCCTCAAAGTTTGGTAATTTTTCACTCTCGGGTGCTTAAGAGACAGATCACCAAACTAATGTATCCAGGAAGGACCGACATGGTTTGTAAGAAAAATGACACCTTTAATAGTGTCCAATATCCTACTCTTATATTTGGGAACCATAAGTTTAGTTCCACAAGGTTCCAATTATAAAATATCACCCTTGACACCCTAACACTGACTCAAATTGAAGGTTTTGCAACATTACATTTGTTGTGACCATGTAAACACTAGTTAGAGATGGAAGAAACTAGGTTTTTTTAAATGGACCAAACGTCTAGATGTAGGTTTAGAAGATACATTACCGGTTTCCATGGGTTGTGAGAAATCATTTGTCAAATATTGGATATTTTTCTCTCGAGGAGCTAAAGGGACATAACCACACCAATGTAGCTAGGAAGACCTAAGATGGTTGGGAAGTTAAAAAAAGCCTTTGATAGTGTCTAGAAACTCATCCAAACAAGTGAACATTATCAATTTTGTTTCCATGAGGTGATGATTGTAAAATATCACCCTTGACACCCTAACACCGACATAAATTAAAGGTTTGTACAATGTTTTGTTCATTGTGACCATGAGAAAACTAGCGGGAGATGGGAGAAACTGGGAGAGATGATTATAGATGGACAATATGCCTAGATATAGGCTTAAAAATGCATTCCAAGGTTCCAAAGGTTATGATAAATCAACCCCTCCTCTCTCTCTCTCTCTAAATTCCATCCGCCATACCTCTCCCCCTCTCCATCTCCCCCTATCTTCCCTCCCCACACTCTCTTTCCCTCTCTCTTTAATGAAACCTCCATCAAATCCCATGGGAAAATTACATGTTTATGCAAAATAATTTTTAGGAGGAAAATGAGGACAAGGATTTAATACTCGACTAATGAAAAGGTGACTATATATAGTCAATGTTGTCACTTAACTAGTGGTAGAGTGTTTCATATTTAGATAGTGTAAAGTGAGTATGTTAGTGATATAAAAATGGATGGCTAGCCAAATAAGAAAAGTAAACAAGAGATAGACCCAAAATTCCTCTCTTATAAAATAGATCCTATATGCTTCAATCATGCCTTTCTAATAAATATAGAGAAATGTTGTATAGGTCTTCTTAAACAAATGGATTAAAACCAAAGGTATTAAAGTAAAAGAATCGAAGGATCATTTTGTAGAAGATGTTAATTTTTCTCTTCTTTAAGAATATACATTATTTATCAATGACATGACCCATGTGAAGGTGGAATCTTATTTGGTACCACTAACCTAAATTAATAGCACTAGTATTGATATAAATAAATAAAATATAGGAAAAAGTACTTGTACACACAAAAACTTAATAATTAAACAATATAATTACAAACTATAAAACTTACGTGGAATTGTACCAATTCAATCCAATGAACCATATGGGTCTGATATAGTCTTTAGGGTGTCAAATATTTCTTCATGTTTAGACTCAAGAACTTTCCACAAGTTCTTATTATGCGACGCATACCTCTATATTTTATTAATTGAACATTAGATGCAACAACAAGGTGACAATATTAATAGTATTTCTATGAGTGCCAAAGTCCTCAAACAACCACACATTGGATTTTTTTGGGTATCTTCCAATCCATGTTGTAGTAAAAACCACATACCTTGTAGGATATTAGAGGCCTTATCCAACTATGATAGGGGCTATCAATTTATATTTTGACTCAACACAATGAGACATAATATTTTTTCCTTATTTATTATTTTCTTTATCAACAATTACATAAACATGACCTGCATCACATTGTACAAAAAAATAATTTCAATAATGATTCATAAATACTACATAATAATTTAAAATATCAATTTTAATTAAATAATGCATCTATAATACATGGTTGCATTAAATATGATATATGATCGAATTCAAATGATAATTCAATTTTTGTGAGTTGTAGATGACATGGAAGTCAAATACGTATCAAGTGGATTTAAATATGTACAACAACATTCATCGACCCACTCTTTCGGATCAAAATCTTCCCAAATAAAATATGTACATCAATAACAAAATCATGACATATACCTAGTATGAATAGTCGATGAACTTGCATAAGAGTGCAACTCACTAGATCATGTTAGTGTAAAACAATACTCATATTTTGTAAAGTTATATCCTTCTACATGCCAAAACAATATACAAAATGTAGACTTACCATCATTACCTGGACCCATTGTTGAGTTACACCATTCCACAATGGATGTTGCATTGGTAAGCTTTACACCATATTTGTACTTCAAATATTATTGTGCTAGGGATATTTTAACACATAATCATGCACCATCATGCTCCGCTTTTCCATGCCTAGCCTTGGTTAAATTCTCAATATTTTGAACACCACTCATCCTAATTAACCAATAAAACATCCAAAAATTCTTGAATTGTGATGTATAATTATCTAACCGTATGATATGTTGATCAAATATGATGTTTCTATTACTCAAATATCCATATAACTAAAACTAATCATGCATGAACTATCTATAATGTGTATGATCATCACTAATATAGAAATGATACTCCTCAATATCATTCTATCTTCATTTGTATTTTCGAGAGTATACGTGAATGTTGTATGCAAAAATTTGGAAACTTGAATAGAGTTATAGTATTGTGATTGAAATTCATTTTATAGTTATAGTGTATAGTTCTCTAAAAATAGATGTAACTCGACATAATGGTACCAAGAGGAAATGTGTCCTTTCATAACTTTAATTCCTCATCTAATCATCAAGTTTTGTGTGATGTCTTGCATACTCATACACTATCTTCTCTAAAAAATAGTCATAAAATATAATACACTTATTTGTTTACTCACTAATTCACACAATTTTGGCCTCTTTATCATATTTTGAAATATATTCCACTGACTTGTATTTCCCAAAATAAACTAGTTAATTTCCAATTTCATGTGTGTTCTCTATGTGTATATACTTTTGCAAATGTTGCAAACTACCACAACTATCACCAGTTCTATCCTAACATGATTTCTTATAAAAAAGTCATTCTTCTCTTGTACAAAAACAATTGAGATGAAATATCTTATTGATTTATGTGGAACATTTATCACACACTCCTAAAAATATTTTTACTATGAAAAGTAACCCATATATGATGGAAAATATCAAAATGCATAACAAATTCAATATGGACCCTATAACACTAAGTACGGCAGATGACTTATTTTAACATAATTTTTTTTTCCATTTCAATATACATCTAACTAATTTATATTTAGATATCAGTCTCTTTATAATTATTATAAAATTGTGTTTGAGTCATATCCAAATAGAATTTAGGATGTGATTTATAGTTCTAACAACCAATTCTTTATTTAAAAACATGTTTTTCATTAGGTGAAACCGTTGTATTAATTTTCCAAAATTATTCAATTTTTGGATTTTAAATATTTAATTGTCTTTTTATTCATGTGGGAGTCTACCAAGAGTGATCATAATTCATTTTTATTGGGATCCTCAAATATTTCACGACTTCGATATCTTTCAATAGTATTTTTAGTGCACTAGTTATTTTCCTCATTAAACCATATTTCTTTGTTTCTTTACTTATTATAGCTTATGTAATAAAATTTCGTGTAACATTACTATATATGGTACATGAGGTTGGACCTATTACTTGGTATGCATTCATTATATTTTTACAATGAATTTTTCACTATTGGTCCTAGATGTTCTTAGACTAAAGGTCTTCATAGTGGGTCTAAAATTAATATTTTTCATCATTTCAACAAACAATTGACATCTTCATGTTTCATTTAAGTCATTAAAAATGTTTTCCATATCTTATTATATTTTCTTCTACAAGTGCGTTCACCAATCTTATCACTCATCAGGTTTAAAATATTTTCATCAATTTCAAGTAAAATCCTAGGTGTTTTGTACACATTTTATATTATATATCCCAATGGTAAAGTTGATTGAAAATTAGATAAACATTGTTCATTTCCTATATGTGTTTCATATTCATAATTTGGTAAAATTTATTTTTTTAACTGGTTGGTCATTTGGTGTAACATCTAAGTTTAAATTTGGCATTGCATCATCATTCATTGAACATTGATTCAATTTGTATTTAAGCATATGTTGTACTATCAAATTAATTTGGAAGAGATGAAACACCTTCACATTTATAGGCTAATTTATTTCTTTCAATTATTTTTATCACTCGATCCCTTATTATTCTCCTTCTTATTCTTTATTGGGTCTAGTGGATGATAGACAATCTTTGTCAACATCTAATTTATCTAGAAAAGATGTGTTCAAGTGATTTTTTTCACACCACTTTTTCATTTGTTCCCTTTGTTTCACTAACTTCTCAAGTTTTTTCCTCTGTGGTCTCCTCTCCATAATTATCAAATATATATCAAGATAAGACAATTTACAAAAGGAATATAAGAAATAATGAAAAAACACTCAATTCTCAAATAATGATAAGAAATTTCTCAAACAATAAAACAATGATCGAATGTATGGTAAAAGATATAATAAGAATGCTATATCAATGTTAAAAACATAAAAGTATTCAATTGTGAAATGGAATGTCTCAAAATAATATATCATTATAGAAATGTGTAAGGAATAGTGCAGTTCATAGGCATTGTGGGACTAAAAGCACACATGAATTTGTCTTTTATGTTTTTTTTTCATTTTCATAGAGATAAAAAAACAAGTGTTATAATGTGCTCACATTATGTCATATATGGGTTGGAAATTGTTAACTCTTATTCTTGGATTTGGCTAGGGTATCTAAGCCTAAAGGCTGGAATGTCTATTTTGTGATTGAATCCATGTTTTACAAAAAAAAAGAATCACGAGTGCATGCCCCATTTTCTCACATGTTTTAAGAAAATTTTCCAAAAATAATTCCTATGACATAAAGTAATGTCTTAGGTTTTTTTCAATGTATTTATTTCTAAAATCCAAATAGTTTAACATTTTGTGAAGAGCAAGCTTAAGATTCTACACACAATAATCTTCTTCTCTATTCAATTATTTCATTATGAGAAACTTACAAATATATAGGGAGATGATTCCCTAAAAATAGGAAACCAATTTTGTCCTCAAACCAATACTACATGAGTGGTTTAAACAACCCAACTCACTTACAAACAAATAACAATATGAGTTGTTTTATTAACAACTCATAAACAAACTTTTACACTTACATAATAATAATTACCCATGTAATTATTATTTACAATAATGGAGCACTAACATAGATTTCCTAACATTCCCCCCCTTAATGCAAACATGGGGAAAACATCAATCTCATACCTACACCTGCTTTCATGAATTGGTGATTTTCACAGGACAACCACAAACCTAAATGATGGTTTTACATATGGCTTACCAAAAACCAAGAAAGGTTGTTTTACATGTGGTTTACCACAAACCGAGAAGATGATGGTTTTGCATATGGTATACAACCAGCAAAATAGGTGGTTTTATAATTAGTTTACCACAAACCATGTAAATTATGGTTTTGTAAGTGGGTTACCAACAACCACATCATGATGTTTCGTAATTTCATCGCTCTCATCAACATCTTACCGCAAGGAATAATATAGGAAATTCTGCTACTCATTCACACATGAAAAGATGAAATAATGGAAATGGAACATTAATATCATATTCCACCTTTTATGTGAATTTTTCACTTATTCACACCACAAAGGAACAACATGATCACTTTGAAATATGAAGCATACTTGAAATTTGAACTCTAAAAACTCAAAGTGGAAAGCACGGTTCATAAACTAAAAGTAAATACGACACTAAAAAAATTCCACGATAGAAAAATGTGGCCCCTTCATTGGTGACTGACAAGAGGTTTTTATTTACCTCTAACCTTCCGTTCCTCCTACCTCCAATTTCCTTCTTAGTATAAAAATTGTCGGAAGTATAGCCACATTCTTCTTTCATGGGTTCTTCCTCACTATCTGATTCTTCTTCTATGATTATATTGGCTTCATTTGTTTTAATTTTTCCATTGAGAAAATATTTAGCTCAAATTCTACGATGAGGACGTATGTCCCTTTTTCTTGTAGTAGAAACACTCAATTTCCCCTTCATTTTTAGAGAAATTCTTATGCTTCCTTTTCAAGTACAATGCAGTCTCTTCTTCTACATCTTCTTTAGTTATTTTTTCTTCAGCTAGAAGAGCAGAAATCATATCATCTAGTGAATGAGAAGGTATTTGACCAAGAGTGAAAACACCATTACTATACTTAGGAGGAAAACTATTCAACAAAATAGCTTTAACATCCTCTTTATCAACTTCATCTTCAAATTCTACCATTTTTCTCATGAGGGATCGTAAATCATTGATATGGCTTGACATATTGACTCCATCATTCATTTTGAATTTAAACAATTGCAATTTTATAGAAAATTTTGCATTTACAACTTTACCACCAAAAGTCTTGTTCAACAATTCCCATATTTCCCTAGATGGTTTTTCCAAATCTACATGGTGAAGTTCGAGTCTAAGAATGTAATACGTATTATAGCTTCACCTTAGCTTCGAGAAATAACATATATTTACTAACATTTTGATCCTTATTTTTGTTATTAGCATCTTTATTTTTGCCAAAACTCATGTATTATCTTTTCTATGTAATTTGTGATCTGCTCATCCAAATTTAAAAAAACATTACATCAAAATGATCTATGCTCCACTCTACACACATAAAAAATGTTTTTTTAATTTTTTTCTCAAAATTTGGGGGTGTACATGTGCTTATTTCATTTTTGCGATGTTTTCACATATTTTTATAAGTAAAAAAAGGGCTTGAAGCCCAGCTATATTAATATTTAGCAAAAACTTGATAATAGATTAGAATTACGAAGTTAAGCAACCCAGATGGTGTTGCTTACATAGTACCAAAATTACATAATTATTGAGATATAAACATAGTCAAGAAACTAAGTGGCCTCCTTAAAGGAAATTGAAGTCACCACCTCAGAGCAACAATGGGATCCTCCGTGGCATGAGCATTATCTTCCATGACCAAAGGTGGAAAGTGATTCCTCTAGCTATGATATTTCAAAATTATTTTTCGAATGACCAGAATAGAGTAGATAACATTAAGCTTACGAACCCTAGTTGATGCTTTCCAGGGCACTGGATTTAGATAGGATCAAAATCTGCTTCCAGGAAAGACCTAGATCAAAGACCATTTGCTTAATTTCTTCACACAGAAAAAAAATTTCTTTCCCTAAGAAGCACAATTTGGATGCCAATAATTTGTGCTACCTTCGGGTATCCACCGAGAATGGATTGACCAGTATCACCCATCACTCTAACAACTTCCTCCACCACCGCATTCTCCCCAAGCTGAGCCAAGACTTGTGCATGCAACAGGTTAGTCACCATCCAATGCAGGAGTGGGGTCATCAACTCCCTCAATAAGAGTGCTATGATAAAATTCCATTTCCTCTTTAGTAGTGATGCAAGTACCTTTATCCAAAAAATTCCCAACATTCAATAACTCCTTCAACTTCAAGTCATTAACCAAACCCAAGAAAGAGAGATGTACATCATCTAAAGAGAAATGATGAAGCAACTAAACATCCATTAATTTTATAGTGTTCTCCGCAATCAATGTTCCCAAGCTCCGCATTGTGCACTTAGCCAAACCAACTATCCCTTTTCCCTTATCCATTTGGATGAACGAACATTATATTTCACCACCGTGACAGCTTAATCATGCTCCACCAAATTCTCAGAGTTTCCTTAAATCCCCATTCGCATGCGAGAGCCATTAAGGAACAACGTGCGACACAAATGACAACATGCCAATTAATCATGAGGCAAGGAAATTTAATGCGATGGATAGTTGTGTTGTCCTATCATTGCCACCACCGAATGCCCCTTAATATCATAATTGATTAAATTACCCATCAAATTTAATAATTCATTGGGTTGAAATATGATGAGGCTTTGGGGGTCCTTCCTAATGCTTCTATCCACTCCAATGTTGGCTAATTTTTTAATAACCTTATTAGAGTTGCGAGAAAATGTGAGAGATTAAGAGAGGCTCACAAAGAACATGAAAATCTTCCACAATTCTAGAAAGCTATGAATTAATGACATGATCTTTCTAAATTGCATTAATAATGACCTGTGAATCACTTTTGACAAGGAGTTTTTCCCATTTTATTTTCTTCACAATTGAAAGACCACACCAAAGTGCCTTTGCTTCATAAAATTTCTTAGAATACTTCCCAAGGGCTTCAACAAATCCCAAGATAGGTTGATCAAAGGAGTTTCAAAAATTCCGCCAACCCTAGCCCAACCAGGGTTGCACTTGGAAGCTCCATCAAAATTTAGCTTACAAGAATCATCATAAGGAGCCTCCCAAGTAGAGGTTCTATGCTTGTTACTTTTGATGCTAACCCCTTTATTAGGGGTAATGTCTCCACTTTGAAAATTAGTAAAAATACTATATTGATAACAAAATATAGGAAAATTTAGCAATACCTAATGCATGATCTTAGATAAATTTATACTGGAAGGAATTGCAAAATATTTTACATAACTCAAAAAATGGGGGCACACAAAATACTATGTTATAATTTTGACACAAAATACAGACACTTTGTGTGTTCACCAAATTTGACCCTCTTAATCTCCACCATTTTAAAAAAAACTTAGTAGTTTAGAAACTAGATTCCAAGAACTATAATTGTATTCCTTATAAAATTGTCAAATTTTGAGCATAAGCCTACCAAATCACTTGCTAAGTTTAACTTTACTGATTAAAAAAAGTGGCCACTTTTAACCCCCTTTTGCTCTGCCATTTCCATGCAGTTACCATATGAGGGAAACGACATGAAGCAAATATGTCATTTTATAATAAAAACTAGAGACCTTAGACATATCCACAAGATGTTATGGATCAAGAAGATAGTATAAATAATTCAACATTTTGGACACCCAAAGGACAATGATGAAGAGTTCAACAAGATGAAGATGTAGTTATACCAACACCCACAACTTGACTATTACTCAATATATATATATATATAATATATATATATATATATATATATATATATATAAAAATTAGGATATATTACTTTGAACACCATATTAGATGGAAAATATGTATTTAACTTCAAACACATTGTTAGTTGTACTAATATTCACATGCTAGGTACATTTTTTGATAAAATATGGAAAATAATACTATAAGGATTCATATTTCCTAATCTCTAGAATTTCCAACAACAAATAAGGTTTCTATGACCAACCCTTGTCGAACCAGTTGTGAGACAACTTGAGAAGCAATTAAGTGAAGATTCACAAGTTTGAATGAACCAACAATAGTCTAAACCTTTCAAACAACTTATTCCAAAAGTTCGTATGGCCACCTCACTTTTATCGACTCCAAATTTATCATATACAATATTTAAAAGGGTGGTGAGCTATGCAAAGGGTAGGGGAAAAATCTATTTTTGCCAACACAAAACAAATGTCTATCCAAGTACATTAGCATGTTGATGATAAAGTCTAGAGTTTCCTTAAGATAGAAAACACGCCAATAATATAAACCATGAAAACATAATGATCAATTGTAGGTGAAGCATTTATGCCATTGAAGTATTTACAACATCATCTAAAAACCTACATGGATGCATGCTAAGGAAATAATAATGAATCTTACATGGTCATGGTATATTCCATGATATCACATATATTTAAGGCATTTTTTTGAATAGATGACAAAATTATCTTCTCGATAATGCTCTAGAAGACATCCTTACCATTTTTCAAAGCTCTATTTGGGCACATGCTAGGAATATACTAGGAAAGTTTAACTAATAAAATTGGACACTTATTGGTTGCATTAGGTGAAACCAGTTCAATACTTTGTGAAAATTCCCATACATTATTTTTACATAATTTGATTTAAATTTCTAGTGCTAAATCTGAATATGTAAAATTTCAAAGCATATATATATCATACTATATACAAAACAACCCTAAAGATGTAATTTAAATGCAAACATTGGCAACATGAAGAACCCAACTCAGCTATGGATGATAGTTACAAACTAGTGATTTTTTTACAAGAATAGAAAATAAGAGGAAAATGTGTTAAATCATAATACTCAATATGAGATCCACGATGCCATATGTTATCAATATTGGTGTATCCTCAATGAAAATATTAGTACTTATTGATCCCAAAACCAAATGGAAATCCAATATTAATTGAAATCTAGCTTAGTAAAAGTACAATGTTCAATACAAGCATGATGCCAAGTGAAGCACAAGGGAGAGATGAAGCATTTTCATTTGATGAGTTATATTGATTGGGGTTATTTATCAAGGAAATTTATACCACTTTGAGATTTATTATTCTTATTTTGGTGGTGTGGGTCATGAATAAGGGAGGTAGATATGTTATATCATCATGTTTTTCACTCGAATTGAAATGAAAATGTAAATGATGGGGCATTCATCTCATATCTAAGTGGGAGTAGTATAAACAATGTGACATTAGAGGCTCACAAGCTTCATCATTTATCATCATCAACAAAATATGATTCCCTCTAAAATTTTCCTCTTCAAAATTTGTGCTATGCAAAATCAAGCATTTCTAAACCATAAGCTCGATTATCTTAGAGAGGGGAGAACATATAGTGATGTTGATACGAGTGTTATAGATAACACAAGTGTGAGATATATGTAAAAAATAAAGGGAAACAATATGAGGGCCTTTCCCCTACCTCTCACACCCCCATTTTAGCCATCATGGATCTCATGAAAGTCGATGTAGTCAAGGTCGTTATAAATTCTAATAAATCATAGGTAGATTTCAGTGTAAGTATGGGCCAACCGCACTCTATCACCGTAGAAAAGAATGAACATGTCAGTATCCCTCTTGGAGTTTTATTGACGTTAGGCATGGGTGGCCATTTGAGTAGAGGTGGATTATATTTTCTCTATAGGAAAAGTGGCTTATTTATAGATGATAAATGGGTTTTGGAGATAAGGATGCATAAATGTGACATTGAAAGGTTCATCAACATTTTCATCTATCATCATCAACAAAATATGATTCCCTACATAAGTTTCCTCTCCGAATTTATAGTACATGAAATCAAGTGTGCCCAAATAATATGATTGTATTATCTTGAAAAGGAGGGATCTTGTAGTGATTTTGATGTAATGCTACAGATAAGATTAGTGGGATATCCATGTGCACAAAAAACAAAACAACTACGAGGGCCTTTCTCCTACCTCCTATTCCCCCAAGTTTTCCATCATCAATCTCATGAAATTGTATGTAGTCAAGGTTGATATAAATTACAAGACATCGTAGGTAGATTTCACTACAACTATAAGCCATATGTACTTTTTCATTATAGAAAATATTACATGCCTCAATTTCCCTACTAAATTCTTCCCGACTATAAGTGTGGATGACCATTTGAGTGGAGGTGGATTAGGTATGGTATTTAGGAAATATGGTTAGTCTACACATAATAAATGGGTGGCATAGATAAGGATACCAAAATATGAAATTCGAGGCCCATCATGATCATCATCTCATCACCATAAAAATTACACTTATTTACAAAAACTTTTCCTCTTCATAATTTGCAGTATGTGAAATCAAGCATGTCCAAACCATACACTCTAATTATCCGTAGATGAGGAAGTATGCATTTATGTTAGTATAACGTTGTAGAAAATAAATGTGGGATATCTGTGTGTCGATAGAGTGCACAAATATGAGGGAATTTCCCCTACATCTCACACCCCTATTTTTAGCATCATCATTCTCATGAAATTAGATGCATTAAGGTCGATATAGACTCCAAGAATCCATGGGTATAGTTTGGTATAACTATGGTCCATAGGCACTATGCCATTGTAGATAAGATTTCATGCATTGGTTTTCCTATTAGAGTCTACTTAACTATAGGTGTGGGTGCCCATTTTAGTGGAGGTGGATTATGTTTTATCTTTAGGAAATATGGCTTGTCTATTGAAACTAAATGGGTGACAAAGATAAGGGTGATAAATTGTCAACTTTTTTATAACTCACACATAACATTACCTCTATCTAAAACATCTTTGAAATTCTCTTCCTTTTAGAGAGATCTCTCTAGGAAAATATGTGTGATGAAAAGTTTAGGGAAATGAAAAGTAGCTCAATTTTGCAAGAAATATAACAAAAAATGGCATAAGCATTAATACTTGTATAAAATATGATGTAAGTTTATGACATGCCATTCCCATCTCCCTCTTCAATTTCATTGTCTAGAACACTAACACTATATTATTTTTTAATTTTTATTTTATTACATAAAGATTTATGATTTGAAGATGTTTAGTTTGTTAGATAAGAAGAAGTCATGAATTAGAAGTCAGAAATAAAAGGGTGGGAGATGAATACCTTTATGTCCCACACCTATTCCATGACTTAGATTGTTCCTACCCAAATAATATGATATAGATCCATCACTAGATATTCAACAAATTAAGAATTGAATAACACTTTTTTATTAAGGATAAATAGTTTTGAAGGGACTATACCCTGTGTACAAAAAGGCTCAAGAAGCCAGATAGCAGAAGGAGAAAACCCAACCAAGAAAGGCTAAACACCTTAAACATGGAGGCTCAACAACTAGATACAACAGTAGAAAGAGAAAAAATGATCAATCCAGATAGTGATCCGAAGAAGAACATAAGGGCCAAAAACAGAAAAAGGGATCCAAAACAGGCATCCCAAAGAAGAGAACAACATCAAAACCATCGAAAAACAACACCAACACAACAACAAAGCAACATCAGGGCACCGAATCACTTGACAACCTTGTCAATATTGACCTTAATTTTCTGGAGAGAGATGAAGAGCGCAATGGCCGTGGCATGAGAAGGATCGCTCATGTCTACCTTAGCAAGTGCAAGGTCACGGGTCTCGTTGGAATCCCAAATATTTTCAGGAATGCCGCTAAGGCTGCACACACTCTTCACATGCTATTCCATAAAATTATACATACCTTTCAAAGTAGAGAGGGTGTAATCCTGATGCCCCTTGGCATTTCCCAGTCTAGTATCAAGTGAAAGAAGCTTTTTGTAAATCTCAGCAACAATATCCATGTCTTCAAGATTTTGCAACTTCCTCTTACCTTTTGTTTTTTCCATATTCCTCAGAGCATTTTTGAGGTCTTTGATCTCCTCTTCAAGTTTACTAACTCGGTAAGAAGTTCCACTTCTCTGGAATTATCCACAAGATTACTTATGTGCAATAAGTTCTCTACAAGCTCCAAATCCCTATGACTACGCAAAACTCTCTGTGAAGAAGGAAAAGTGACCTTAACCTTCTTATCTTTCCTCTTTTTACCTGAGGTAGCAATGTCTAGATCTCTCATTAGCAAGGAGAGGGTTAATCATAGGGGGAGTGGGTAGAGGGTGAGAGCTAGAGAAGTAATGGTGATGAATGAGTAGGATCAGGCCTTGGTGAAGGGGAATAGCCCTGGTATGTTTCTGAACTTCAAGGACAGACTTCTCTAAGGAGTTTAGTAAATAATGCGGGAAATTTATGGTAAGATTCCTGTGAAAGTGATTGAGGAAAATTAAATGTTTCAGGGAATGGTGACATATCTTCCCTCCAAAGAGACATACTTAACCATCATACGTGCAATCTCAGTAAAGGGTTCAGGTATAGAGGCCACCTTTATGCCACCGTGACAAACTCAAGGTTCTCCCCTTCAATAAGAAATTTTTTCACCTCCACCTCTCTGTCGACACGTTTGTTGAAGAACTTGGCACCTTCCATGTTTAGTCCAGTGACCTAGGAAATGAGCTCCTCAGAGATCTCGACCTTGACATCTCCATACTCAACCACACGATTTCTCCACCCATTAGCAAACTTCACCGAAATGTCCTAATCAAAACCCTTTATTTTTTCAATGAAATTTGAAATACCCCCCATTTGCAGATAATTCCAAAGAATTGTATCTTTTTCTAGGTTGGATCATGAATGGGCTCAGTTTTGCAAGGAGGTCCCCCATTTTTCTGTATTTTTTCTGCGCTACACAACGGTATAAAATTTTTGAAACTCATACAACTCAACACTACCTCTAGCTTTTGGGGACCTCTGAAATGTGCGGAATTTTAAGAGCATCATTAAACTTAACTTTGTAATTAATAAGCACCTCCTTCGCATCAGCACTTTGTATCTATTAATAATTGTGTTTAAAATCATGCATATCTTTAGTGATGTCATCAAGTACTTTGGTAGGAAGGGGTTGCCACTTAGCCAAGTTTGCATTGTATTGTTGACCCCAATATTTTCTAAACAATCGGCCACTCTATTGCCCTCACGGTAGGTGTGGATAATCTTATAGTTATCAAAACCATTGCATATTTCAATAGCTTCATTAATGAAGTCCTTGATGGACCAGCTTGGAGATTGCTTTTGATTTAGCAAATTAATAATGTTCAACGAATCCCCCTCAATTATAATATTGGAAATATTACAATCTCTAGCCAACCTTATTCCCCAGAGCGTTGCTAAAGCTTCCAAGTAGTGATTTGTTTGTTTACCCATCTTGTCGGAAAAGTGGCAACAAAGTAGCCTCTGTGATCTCTAATCACCCCACCACCTCCCGAATCCCCAGGATTACCTTTTGAAGCTCCATCAAAGTTTAGTTTGTGCCATGCAGTGGGAGGCTAGATCCATTGTACAGTAGATCTATCAATGCTATTGTTGTCCTTACATTTACTGCTACCAGTGCCAATGTTCCAAGCAACAAGAATGTGCTCCTCATCCTCGGATAAAGCATTGAATAACACTTTAAAACATATATAGAAGGTTATTAGTTGGTTTCAAATCAATTAATTAAAGGTTATAAAACCACCACTATCACTATATGTCATTTCCTTTGGAGTGACATAACAACGATGATGTTCAATGGATGGTGTTACAACTCATACTTTTCATACATAGTTAGCCTCACGATAATTTTTTAAAATTTTGATAAGAATAAACCAAATCTACAACTCTCACTTTTCAAACCTATTTTATCTTAGCATTCACTTTGCTAATGGTTACACAAATATAGATCCTTGGGGATTATTAAGAGGAGAATTATTTCCCATACTAAAAAGGGGGATAAATATTTAAACACTTGCTTAGATAATTTATGTAAATTTTATTCAAAGTGAAAAGATTCCTTTGATGATTTAAAAAAATGAACTATTAGATTTATTAATAGAGTGGTACAAATAGTAATTTTTAGCTCAAAAATATTGTATTTCTGTAAGGATTTTTCATGATACATCATATAGTTTTTCTAGAAAATGTATAATTCATCAAGCGAACACATTACTATTAGAACCCACACATGATGACAAAACATGAGCTTCAAACATGCTCAAGGATACCCCTATCTTGTCTATGTGAAAATTTTAATGTGCTCCCTCACTTTGAGGCTCTCGTAATGTCTCTGTTCATAAATATTTATTAAAATGTACAATCTAACAAAGTGTTTTATTTATAGTCACAAGATTCATAAAAATACAAATTTTAAATTAATTTTCATACACCAACACTTATGCGCCTCCATTTTATTTCATATTCATATTCATATTCATGGACGAATGAGGGGTTATTTCATATTCATTATTGATCCGCTTCAAAGCTTAGTTTTATGTCAATGTGTTGGGTTCTTGTATTCGATGGCTAAGAAAAAAATCGAAGGAAAATAAAATATTTTTCAATTGATCTAATATCTTATTTAGTCACCGAGTAATAACAAGGTTCTATGGAGGGATCAAATTTTAAGTTGTATATGCCTTTAAAATGTCTTCCGATATATCATAGAAGGATGATTTAAAAATTACACTTTAATTTTTTTAAAAATTAATTGAATAATGTTTTAATTATTGTTATATGGGCTAGCTACTACAATCCGCTTAATGTTAACATATTATGTTCATTATAATGGATGTTACTTGTTTTTATTTTAATAAAAAAATCATTAAATTGATTAAATATGTGGTATGTCTATTTTTTATGTTAATAAAAAAATGAGAGAATGTCCATGATTTACTCTTCACACACATCATACAAAATTCTAGGAAAAAGTGTAAATCATGAAACAAATTAGAGATTAATCAATAGTTTCTATTTTTAGAGTAGATCAATATCCTTTCATAGCTTTTCTTACTAAGTGATTCACAAGATTGGAATTCATAGTTTTAATTCTTAATGCCCTTATTTATTTTGTAAATTGGGATCTTGAATACCACTTTTTATTGCCAATTTTATATTTAGGTGGTTGTTACTTTTCCGAGCTCCACCTCTTTAGACAAGTGGTCAATATAATCTAAATGTGCAATATGTTGCATTAAATCGGAAATGAATTTTGGATATGTTTTATTAGTTAATTTAATCATTTGAGGAGTCCCCCAAGCTACTATAATATTGTATCTAAAGGAAGGCGTGCAACATTAAAATTGATCTTTGTTTCTAGTTTGTACCTAAATTGTCATAATAATAAATATGTAATATATTGTTACTATTTTGATCAATTCTTGATTTATTTTGGTATGTTGAATACCAATGTAAAATTTCATTGTTCTAGCTCATATCACTATATACAAATATTTATATTTTGATACAAACATTCCACGATATCATAGATAATGGAAGATACCAAAAATTCCTAGCAACATTAAATTTTACATGTATACCTCTAAAATAATGTAATTTGTCTAGAAGACATTGAAACAAAACTATAAGAGTTAGAAGGGGAGATATGAAAATCTAATCATACAAAACTCTAAAAATGTGAATTGCACATAAATCATTGTCTCAACTATAATACTCCACTAAACTACAATATAAAAATTCAAATTAAAAACAAGATTTTGTGATTAATAAAATAGGCAACACTTGAATATATAATATTGATTTTTGCACAACATCACTTGATGTTCCTATTGCCAAAATGAGCACCCTACTTCATTTTAGGCAACTGGTTGCAAATTATAAAATTGGAAGTTTTATTTACATTTTTTTTAGAATTTTAGGCACCCCGATGTTTTAAAACTTTCCTAAGAGTCTTCGACATGATAGCTTAGGGTTCATATAGTTTAGAACATTGGAAAAATATCAAAATCACTTATTTTGGGGCCAATAAATGGCTCACTTTATAAAGGATCCAAATCCTCAAATTTAATTGGGTCATAGAGGGGACATACAAAAATTATTGGTCACTTTTCACCTTTGATCCTAGTTGCACCTGAGTTGGCTAACCCATATCACAATTTAAGTCACATATATAACAATGTTGGTCATTAGCCTACTTGGAGCAAGGGTTCCACACTAACACTTTTACCTAATTTGATCCAAGTTGACCGAGTCACCATCGAGCTTCAAGGTGAGTTGAGAAATCAACCAAAATTGGCATGTTGAATAAAAGGTTCATAAACTTAAGAATCATGAAATCTTGTCATTGGTCGACGTGGACCAATGATAGCGGGGATCATAAAAGGATCAATTTTAGGTCGTGGTTCATAGTCAAATGGTCATGGATCAATGCCTATCCAATTAGGATCTCAAGGATAGAGGATCTTAGTAAAGTGCTAGAGGTTGTTAAGGGATGGATCTCAATATCTTGAGATATCAAGATCCCGATAATACATAAAGGTGACACTAAAACAATTTAAGGGGAAATCTCGAGTGAGAACATAAGGTGACACTAGTGGCCCCATAAATAGATAAGGGCCATGATTGGTCCATGTGGAAAAATAGTGGAACATTTCAAACTCAAAGTGATAAAAAGTGACCCCATGATATTTGAGAGCCTAAAATCCCTATATTTAAGGAGGCTTCAAAACCAATGAAAATAGGAGATGTTGGATCAAAAGTGCCAAAGTGAGGTTGACATGTAGAAAAAGGTGAGAGGATAAATTTTACATCCACATGGCCATGATTTGGCCATGATGGGGGAAGTTTTAGGTCACTTTAGGTGTGTTTTGTGATCAAATATTCAAGTTTTATGTCCCACATCCATTTTGTCTCTCGAGTGTTTGTGGCATGAGATAAACTATATCTTTTTATCCATAGATCATGTTCACCTACATGATACATCAATGGAAAGATCTTGATAAAGGTTATAATTTCGAACTAGTTTAAGAGGAAATGGTGACAAATTTAGAAAATATTAATGAAAAAGTTTTGAGATCTTTTTATGCAGAGCTCATTATGAAACCAATTCAATTAACAATTTAGCACCAACAAGTAACTCCAAAAGTGTTCTTAAACCCTAAAAATTGACTCAAATTCTGAAGCTTAGTAGTCTACAACATGCAAAATTTAGTCTTTATGGCCTTAATTGACATCCACCACTAATGTACCATGTTTACAAGTTCAATTTAATGCTATTATATCATTAAAAATGATAAAAAAACAAAGAGAACCTCAAATTTATTCACCTTTCCAAAATTGTCCTTCTTATGCTTAAGAAAAAACCATTGGTGAGTTAGTATTGGGAAAAACTATGAGAAATAATAAAAAAGTGATACTAGTTTCAAGTACCCATTTGGATCTCTATGGTGCATGCAAATGTTTTTCACCCAACTCTTAAGGTAACACCCTCATTCACACCTTGTTCTTATTGCATAGTCCTTCTCTCCCAAAGAGCTCTATCACAATAGTTTTTCAAGAATAAATTTTATTCGAGGGGCTTCCAAACTAAACTAAAAACATTTTAGACACCAATTATCATGTTTGACATGTTCATAAGGTTTCATGTGCAATCTCAAAGTTTAAATCACTTTTCTTGTAATTTGTCCTTACAATTAGGTCTCAGGGGACATTAAAATTCTCCTACCTTGCCAATTTTTAGAGATTCAAGAAAACTCTGAGACTCCTTAACACTCCAAATCTTCAAATATGAATATAGGAATAGTCTAGAAGGTTTTTATAAAATTTAAGTCACAATTCAAAGTATAAAGGATTTAAACATAAATTTTGTATTAAACCCTAATGAGGGTTCCCGTGAAGCCCAAGTAGAGTAAAATTTTTATAAGTTCATTTAAAATCAATATAAAATTATATAAATTAATTAGAATGTCTCGTAATAACCATATCCACATTCCTGTTCTAACAGTGAACCAAATAATTTGAAGAATCTCTAAAAAATCTTACCTGTTTTGCTCAAGAAGGTAGGGTTTCATCACATTTCTTTAGTCATCTATATCAAGATGAGTCTGTTTGTTTCAAGAATGCATAATATTATTGACGTATAAAAATTTAAACTTATCCCAATATTGTAAGATGGAAATTAAGAGAGTAATGGTTCCATTTGATGTAATACATGTTATTTGAGAAGAGATATCATACCAACAAAGTCCATTCATAAAAAAATAGAGTCTTCTTTATTCTATTTGATTTTTCCTTTAGAAATTCCACTCCTCGCTTCTCTTCGTGAGTATACTCTCACAACTATATCTTCACGATTTTATTCTACTTTTTCCATATCATCATAAAACCCTAATTGTTTTTCTTTATTTCTAGATACCCATATATAACCAAAAAGAGAATTTTACAATTCTTGAACATTTATTGACTAAAAATTTAATCTTAAGACCTATTTGCAACATGTCTAAACATCTACGAATCCTTCATAACCACCAAGACTCCTTAACACATGCTAACATTCCTAAATTCCACATTACAAACTTTGCAAATTTGAATTCACAAAAGGGTGAGAAAGTTCAAATTTTGAAATTTTGAATAGTTAGAATCACCCTAGATTCTCTCTCATGACCCCAAGACATTCAAACAACCTATCTTTACCCCCACAACATGATAGAAGAAGAAATTTTTATTTATAAGCTTCCTTTGCGATGCTCCCGCATCATACTCCCAAGGTTTGAATAGAAACCATGTTTGAATGTCTATTCTTCCAAGTGAATATTCAGATTCCTTGTATGTTCTTGATCTTTCTTTCTCCCTCCAACTAACCTTACTTTCTCCATATCCTCCTAGATCCCATGGTTTGTTCTTCACTTTTGCATTTGCTTCAAGGATGAATATTTTCTTTTTGAGTTCCATCTTCACTTTATTCATATTCAAGTCCTCTTTACCTTCACAAATAAGAAAGACAAAAACAAATACAACTTCTATTTCACATGATTTAGTGTGTTCTTCATCCTGGTAAACACTTTTCCTTCATGTTATCAACATTTTCTTTACTTAGGTGGACTAGAAACTACCCACATTATTTCTTTCCTATCTTGACTGTTTTCTCTTTCAAGTTCACCATCATGTTAACCTATTATAGATCAATTTTAGGCCTTCTTGTATAACTTCACTATACTCTAGATCACTCTTTGTCAAAGAAAACATAGTATTTATAGCTGTACCTTCATGTCGCTCCTCTAGATCCATGATATGCAACAAATGTTTTAAAATAACATAAAATTCATCTACTTGAATCTTATCACCATACCTAAATTATTCACCAAGCTCTAAATATGAAGTGTCATCAACTAACTTAGCCTTTCTTGCCTTAATCTCTTCTTTTTCTCAAATTCACTAATTGAATGATCTTCTACAATTTCAAGGAATTCACCAAAAGAATAATTGGCATCATTAAACAAACAAGCAAGTATACAATCTGAAAATTTTACATCATCATCATTCAATGCATACTAATTCTTTCCATCCTCTTGTACCTGTTGTAATACCTCTCTTGCATATGTTATCAACATATTTAAACACATTACTTTACATTCACCATGTAAATTGAACAAGTCTTCAAAACATTTCAGTTCCTCTAGCATGAAGTTTCTCAATTCTCTTTCATTTTCATCATATATAGGCCCCTCATCTCTGATTTATGTTTCACATTGTTTAACTTCAAATTGGAATTATTAGTTTTGCATGTAATATTGTTCAAATATCTCTATGTCAATATGATCTACTACTGTATTTGTTTTTCCTTCATTGTCTTCAACTAACTCATCAATTTCTTCAAGCATTTCACCTTCTTCAGGGTAGTAATAAACTACCTCTTCATCATTGAACTCTTCTTCATCTTCCTCTTCACTATCCCATTCATCTTTTTCTTCCAAGGTGGCCTCTTCATCTTCATATTATTCCTCCATAGCTGCCTCTAACTCTTCTTCAAGAAGACTACTCATTCTTACTAGCATCCGCCTCATCTCTGCAAGCTCTTCCTTAGGGATCAATTCTTGTCCCATATTTGTTTTCTCTTCCTCTTTCCTTATTCTCTCATCCATGCCTTTCCAAAAATTCACTATCTCTCCCAATTGGTTTTCTTTCATACCAATGGCCATTTTGTCTTCTTTATTTTCTCTAAACAAGTCTCTTTCACCTTGTTGGTATCCAAGTCTCTTTCACCTTGGATGCTTTCTTCTTGAGCTTTCAATGATATCTTCTTGTCATATTTGTCTTCTCTGCTATCTAGAATCACCATGAGTCTCTCTATCCTCTTCTCTTTTCACTTTTTCAACTATGAGCTTGCTGCCATTTCTGCCTTGTCCTCCTTTTCCTTTTTCTTTCTTACCACCACCTGTCAAACACTTCACATACACCTTGCAATTTCTTGTTAAATTAAATAAATCCTCTTCTAAAATACCTTATCATGATATGATACCAAATGATGAAGTGCTCATTATGAAACCAATGCAATCAATAAGGTAGTACAAAAAAGTAACTAAAAAAATGGCCTTATACCTTGAAAAATGACTCAACTTATCAAGCTTAGATAGTCTATAACATGAAATTTTTGTCTTTATGGCCTTAACTGAAATCCACCACTAATGTATCATTTTTAAAAGTTAAATTAAATACTATTATATCCTTGATAATGATAAGAAACAAAGAAAACCTCAAATGTATTCACCTTTCCAAAATTGTCCTTCTTGTACTTAAGAACAAAGCAATTGGTGAGTATTATGTTGAGAAACAAACTATTTTAAAGTATTGTTTTGGCTCTTTATGGTGAGTATTATTTTGAAAAAGTGAGACTATTTTAAATTACCCATTTGGCTCTCTATGGTGCATGCAATTTTTTTTTACCCAACTCTAAAGGTAACACCTTCATTCACATCTTGTTCTTCTTGCCTAGTCCTTCTCTCTTAGTAGCCTGTCATAATAATTTATAGGCATACATCTTATTCAAGGGGTTCCAAACCAAAATAAAGACATTCTCAAACACCCATTATCATGTTTATCCTTTTCATAATGTTTCATGTGCAATATCCAAGTTTAAACCACTTTTCTCGCAATTTTGTCCTTACAATTAGGTCCGTGGGACATAACAAATCATACCTTGCCGCCTTTTCAAAGATTAAAGAAAAATGGAGACTCCTTAACACTCCAAACCTTAAAATATGAATTTATGAACAATATATAAGGTTTATATAAATATTCAAGTCACGCTTTAAAGTATAAAGGCTATAAACATAAATTTTGTATCAAACCCTAATGAGGGTTCCTATGAAGCCCGAGTAGAGTAAAATGTTTATAAGTTCAACCAAACTCAATATAAAAGTATATAAATACATTATAATGTATGTAATAAACATCTCCACATTCCTATTCTAATAGTGAATGAAATAATTTGGACAATCTCACCACTAAATCAGAAATCCTACCTGTTCTGCTTAAGAAGGAACGGTTTCATCACATTTCTTTAGTCATGTATATCAAGATGATTATGTATTTTTCAAGAATGAATGATATTATTAATAATATAACTTTAAACACATTATCCTAGTATTCTAATATGGAAATTAACATAGTAATGGTTCCATTGGATGTAATACAAGTTATTTGAGAAGAGATATCATACCAACACAGTCCAGGTCATAAACAAATAGAGTCTTCTTTATTCTATTTGATTTTTCCTTCTCAAATTACACTCTTGCTTAGTTATCATCATGATAACACTCTCACAAATCTATCTTTATGAGTTTATTCTACCTTTTTCATATCATCACCAAACCCTAACTATTTTTATTTGTTTTTAGATACCCATACATAACAAAAAGGGTATTTTACAACTTTTGAACATTTATTGACTCAAAATTTAATCTTAAGACCTATTTACAACATATCTAGACATCTAAAAAATCCTTCATAACCACCGATACTCCTCAACAAATGCCAACAATCCAAAATTCCACATTACAAGCTTTGTAATTTTGAATTTGCAAAAGGGCGAGAAAATCCAAATTTTGAAATTTTGAATAGTTAGATTCACCCTAGACTCTCTATCATGACTCCAAGACATTCTAAAAACCTACCTTGACCCCCACAACATGATAGAAGAAGTTTTCATTTATAATCTTCCTTTGGTGATTCCATTGTATCATCTTTTCAGTCTATTTTCTCAAATCAAATGACACTAAATCAGTTGTAAATTCTTAAGAAACTCCAACAACTAGCATTGAATTTTACCGAGTAGCCCTGATATGATATGATTTGATTTTGTGTCATCCAAGAGATTCATGGTGCCCATTATTGGTCTACACATATTAATGTTGATTTTTACTTTGATGGTTGAGAAGTGGGTGATCTTATTAATTTCTAGATATCTTCTGATCATTTCTCTTCTCCTCTTTCTCTATATAATGCAACTCAATATTCATTGTAATGATCCTTTCCTGAATGTAAAGTTAGAATTACCCAATGGTGGATAAATATTATGAGTTGTGTACTTATGATCTATACTTATGCAATGCACTTAGTTCCTTCCCCATTAATGTAATGGACTATGTATATTATCATCAATAAAATCTCAATATTGTGGCTCATATTTTCCCTTAACATGTGTTATTGCACCTCTTACCTCTTTATTCATTAATGAAATAGGGATTGGCTCATATTTTCTCTGTGTCTTAAATGTGTGGAATGGGAACATAATTTGTGCATCGTGAATTGTGGCTTGTTTATTCCCTTTTGGCACCGTATTTTCCCTCATATTCTTCCCATAAATGAGAGAGATATTTTCTATTTTGGTGAAATCACTACCCCTTTTCCTTATTTTATTTCAGGTTTATGTCTCATCCCTTTCCCCCTGTAGTCAGTAGCTTAGATTAAGATTAGTGTTAGCATTAGAATAATTAATGAGTAACAAACCTTATCTGGGTTCTGTCTTAGGGAGAAAGGTTCCACACCTTGGGTAAATTCTAATAATGTTTCATTGAGGTGCTAAGCATGTCCTTATAAAAGGGTAAAATATTAGGTGAAAACATTTTTCAGCATGCTCAATGGGACACTTTGAGTCATGTGTATCTCTTTCCACTAAGATTAGTGTGTGTCTTAGTGATATATATCCTTGAGAGGCATCATCCTAACACACATGGTGATTCCATTGGTTTTAAAAGACATATTTTTGTCGTCTGAGATCAAATTTTATTCCATTTTTCACTCATATTCTTGCTATTTAATGAGGTAATGCAACCATGGCTTCCTTTTCCTCTCATTATAATTCTTACATGCAACAAATATCATCCTCCTCAACCCCTATCATCCAAGACATCCCTACAACTCAAACATATGAGCCTTAGTATGATGATTTCACATATTCCCCAAGCCTAATTGATTTATATGATTATCCTACTAAATATGGTGGTTTTCAAGCACAAGCGTATACTTACAATAGACATAACTTCAGCTATGATGCTAATTTTTAGTTGCAAGTTCAAACAAGGAGAAGAGCATGGAAAGAGAAATTTTTTTTTGAAATCATGGAAGTTATATTACCTAGTCCTAGAGATCCTTGTCCATGGGTGGTATTCTATAAATTTTGTATATCCCTCAACAAAATCTATATGTAATAGCTGAGAACTTGAATTAGATGGTAGAGTATACTGATGAGATGGAGGCTAAGAAGTCTAGTTTTAAGGAGCCCTATCAATGGGGAAATATTTCGCCTCACCCATATAGCCTTCCTACTCATCCATTTTAAGCCTTGCATCCTTATGATCCTATGTTTCATTCCCTATTGATTTATCAGCCCCTCTTGAGAGTTATTCTCCTCCCAAAAGAGATAACATACTTCAGTACCAAGAGGAACTCTATATGATCATTCAAAACTAATCTCTCCCCTTTCATAAATCCAAATTCTTATATGTGTGAGCCTCATGTTTAAACACCTAAGAAATTGTAGATATCACTCAACACTCTCCCACCATCAACAAAAGTTTTACCCAATCCACAATAACTTCATGAAGAACCATGTTCAAATCATGATGAATTGTAGACTAACCAAGATTTTTAATGGCCAACCACTCGGCCATGCCATTACCTAGTCCTTAATAAACATTAAGTTCAAATTTTTGTGGAAAGTAGGAATATTCTTCATCCTTTTAAGAAATGAAATATATAAACACTTTGTTGGCGAGGTAGCTTGAGGAGGAGAAAAATAGGGAAGAACAATAGTAAAGTGTAAGGGATTGGAGTAGAGAATTTAGGAATAAATAACATCCTAAAAGCTATACAGTAGTCACCCTCCTTCCAATCAATAAAAATAAATCGAGGTATGTACCATTGTTGAAAATTACAAGGTACTCATTTTAGATAGGAATGAATTGGGTTTAGATAATGAAGAAACCATAACTATTTTCCTTGAAGAGGTTCTTACTATTATTATTGATCAATATATTGTTAAGGATTTATAAAATGAGCCTATATATGATGAGGAAATTATTGATACAAAGGGTGATCAATCTGAGACCAAAATGTAGGAAAATTATGATGATATTCTTGTAGGTCACATCCCCACATGTAGAGGTGTTTGCTGAATAAAAATATCAGATAGGGATTGGTTTCTATTTTGAACACCATAAAATAAGAAGATGAATTTGAACTAATAAAAATCATCCATATAAAAAGGGAGAGTTTCTTACCGTCTAAAATGTGTTTGAACCTAACATTGAGAAATAAATACACTCAAAACCCGTATAGGTTTAGACAAAGTTGCAAATGGAGAAGGAAGAGGACTATTTTAGTAGAATCCTACATGTGAAAGACATAAAAAGGGTGAATTATCCTCTATACTTGATGATTTTTAAATTTTCATGATGTTTGTTGGAGAGGAGGAAGGGAAAATTTTAGTGGCAAATTTTTGTAAACTCGTGAATATTAAGAATTTTGGAATTGGAAATGGAAATTTTTTAGTAGTTGGTTGTCACCTAGTTCACCTAAAATTTTGGCTGAGAATTCATTTGTATGGGTTAGTTCACCTACTATTTATATGTAAAAATGAACTTATGCATATATTTCACCAATGTTTCTAATCAAAATGTGCATATATTCGCTGAGGTATAATACATAGCCCGAGGTATTTTATATGTATTTATTCATTGTATTTATTCATTTTTCGATACATAGATGATTGTTTAAGCCTTCCTTCCTACACCTCTGATGGCTATGAAAGAGATGCATGTGTGCAAATGTGAGAGACAAACATAGAAGGTGATCATCTAACCCATCATCATCTAAGCATGATATACAACCATCGATGTTTAAGAGACAATTGTCTAATCCTATCCATTTAACATGGGAGAGATGACCATCCAACAAAGTCCATACAATATAGAAGAGATGGCCATACAACCCTATCCATCTAACATGAGAGAGATGATCAGTACAACATAGTTTGTACAATATAGAAGAGATGACCATCCAACCCTATCCATCTAACAAGGGAGAGAGGACTATCCAACACATTCCATATAATGCAAAAGAGACGGCTATATAATCCTATCCATCTAACAGGGACAAACGTTCATACAACACAAGACACACAATGTAAAAGTGATAGTCGTCCATCCCTATCCATCCAACAAAGTGGAGAGATGATCATCCAACACAACCCGTTCAATGTAGAAGATATAACCATACAACCTTATCCATCTAATAGGGGAGAGATGACTATCCAACATAGTCCGTACAATGTAGAAGAGATGGTCATCTAACCCTATCCATCTAATAGGGGAGAGATGACCATCCAACATAGTGTATACAATGCGTAAGAGATGGTCATCCAACCTCTTCTAAGATAGACAAATTTTTAACTTGTTCTAAGATAGATGACCGTCCAACCGTAGAGCAACTGGAAAATTGTGACCTACAAAATCACCTTTGCCACAATTTTTTTTCAAAAAAATTCCATCGATTTTGGAGATTCACCACCCATTCTAAACTAGTTTTTCGGAGGGGGTCTTAAATTGAACCCCGAGAGGATGATTGTGATCCTAAATTACTTTCACTTGCTGAGCCTTTATGGGAATAAATAATGACATTTTCAAAGCATGAAGGGAAGGATAGAACATCCGATAGATTTTGTTATGAAGCCAAATGTAGAGGAGATAGGAAAATTAGAGAAATAATTGTTCATTGGTTCTAATAAATGGATGTCCAATTAGATATATAGCTAGATTAGAAAATAAGATAGAGTTTCTACTAGACATGTTCACTTTAGAACATAAGGAAGATCTCTAAAAAGATAATAATCAACTAATACACTAACCAAATCTAATTTTAGGACAAGAGTAGGTGTATGTTAAATTTACTGACCTATATTTTGGGAGGAAAATCTAAGATATAGATATATTTTATTCTCTCTCGATAATTCTTATTGCAAAACTGATCACATGGCCACATTTTATCAGCAAAGGAAGTTACTTTTCCAATATAGTCTTTGGTTTTGTTTAGGTTTTTCAAAGTTTTTAAAAATGAGAGTAGTTTAGGTTTGTTTTTATAAAAATAAGTCATCATTCACACTCTACATGTTTTCACTTAAAACATGTATGATTTTAATTTTGTACATATTTATTTATTGGAGGCACTTTGTGGGAATTTGTTTGAGGCACCTTGTGAAAATTGTGTGCTTATATGAGACAAAGTTTCACTTTTTTGTGTGTGGTAAGAAAGTAAAATGCAAGTTCAATGTATCGAAAAAGATTTAGGTTACATTTTAAAGATATCAAATTATATGTTTAATCCATGCCCAATAGATATATAAGACAATTGATCAATTCATTTAGTAGGACAATTATCCCTTTGAGTCACCGTAAATGTTGCCGGAATGAGCACCTTGATTCATTTATAGGAAATTGGTTATAAATTCTAAACTTGGAGGTTTTTATTACAATTTTTAAAAAAATTAGGCACCATGATGTTTTAAAACTTTTTAAGGTTCTTCCACAGTTATCTTGGGGTCCACATAGTTCGTAATGTTAAAAGAATGATCAAATTCACTTATTTTGGGGATAATACAGGTTGGTGACATTCAAATGATTTAATTTATAAAGGATGCATACCGTCAAATTTAATCAGGTTAAAGATGTGACACATGAAAATCATTCGTCAATTTTCACCTCCCATCTTAGTTGCAATTAAGTTGGAGCTTAGATGTCTAAAATGAATCATGAGTCGTGTCACATATATAACTATGATGGTTACTAGCCTAATTGGACGGAGGGATCCAGACTTATACTTTTTCCTAAGTTGATACAATTTGATTAAGTTGATCAATGAGCTTTAAGGTGAGTTGAAAAAACAACCAAAACTAGATAAGTAATGAATCAAAGGGTCATAGACCTAAGAATCACAAAAGATCATCATTGGTCCACACAAATCAAGGATGGTGGAGTTCAAAAAGGATCAAGTTTAGGTAATGGGTTGTAGTCAAAAGAATATAAATCAATGTGTCTAAGGTTCATTTTAAGACCCCTCTCCCAAAAATTATTATAAAATGGGTGGCGAATCTTTGAAATGGAATTTTGAAACAATGGTGAATATCCAAAAAACTTCATGGTAAAGGAGATTTGGAAAGTCAAAAATTTCCCGGATTTTGCATAGCCGACAGTGTTAGATGACCATATATATATATATAGTCAAATGAGAGAGTCGATGTCTGTCATTTTGAGTTCGGACAGACTAGGTTGGATTTCGTCTCCCCCACTTGACGGATAAGATTGGATGACCATCTCTCCTATGTTAGATGTATAGGGGTTGGATGGTCGTCTATCTTAGAACAGGTTGACAACCGTATCTTTCCTATCGATTGAAAATATTGGAAGTTTGTCTATCTATACTTAGAATTGGTTGGAAGACCATCTCTTCTACACTAGATAGGCTATGTTGGATGACTATCTCTTCTCTACTATGCATATAACGTTGGACATCCATTTGTTCTTTGTCTATATTCCATGGGTATAGGCCCATGTCTACCATCGTGACCATCTCTTCGACACTAGAAGGTTGTTTATCGTGTTTAGATGATGTTGGGTTAGATGATAACTTTCTACGTCTATCTCTCCCATGTGCGTACATGTGTTTCTTTCTTGGCCGTTAGAGGTGTAGGACGATAGGATTGGACAATGTTCCATGTATCCGAAAAGGAATAAATATAATGACTAAATACATATTAAATGTGGCTTTCGGGATACCGCTTTGAACCCCCTTTGGGATGCATGGCCCTCGGACTCCCCGCTAGTGGGGCAATCCCCCTAGACCTGCAAAAAGGGTACCCACCCTTAACCCTCAAACCATATGTATTATACCTCGGATAATATGAGAGAAGTGTAGTCTTATTATTTCCACTTAAGATGCTATGAGAACTGGCACTTTGTTTAGGCATATTTGAACACTAACTTGCAGAGCATGAAGCTACTAGGTCCCTCGTTTGTGCTATCTTGTCAAGATGTTAGCATGCATAACCATAATTACCATTAATGTATACATTCAAGTGTAGATAATTATAGATGCCATTAGGAAACACATGTAATAAGGAAAAATAATAGATCAAATAAGCACTAAAATCAATTATACTATGTAACCACCTTATTCGGACACATCAATCACTAGAATCCATCCTCCGTAGTCCATTAATAACCAAATTATTACATAGTAGAAGTTAAATACATCATAGTCACTACCATAGAGCCATTCAAGCTAGTAAGTCGTGGAAACATGACTCTATTACATCAAATCGTTTCTAAAAAATGGAGTATAACAAGTATATATATGGGTGTGGACTTGACCTTCACTGCCTATGCATTCTCAAAATATAATTGCATGCTCAAAATAACCATGTGTACATACAAAAGTAACCATAAAGCATGCATGACTTTCTACTAGCCTAATAATAGATTAATCCTATAAATAAACTCTTCTTTAATCCTATTATTAGCTTGATCCATGCATTACTTGTTCATCTTCACTTTTTCTCAAAAATAGATTTTCTTGGATTTCAAGTCTCCTTGCCTTTATCCTTTGCGTAATCTGTATTCCAACTTGATTTTTCTATTTTTAGCACGTATATGAAAAATTGGCTAAGTCCTTGGTTTATACTTTCTGGGTGCTCGCCTCTTTAAATGGCTCTTTCCCATGTTCACTTGTCCCACTTGCACGCCTCAATGTTCTGAATGCTTTCTTGATACTTAGTCAATTTTTCCAAACGAACATTACCCCACACCAATTATATTTCCGTCCTTAGCAATGGGGTTTCTCAACTTATCTCTCCAAAGAATAAAAAGAATAAAGAATGATCATATAAGAATGAATAAAATGGAAGAATGCTCATTGCACCTTGCTCCTCGTTGGTTGCAAGATTTCATGGCACTCTTTACTTATTGTAGTCTCCAACTCATTCCACTCTTCCATCCCTTTCTTTTCTTTATCGTGGACTCGCACTAATTATTCCTTCCATTCCTCTAGTTTCATATCCTGACCCTTATGCTTTAGCTTCCTTATTACACCTGCCAAACTCGATACCATGTCCTCCATGAAATCCATCCTTCGTGCAACCAATGATCCTAGCTCCTTTATTAGATCCTCATGAGGCTCTCTAGCTGCCTTAAGTGCATCGCGCTTCTTTGCAATTGTATCCAAATTTCTCTCTCTACCAAACACCTCATATTTCTTTTCCTCATGTACCTCATTTTCCTCCTGGGATTGTCCTCGCCTTAATTATTTTTTCTAGATATTCGTAGTTTCCTAGTTCTTAGATTGAATTCCTTAATTCATCCTTTAAATTTTGTAAAAAGGTATTGTAACCTATAATCTGGTGCCATATGATCTTCTTATTCTGCTCCTTCTTTGTAGATATCTCCTCCTCACTTTGTACCTATGCAATTATTTTATACTTCAATAATAAATACACCAAGTACCACAAGTAATATAATGCAGAGGGAAATGTTCCAGTGAAATTTTCATCATACTTTGTGGGTGTGCTTCCAAGATCTCTTCTCCCATATGTTTTGCCATGTCTAGGACAACCATTGCCTTTTTCTCCGCCCTATCTCTCTCCTCTGTTAAGCATTGGATATCTTCTTCTTTATTATTTTTATCCTTCAACAATGTTCTAAGGGTGGCCCCCTTATCCAAATTTCTCCTTTCCACCTCTCGCCACCATCTTCGTCAAGGCATCAATTTCTGCTCTTCCGGTAACTCTGTGGGCTTCACCGTGATGTGGGTTTCTTGAGAGGCGAATTATTCATTCAAAGTCTTATTTACATGCTTCCTCTCCAACGTTAAACTATGGTTCATCTATATGTGTTTTCATCATCCAACTCAAAATTTTCCTCGTTTGCATATTAAAATAGTGCCCTTCAGGTCTATTATCTCCCATCCATATAGCTGATCATTAGAGAGGATTCTCTAGAACCTTGCATGGATGGTCTTAGAAGGATCATTAACATATCCCAAGTTAGGTGTCATCACAATTTATTCCCCTTTCTTCCTCTCATTTTTCTTACCTTTTTGGGATATGTATCTCTGCTTCGAACCCAAACCTTCACTTGACGTGCCCCTATGTTCACTTGAAGGATCCTATGTATTCTAGTTCTTGTCTTTATTACCTCCAAAGTGGCATCTTCCTCCTCTTGCTCACTAGACACTTCCACATCATGTTGGGGTTCATATTTCATGTGCTCCTCTCTTTCCATATCAATAATGGGTGAGGACCTCAGTATTATGCACAACTTCGTTTGATATTTATTCTTCCTCACTCTCTTTGTTTGTTACAAGATTGCACCTTCTCCTCATTCTCTTATGTGGGCTTAGCTTGATAAGGGATATCCTAGGAAACCTCCTAAGTGGTTTTGTGCCACCGCCTTATGTCTGGTTATTCTCCTTATCTTTCTTCTTATTCCCTACTCAACCATGTCATATTAAACCTTTTCTTTCTTTGTATCCTCAAGTTCGTGGATCAGTCCTCACCCCCTCTTCTTCTTACCTTAGACGATTTTCTTCACGTGGCCTCTTAAAGCCCATAGTTGGTTACCTTCTTGCACAATGGTCTAGTCCACAAAAATCCTCCATCACCTCCTCTTCATCCTTAATTTCTTCCTCTTCTTTAGGGAGGAGTGGGATAATTTTTTTGTATGGTCCCAATTGTGTGATTTCCCTTGGGAATTTTAAGGAGTTTGAACTCATTTTCAATATAATTTCCTTTTACTAGTCTAATGTTTTGATTGATATGTACCTTAGCCAGACACACTTTCTAATTTACAAATTCATAGAATTAATGCTGATATCATATGATATTATAGTCTCAATGTAAGCAGAATTACCTTGATACACATAGGTCTTCATGGAATGTATGGTAGTCGTAGTAATATTTATTCACATAAAATCTCAGCTTCCATGCATCTAAGAATCTATTTATAGAGGCCTTAAAGTAGTGATATGTAAAGGAATTTAGGATCTTGCACCATGGGCTCCATTTACTAGTCTTCATCTGAAATCTCCCAATGCAATAGTGCTTTGGTATACCGCAAACTCGCCTTACCTTCCACAATCACAAAAGTCCATCGATATGCGCCACTCATGTTCAAAGCCTTTGTAAACACATCGATACCAAATCTTTAGTCTCAACTTATATGTGCCACCCGTGGTTCCATCACAAGTATATTTCTCAAACCTTTCAGCCAATGACTTCTTCTCTTCTGGGTACTGCCATATTTTGTCCTTTGAGCCATTTGGGACCCCAATCTTTACAAATACAATTGACAAAAGGATAGCACCCCAACTGATTTTGTATCCCTTATGCTCTTCCTCAATGATACCTTCGCTATGAATGAAACAAGGTTGTAGATAGTCCCTTCTAACCTCTTCTTGGCAATGTGGAGCCATTTGTTGTTTACCTGGCCCCAATGCTCCTAGTTATTAAAATTTGTCAAGAGGTTCACAAAAATTTTAACAATAGAATCAATTACCTTGGATATATTCATTACACACCCTCCTTTCTGGAAAGCTAACTCAATAGAAGTAGCCTCTACCCCCACTTCATCATTGATGTCACAAGAAATTTTAGTGTCTGAGATCCGCAATCCCGTGAGTTTCCCAATCAAAGGTGCGGTGATGCGCAATCACCTCCCTGTAAAATAATAGAAGTCTTCATGGAACCTTGACATCCACCACTGGTAAAGTATCTCTAGTTTTCCAAAGTATGGTAGCTCATATATCTACAAGAATCCAACATTTTCCAAAGTTTTGTGTCTAACATCATCGTAAATTAGTTTATCATCCTCGCTCAAGTCTTTTTTTTTCACCGTCTCCTTCTCTATTTCATCTTTGTTTGCTTTGGTGTGGTGATTGTAATCACTTACCTTTCTATTCCTTACGTGGACTCCCAAACGTGCTCCATAATGACACCCTCGAGATACTACATCTTAGATAATATTTCTTCGGGGCTTCTTCCACTTCTACCTCTCGGTTCATTCCTCTTCTTACCCCTTGTGTTTGCTATAGGTTATCTCTTCGGTGCCATAAAAACTTTCCCAACTTTACCCTTGCATTTTTATACCTCTGTAACCCTAAACTTGCATGCCCTAGCCGTGATTCAAACCCTAGCTTGTCGAACCCTTCTATTCACACTTCTTTTTGTTGTTCTCAAACTTCCTACAAATGAGCTCCATTATGGCCGTGAAAATCTCAATTGGTTTGATGTTATTTTCATCTGCAATCATACTTACCACTCATTCACACTTCAACTCTCTTTTCAAGGCTAAAAACCTCAAACATGCAAGGTAAAAATAGAGTCACTTGTCCTCCTTTTATACATTTTTCCAAATTTACTACATTAATTTCTCCTCAACTACCACCGTACTCCAGCTTTAATTATGATTTTTGCCTTTTCCATGATTTTTTTGCTTTCTTTTGTTCCATAGTTGTAACCTTCTAGCGTGCCCCACTATTTAACAGCCATAGACCTCCTTACACACGCCTCCTCGTGCCAAAGTACATAACCCTATGTACCTTACACCAAGTAGTTCACCATGTTGTTACTACCTTGAATTATACTCACGTGAACATTTTCTTATGCATGGTATTCAATATGAGAATTATCCATATAAATCCTTCATCCTAAGCACATATAACATATTTCTTCTGCGCACCAACTCTCAGAGAGGACATCCTTATTCCAGCCGATATATGTACATGTGTGCTAACTTGTTTATGACCCTCAACACCAATGGATTCCTTTTTCTTGTACTCCATCCACCCCCACACTACAAGTATGTGCAAGTCCTCTCATAAAATAAATAGATAGTAACCATCTTCCCATGCACAAGAGCATTTATTATGAAAAACAATGAACTAAAATGAAAAAGAATAACAACGATGGAAAACAAACACATAAACAGGAAATCTAATCTAAAATGGAAATACTTCCTTATTACAAATACCAAGAAGCCTTATTTATAGTGGGGCTTCAATCTACTCCCATTGAAGTAACTAGGTAACACGGTGCCATCCTGCACCTATAACTGATAGGTGCATGATTCAAGTATCTTGATTACTATAAAATGTCCCAACTAGTTCACCTTTGATTTCCCTGGGTGGTGCACAAACTTTGTGTCATAGAGAACGACCATCTTGCCAACTGAAAATGTCTTGTTCTTAATGTGCCTATCATGCCATGCCTTTTGCCTTACCTTCTTAGTGTTTTGGATCCAACATGTAATAACATGTTGCTCATCTAAATGTATTATTTTATCAATGCGCTTCTTCTAAAAAAATTCATCATCTCGTCCACCTGCGCATGCAATACATAAGGATGGTAACATGAATTCAATTGGTAATATAACCTCTATTCTAAACACCAACTGGAAGAGTTTAGCCTTGTTCAACCTTTTATAAGTGGTCCTATAAGCCCAAACTAAATCTAACACTTTATCATCTCAATCTTTTCTTCCAACATCATAGATTTTTGTCAATGTCTTCCCTAGAATCTTGTTGAAAGCTTCTATAGTACCATTAGCTTGTGGGTGATAAGGAGTAGTCTTATGATGTGCCACCATAAACTCTACCAATAATATTCTTATTGTCTCATTAAGGAAATGAGTTCCTCTATCAGTTTTTAAGCTTAATGGACATCCATACATGCTAATAATATTCTCCCATAAGAATCTTATCATTTTAGCTATTGTAAGTAAATACTTTGTAGGTTCTTGCATCTACCCACTGTGTTAGATAGTCTGTGCAAGTAATAATGTAGCATGTTCCAGTCTTATGTGTGGGTGGTGAAATATGACGTACAATGTTGATAGCCCTCTTTTCAAAAGGCTCAATACTCACAATAGGCCACAACAACATCTCATCTCTTTGTCTAGGTTTCCCAAGGTGTTGACAATGATCACATGCCTTGATATATTCCTTAGTATCCTTATATAAGGTCTCCCACCAAAGTCCAACCATTAGAATCTTGTGTTTTATAGCATCACCAACATAATTCCCTCCTTCTATTCCACCATGATAATCTTCCATAATAGCCTCATGCTCATGCTCAAGAACAAAATTTCACAAAAATTCTTCACGACTTCACTTATACTAATATCCTTGAATCAAGTGATAAGGCATTGTGTGTATAGAAAGTTATTTTTTCTCTAATGTATTCTATACACATAGTGCCTTATCACTTGATTGGAGGATATTAGTATACCCACTCTGACCTCTCTAGAATTTCTCTTACCTAGTTTCAAAACAATTGTGAACTCAAAATACTAAAATAGAAGTATCCACGTAAAATGTGCCCTTGTAAAAAGCTTGTTGATCAAGTACTTGAGTGTCATATGATCAATATAGAAGATAAATGGCATTTCCAAAAATTTCTATCTAAACTTGTGTAGCACGTAGATCATAGACAATCCCTCCTACTCATAGTTTTCTAATTCTCGTTGTGTGGGTATCAACTTCCTACTTGCAAAGAAAATGGGATGACCCACAATAAATTATCTTGGTTGTTCAAACACCATGCCAATTTACATGCTAGAGGCATCAATATGAACATGAAATGGTTTGTCCCAAGAAGGAAAACATAAAATAGGTGTAGTGGTGAGCCTTTCCCTTAGTGTTTCAAATGCTTGCTATTGTGCGTCACCCCTAATAGAATTTCTCTTTAGCCTTTAAAAAATATTCCAAGGGCATGAAAATATTTGCTTAGCATTTTATGAATTTTTCTACAATAGCCGATATGTCCTAGAAATCCATGCACCTCACTTTGATTGATAGGCTCCTCTAAACCCAAGATCACATCTATCTTGGCTAGGTGTACCAATAATCGCTCCTTGCAAATTATATGGCTAAGTAAAGTGCCAAAAGGTGTTGAAAAGATGCACTTCTTAATGTTCATAGTGATGCTCAACCACCTCCACCTTTAAAATATGAGCCTTATATTATCACAATGGTCCTTGACTAAACCATATAATGTCCAATCATCCAAATACACCTGTAAGAATTTATGAATGAAGTCTTGAAAGGCCTGCACAACAATGCACGAGAACACTACTAGCACATTTTTTAGTCCAAAGGGAATAATCAGACATGCAAAAATTCCCACTCGGTGGTGAAATTTTTCTTCTCTTGATATTCCTTCACGATGCACTCTGGTGATAACCTAAAAATCCATATATGAAAGAATATATCTCGCACCCAACGACTCCTTCAAGAATTTCTTCTATGAATGGGGTAGGAAAAGGATCAATCACACATGTAGCATTAAGTTCCCTCTAATATACATAAATCCTTATCCTACCATCCTTCTTAATGGTTATAAATCCATGGGGCTAACCCATTCGATTCTTTAAAATAGGCTCAATTATTTTAGACTTGAGCATATTGTCAATTTCCTCCTTCACCTTCATGCACAAACTATGATTCATCCTATAAGGCCTCTTCGTAACTAGGTCACGTGCCTTCTTTCATCTTGATCTTCATATCTCCTAAAGAAGGGTGTAATCCCTTTGAATAATGATAGCCCCGTGGGAAGAAGTCTTATAATTCAAAAAAAGAGTTCAATAATCTTAGCTACTTCTTTCTCTATCCAGTAATCACCAATAATGACCTCCTTAGGCTATGCTTATGTACCAATGTTAACCTTATTTGTATTCATAGGAGCATGATATACATGATCCTTCTCATCTGCAACATCCATCACCTTGCATGTACCTTTAGTGTGGTTGAAATATAGCTTATCAACTTCCTCATCATCTATCATATATACCAATTTCCCTTCTCTTTTTACTTCCAGTGCGTGACCCATCCGGTCTTCCTCTGTCTCTTCTAGATTAAGGTGTGCCTCAAGATTAGGTTTCCCAAACAAATCCAACATGAGTTCTTTAGCCTTTTTCCATCCCCCAAAGTCATGTGCCTCATAATATGTAGTGCTTCATGGACTGGAGGCTTAGTAGAAAAATAATCAAAAGTTTGGATCATACCTAAGTCATCTCTTGCTAATTTGTTGTTTCTCTTTTCAACTCAGATGGACATACCATGTGTACACGTAGTCGCATAATGTGGAGTAGAAATTATGTACCCAAAGTGATGGTGGTAAGGACTCCTTGGTTTGCATCGATGTTCTCTCAAACTCATGGACGTGATGAGAGGAAGTAGAATTCTCATGAAATTCACATGTTTTTGTAGGTACATTGCTCTGAGTAAACTTGGTGAAAAGATGATTCTCACTTCTCGCCATTCCAAGAGGTTGTCTCTATGTGTTTCCCACCAAATCCCTATTTTACAAAGATAAAGTATAGACCAACATATTTTTTTTTCCTCTTCATTCTACCATTGAGTCTCTATGGTTCGTAAGAATGCATTAGTATTCCCTTCATCAAGATATATCTCTCGGAACACGCTTATATCCTAACCACCTTACCATGTGTGGCCTTATAATTTTGGTGAACCTTACTTTGAGATTGTGCCCAACCATCTCATACTTTCCATGAGCCTAGTTATCACAAGAAATACTAGTAGTGTCACTTACAAACTGCACGTCTTCCCTATGGATGAAGCCTTCCTTGGATTGTTCGATATTCTTTAGATAACGCACTGTATGAGAATATATTCTATGAAGTTATTCTTCATTCAAGGGCTCAATAGAAGGCTCTACCTTCTTATCCTACGGGGTATGATCACACGCTCCTTATTATTCTCAAAACTTATATACCTTTTGTTAAAGAGAAAATCAACATTGTTTGCATAAAAATAAGGCTGTCCAAGTAATGTTGGAAATTTTTTTACTTCTACAAGCTCCAATACCTCAAAGTCTCCAATAAACTTGGCTCCCCGAATGGTATTGATGCATCCATCGCTTCCCAATATAAATTTTCCTAGTCTTGTTTTCCATATACAACAAATTTGAAGATGGCTGCAATGTTGGTCTACCCATTTGATTCCATACATCCAAAATCAACACATTTACTTCTGCACTGTGTCAATCGGGTTGTATAGCAACCATCCATCAATTACAACATCCAATATAATATATTTTTCAAATTCATGATTCTAAGGTGGTATATTTGCATGAAGTATCTACCTCTCGCGCTCAAACCCAACGCATGGTACCTTTTCTCACATTCATTCCCCTAACAAAGGAATAATGTTCTCCTGACGCAATATCCTACACACCTCCTTTAAGTCATCCACATCCTTCTCAAGGGGATCTCAACTTTATTTGCACATTCTCTCTCACACACTTGTTCCTTCAAGCAAAGCAGTATCTCTACATATAATTCTATAATGTCTCCAATGGTATCTTGGTAGACTTCCTTCTAGTGTGCAACATTTTGATACTCAACATGTATCACCTCCTCCCTCATAATCAGTGGATTATCCTTTAGAGGCTTATATGCGCGTTCAACCTCAATGTGTGTAGTAACCATAATAGTCTCAGAATTTAGGATCGTGTGTCTTCTTGGACATCCACCGATCAACAACAATGTGTTGTACCTTGATCATTCATGTTCCCTTTTCCTTATTCTTTTTATTAATCATTTTCTCATATAAATCTAGACATTCCTCTAACTTGTGCCACTTCCCACACCATGCGCAAATGTTATTATAAGGGAAATCACGTTGATAGTGATTAGGGAATCCACATATATAACAAGTTCCTCACTTGGACCTACCTCTACCATCACCGCGACCGTGACCTTGATACCCCCCTCGAAATCCTTCATTCTTGTTATCCCCATTGGTATGCCCTTCATTATTTTATCCTTCCTACTCCTTCAACCCACTTGTCACACTAGTTTGGTGCACTCCTATCTTAATGGATTCATGAATGTGATCAATCAATCTGCATTCAACGGTGTCATTTGTATCGGACTTGCAAATATAATAGTAAATAAACACCTTCTTCTCGAATAACGCACTACAACAAGAGGATAATCCCGAATATCATGGTTTAGGTGATAGACCTCAAAATCCAATAATAGTGGGTGTATTGATTTACATGGATGATTATCATTAGTATGTCCTTCAACCTCAAAATATTTACACCATATACCATTGTGAGTCTCATAAGATGAATTACTAGAAATATTCTCCACATGCTTTTCCATGGCTGAAATATGCACCTCTAAAAATGGGCTCACTCTAGTGTCAAAACACCTAACCACTTAAGTATGTAGAGCTACTTCCAAAGCCTCACGCAGGTCCACATAAGTCTTATGAGATAATGCTCTTCTGAAAGGAGTCAACAATCAACCAACCAACCCCTATGCATTTCGACTTAGATGGATGTCATAGGAAAACTTGGAAAATTGAGTTTTAAAATATGTGTCATAATCCCTTATGCTCTCGATATTCCCTACTTAATATCCTTGAGTTCTTTGATAATCTTATGCTCAAATTATGGAATATGAAATTCAGCTAAAAATGCAGAGCGTAAAGCATCATAATCCACCACAGTTTGATGTGGATCATAATTTCTATACCATCTATTCGCACAACCTTGAAGATTAGTAATAAACTGTCTTGCCTTCCTATCTGAAGTTGTAATTCCTTTAGCACGTCATAGTATCTCACACTTATGCACATGCTCTTCTAAATCTTCAATACTGTATACTCTAAAGCAAGTGGAGGGACATCTCATAGAAGACTTGAGGTGTCTCGTTATGGTTGTATAGGTTTTTAAGGTGATTGTTGTGGGTATGGAACTTGCCCACCAAATCAAAAACCTCCACCTTCCTCCACCCACCTCATCCCATTGATCTGTCTCGATCATGTTCCTCCCGTAGCGGCAGAGGACTAGTTGGTGTACTTCCTTGTGTTTAAGCTATACTATTGAACTGAATCTAACAGCTTTGTGAAGTCACAATACTCCCATAAGTACTTCTAATATTCTCGCATGCCCACACTTTGTCTTGATGACGCACCTAGAAATAACCCTCTAATCGACCTCCAAAAATGATGCTATATGTGCTGCCATAGGTATGTTTGTTATCTCGATGCACTTATAAATTCAATGGAAAATGATATCTACCCGTAGCTACTTTGGATTACCTACACTAGCCTACTTCTCAATGACTACTTCAAACTAGAGCACCATGTGTAGGGGATATGTGGGTTCAAATGCATGCCCATAGTCCTCAATCTTTCCTCCGATGTGGTCTCATCTAATACCAAGGGGATTCTCTCTACCGTGCTTTCTCAAAGTTAGAAGTACCTAACGCTGTGGCTCCTCATCTTCCACAAGATCTTCAAAACCTTCATGAGCCATCATTATCCTAAACTCCATTACCTCTCAGTAATCTTCCCTCGCATGTGCCGCTCTCCTCTCTCGAGATTCATTATACTTGAGTTGTCTTTCCTCTCTCTACCTTTCTGCCATTAGGTCTCGCCATCTTTTTCCACACCTTCTCTTGCCCCTACATGCGGTGGGGATTTAGCTAGCCATATGGTGGCACTCTAAATCCAATTCTATCATCAAGATCTTAATCGCCAAGGGCATAATGCTTAAATATAATCCTATGGGTTTGCACAAGAATCTAAACTCATCCTCCTCTAGACACAAGTAGAAATAGTGTACTCTAACGTATAAGTTCATAACAAACCAGCTCACTAATGATCTACAACTCTAGTCTAATCCACATTAGCATCAAACAATGTCTGGTAATCTTCCTACACCTAAATCTTTGGCCTATAAGTCCAACTCTTTCCTTAAGAATATATTGTCATCCATTCATACAATTCTACTAGAAAGAAGCTAAAGAATGTCTCATAGAGTCAATCATAAAGGTTGGACCTTCCACCCACCATCATTCATTGAATTTAGGTCTAGTGTTGTACCTCTAAGGAAACTTATCTTGTCCATCTTCAACCCAAATTTGAATGCTCTCAAGAGTCAATTGATACGCCATTTGCGTGCAAAATCCTCGGGTAGATAGGTTGAAAATAGGTCCCAACAATAGAGCCAAAATGAAGTCTTATAATTTCCACTTAAGATGTTATGCACACTCGAAACTTCATTCGACATGTATCTAAACTCTCACCCAAAATGCACAAAGCTACCAGGTCCCTCCTTTGCATTATCTTGTCAAGATTTTAGCATGCATAACCATAATTACCATTAACCATGTATACATTCAAATGTAGATCATTACAGATACCGTAAGGAAACACATGTAATAAGGAAACATAAAAAATCAAATAAGCACTAATATAAATTTTACTAAGTAACCACCATATTTAGACACATCAATCACCAAAATCTATCCTCCATAGTCCATAAATAACCAAAGTATTACATAACTAAAGCTGATTACATCATAGTCACTACCATAGAGCCATGCGTGCATAGTAATCGTGGTAAAGATAACTCTATTACATCACATCATGTATAAAACAATGGATTCTCAAAATAGAATTACATGCTCAAAATAGCCATGTGTATATACAAAAGTAGTCATAAATCATGCATGATTTTCCACTTTTCTAATAATAGATTAATCTTATAAATAAACTCTTCTTTAATCCTATTATTAGCTCGATCCATGCATGACCATTCATCTTCACTTTATCCCAAAATATTTCTTTCTCGGCCTTTAAGTCTCATTTCTTTTCTCCTTTGCGTGATCCACACTCCAACTTGATTTTTAATTTTTAGCCCGTATATACAAAATTGGTTAAGTCCATGGTTTAGAATTTATGGGCGCATGCCTCTTCAATCGGCTCTTCGCACACGTTCACATGGCCCTCTCATGCACCTCACTGCTCCATGTGCTTTCTTGAAACTTAGTCAATTTTTCCAAACCAACAAGAAGTTTGATTTGAAACGCTTGCAAAATACACGCATAAGTTTGTTTTTAAGTGTAAATATTATGCAAAGCTGACCCATAAAAATAATCCGTCACCTGAAATTTTAGGCGAAATTAGGCGGTAGTTGACTACGAAAATTAACCATTTCCAATTTTCAAAACCCCTAATATTTGTGAGTTTATGAAAATTTTCCACTAATTTTTTTCCCGAATGTGTATCCAATCGAGATCTTGCGGATTGTGGATCTTAGTAAATTAGTGGTAGTGGGCTAATGGATGGGTCTTTGATCCCGAGATGTTAGCAATACTTAAAGGTGACCTCAAAATAGTTTAAGGGGTAGAAATAAGCCCAAGAGAGAACATAAGGTGACATCGGTGGCCCTTAAAAGGGACATGATTTGTCCTTATGGACTAATCACGGGTTACTTCAAACTCAAAGTGATTAAAAGTGACTTCCCATGAGACTTGAGATCCCGTAATCCTTGAGGACATTAAAAAGGATTGAGAACTAATGAAAAGAGGACATATGACACAAGATATGAGTATGAGGTTAGATCACATGTTCCAATGATAGTTTTTCACATATCAAAAGGTGAAAGGATAAATTTGATGGCCTTGTGACTGTCATCTCATACCAAACATCCTAAGGATATTCAAATGATCTTATCTTCTAAATTAGGTCACCAAATCAATAAAATGTAGTACCATTGGAATGCTCTTGAGAATAAGGTCATGATGGAATTAGTTTTGGGTCACTTTAGGTTTGTTTAACTATCAAATAATAAATATAAAAGGATCACAAACATGTTGGGTATCAATATTTGTAGACAAGTTGATCTTGATTCAAATGCTCATATATTTTGATCTAGAAACCATGTTCACTCAATAGATACATAATTGAATAGACATTAAAAGGGTTTTATATGGAACTATTTCAAAGGAAATGGTGAAGAAATGAAAAAAATTAATCAAAATTTTTCTCAAGTGACACCCATATAAGTTAAAAATGCTTAGAAAACTCAAACAACCAACATTGAATTATCTTGATATGATTTTGAATCATCCAAGAAAGTTATGATGCCCATTTTGGGTCTACATATATTAATATTGATTTTTACTTTTGTGGTTGAGAATTCGGTTATCTTATTGATTTCTATAGATCTTCCAATCCCTACTCTTCTCTTCTTTCTCTATATAATTCAACTCATAATTCATTGTAATGATACTCTCCTAAATGTAAAGTTACCATGCCCAAGTGGTGGCTGAAAATTTGACCTGATTACCTTTGATATAGACTTGTTTAATACACTCAATTCCTTCCCCATTGATGTAATGGAACACATATATTGTTATGAATAAAATCTTGTTATTGTGGCTCATATCTTCCCTTTACTCATGTTATTGCACCTCTTACCTCTTTTTCATTAATGGTATGATGTGCATGATCTATACTTACATGTTTTCATTTATTTGTGCATTAAATGCGTGGAATGGGATTTTGGTTAATGCAAAGTGTGTTTAGACACAAAATCATGCACTTGGGTACATTTCTAGGTCCTAATAATTCATATGATTCCTAAGTGAGAAAACTTGTAATTGACATATATATTTGGCCTCTTTTTTGTCTTTATTGTTTCCTCTTTGGTATTGCACACCCCAAAATCCAATATGATCTTCATTTCTTTATCTTTATTGAATCTAGACACTAAACACCTACCAAGATGCCAAAGCCCAGGTGCCCTCATACCTTCTCAGGGAATCCCCGACCTATTTCTATCTTACTCACCAATTTTAGGCCTCTTTCATCTTTTGGTCATCTTGTTTTATTATGGGTCAAAATTTTAGCTATCAATTACAAAATTCAAACAAGGGAATCATATAAATGCAAAGCTATGTGACCATAATAAAGGACCAATCTCTAAGCATCTACTATCATCACCTAAGTTTGCATCCATATAAAGCACTCACTCAAGGGACAAGGGTCTGCATTTTCTGCATACACTTAATAGGAGGGGAAGTTGATTTTGTTATCCACATATCTATCTACATTGGTACATCTATTTACTTTGCTTGCACAAGAGCTTCCTAGGGAATGATTTTGACACACACTTACAAGAACTAGATGGAGTTTGATATGTAGTTCAACGCTCACCATAAGTTCACTTTGTCGGGTGACCACCAAGGTCACTTTGACTCCCTGTTTGCATATTTATTTTGTAGGATTTGATATGTTTTTGGGTTTTTCAGATATCATTTGTTTTTCAGATACAAGAAATTACAACAATCATCCACCGAAACATAAGAAATTGAGAACAAAGGTTAGTGAACACCTTGTGACACAAGAACCAGCTTTTGAGCTCCCCGTGTAGTCATAGGTGCCTAGTAGAGGTATCTAGTGCCTAGGTGCCCTGGTCCCACTCTCATTCAACAATTTCATGATTTTATGTGTGTAGTTGTGACAATATCCTCCTCCTATTCATCATTTTTTCTAGTCCGTAACACTTTAGCATTTATTGTGAAATCAACTAAGTGTTTTATTCCCTCTCTTCCAGCTTAGGATTTTAATTTTAATTTTCTTATTTCTTGCATCAAATTTGTGATTTAGCATTTATTTTATCATATATGACTCTACAATATTGAGGGTTTAGCATAAATCTATTTTTTAAAATCATTTTTGAACCCCGCTTCATGATCGCTTTTTCGGATCCTTCTTTGACGTATCATCTTTTCCATCATGGATCCTAAGGTTTGCCAAATCTCTTTATCTAAATTACTTTAAATGTATTCACCTTGTAAAGAGGTTCTTCAAAAATCCCTAGACACCATGTTTCTCCCTAAAGATACGCCACCCGCTCAAGTAAGTGCCATTTTCTATCATCTCTTTGATGACCCTAGCCTTTATGATCCTCCATCTAATCAGCCCATCTTCTATTCAATTAAAGCCTTGCATTATTTACTTCAAGACAAAATTCAAGCTATGGAATCAACAATTACATCTCTCAAATATGAAATTCAACATCTCAAGGATGTTTCTCAAGCCCATGCTCATTCTTCTTCTTCTACATCTCACCCCACTTCTATGTCTTCTACATGTGCTCATATCGTTGATCCTTAAGTCTTATCATTACATGAACCTTTCAGGTTTGATTTCAATACTAAACAACATGACATTCTTACTACGCTCCTTAATCATTAATTGATCAATTTTCCAACTACTCATTGCTATCCTCCTTATTGGTTGGTTAAATATCAAGGTATCTCATTTTTTTCTTATCATCAAATTAATGGACATAATGAAAATGATTTCTATGCTTTACAACAAATAATCAAGCATCTTGAGCATCAAGGTTTTATCTCATTCACTGCACAACATTTTGTTACATGCCCATCTCTAAATGCTGCATCCAAATGGGTTCTTAAATATGATTCATCTATGTTTAATGAGCATCATGCTATCACTTCTAATGTTCCTTCTTCGGTTAGTTAAGTGTCACTCATCCAACCCATTCCAACTAATCAATCACCTCTCAAGGTCCATCATCCATCACCTCCTCCTCTCAAGTTTTCTACGATGTTACCAATCCTAAATAAGAAACCACTCACTAAGCCCGACTAGAAAAATATAAAATGTTTCGAATTTTGTTGTTCAAAATCCATCACCATCCTAATCTGCTTCCATTTCCAAATCAATTTGTCAAATAAACAAAAATTATGGCCAAGACACATTTCAAGCTCCGCCACCATGGCATGGTCCTACTATTGCTTTTGCCCAACATTGTGCCGACTAACTCTATTGTCATGACACTGATAATGCTCTCCCACAATGGCATGGTATCTCTCGCATCATCACATAGCTCTCCATCATTGGCACACTTGGGGTCATTGCACTTCCCTCCTTTTCTAGCAATATCAAATATTTATAATAATCTACTATCAAACTTAATGCTTCACACTTCTTGATTCATTTTTATAAGCACTTTAAAATGATCAGTATACACTTGTATCGTCATTACCCTATGATGTACTCTAGTTCCACGATTCATACTTGAATGTTGAGGGTCTAAATTTGAAATGAACCTCACCACATTCACACTCTTTACACTCTATTCTTCATGTTCTATCTATCTATCACACATTTTCAAAACATTTCCCGATGACACACTCTTTTTGTATGGTTCATTATCGACCATTGAGGGGTCTTTTATAAATGAACCTCATCTCGTACACATCTATACACATCCACTTGTGGGGCATACTTTTCCTATCAAATTCACCTTGCATACCATTCCATCTCACCCATTCACAAAATACTCGTATATCTTGGTTGCTTTTATTCTTGCTTTCTTATACTTATATATAAACTTTGCTTCACATGTTAGAAAAATACTTCGTATGTCATTATCTTTTTATATATAGACATGCGCGTTCACTTGTTCTCTAGTTGTGAATGAAGAATCTCTAAAAATCCTTACATGCAAGATGAATGCTTGGTACTATACCTCTTACTAATCCCACTTTGTGGCTTTGGGCATCCACTTTTTTACACACTACAAGTAATATTGTTTCATTTTTTATTACTTCATATTCTTACTAGCACACTCCTCTATATTGGAACATACATGCTTAGAAAAACTTATTATCTTTCTAATATGCTAAGGGGTGCTTCACGTGCAAAATTTTCCTTGCCAAATATTTTCCAACATGATTTTCTCGATACTTTCATTGTCAACGTTTTTCCATTATATGTCATTATTTGTGGGATTTTCCTTATTTCTTGTATGCTTTTGGCCACTTCGCCCCGATTGTCTTGTGAAATTGTGAGTGATGTCCCATGGTTTGAAACCTACTTTTCATGGTCTACTTTTTCTCGCACTACACGCTTGTTTACATTATCTTATATAACATGATTGTCACATTTTTCCTACTAACACATGTTTCCAGCCATCTTGTTTTCATGTGCATTGGTTTCTACCACACAAATTCCCTCCCCCATGTAGGGAACTAGTTTGAGATCAAAATCTAGTCCAATCCTTTAGGTCGCATACTCCTAGCGATGTCGTATGCACCCCAATTGAGGGGGGCATACATTAGGTGAATCATTCACCCCAAATATAAGCTTAGAGCTTCGGTACATGCATGCACAATATAAGAACAAAACAAAGTTACAGTTATAAATGGCCTAGAATCTTATTTGGGTCCTCAATTCAACACAGATACCAACATTTAGATATAGACACTAGCATTTGGGGACTCCCGATATTTCCCGGGAACTTTTGACTAGGGGGTAGTTATAGTTACTTTCTCAAATTGGCACATTTTTCAGCATTCATAGAGAAGTCTTCATAGTATATGAACAATCCTCCAACAAGCAGAATGAATTCTATCTCCTTTTTCTATTTCCTTTGATCAAAATGGAATATGCATAAAATAAAGTAGGATCACACCATGTGTGGTGGTGCATAAATTTGGGAAGCAATTAGCGATGGATGAGAATATAACACTATAAATTTCTCCCCAACACTCTTTTTCGTTTTAGTGTGAGATCACCCAAAAAACTCGCACTTGGCGTGATATCATCCAAAAAAAATATTCTTGGCATGAGATCACCCAAAAAAATCATTATTGGCATGAGATTTCCAAAAACATCATTTTTGTACAGTAGTTTAGGACACTTTCTATGCTCTTCACTCATCACGGACTAGGTAGACATGTTCCTTTTAATAATTTTCACATTTTTACATACTTTAAAAAAATTTCATAACACATGACTTTGACTACTCTTTCATTCTTATTTTGTAGGTCCATACTTAATACGCAACAAGAAACAACCCCACATCAGCAAAAACAACGAAAAAAATAGGTACAACATGTGCGACACAACTCATACTTTTCATCCTTAGGTCACTTCCTCTTTCTTATCTTCCACGCTTCATTTTTATCACTCCACACTTTTTATTGTCTCTTCAGCACATTTTCACCATAGCATCTACATGGTTATTAGGTACACATCTCTTATCTACTTTATGTTATCGAGTATTCACTCAAAAACATAAAGTGGGGGAAAATGTAGACACAAAATCACGCGCTTAGGTACATTTCTAGGTTCTAATCACATACCACTATTCATATGATTCATAAGAGAGAAACATAGTAATTGACATCTATATTTGGCATATTTTTTTATCTTTCTTGTTTCCTCTTTGGTCTTTCACACCCCATAACCTTGTATGATCTTCATTATTTTATCTTTATTGAATCTAGACACCAGTGCTTAGCAAGGACACATATGTCTAGGAACCCTCATCCCCTCTAGGTGCCCATGATCTCTTTGTATCTTACTCACCGCTTTTGGGCCTCTTTTATCTTTTAGGAATCATTTTTTCTTATAGGTAAACCTTTTAGTTTTTAATTACAAAATTCAAACAAGGGAATCATATAAATACAAAGCTATGTGACCATAATAAAGGACCAAGCTCTAAGCATCTACTATCATCACCTAAGTTTGCATCCAAAGTCATTCCAAGATCATCAAAGCATCAATTTAGAACTCACTCAAGGGACAAGGAATTGCATTTTCTACATATAATTCATAGGAGGGGAAGTTGATTTTACTATCCACACATCTATCTACATTGGTACATCTATCTATTTCTCTCTATAAAGTACATCTTGCACAAGAGCTTCTTAGGTAATTATTTCCACACACATGTAAAATAAATACATGGAGTCTAAGATGTAGTGAAATGTTTGGTTGCAACTTCACTCTTTCAGTGACCACCTGGGTCGGGATGACTCCCATTTGCACTTTCTATTTTAGGATTTGATGTCTTTTGGGGTGTTTTAGGATATCATTTGTTTTACAGATACAAGTGAATGCATTGATCATCCAATGACACATAGGAGACCAAAAAGAAGGTTAAGCAACCACCTTACGAAATAAAAAGAATCATTTTATGATCTCATGCATAGTCATAGGTGCCTAGAAGAGGTCTCTAGACTGCACTCTCGCCCTAGTCTAGGCTCCCTAGTACCGCATTATCTCACAATTCCAAGATTTTCTATGCACATGCATTTATGAAAGTATCCTTCTCTTGTTCATTAGTTTTTCAAGGCTAGAACACTTCAGGATTTATCGTGAAATCAACTAAGTGTTCTATTCCCTCTCTTGCACTTAGGATTTTAATATTTATGTGCTTATTGCTTGCATCAAATTTTTGCTTTAGCATTTATTTTATCATATGTGACTCTGCAATATTTAAGGTTTAGAATAAATCTATTTTTGTTAAATCAAGGTGAACTGTGACTTGTTTTTTCCTTTTGGCACTATATTTCCCTCATATTCTTCCCCTTAAGAAGTGAGATTAATTATATTTTGGTACAATCATCACCCCTTTGATTAGTTTATTTTATGTTTCTCATTCATCCCTTTTCCCACCGCAATCAATAGCTTATCTTATTAGTAACGTTAATATTAAAATAGTTAGTGAGGAACCAAACTTTTTAGATGTTTATCCTAGGAAGAAAGGTCTTGTATGCACCCCATTTTGCATGGTGCCAAGGTTAAAATACCCAAATGTGATAATGAGGATCTAAAAAATGATGAGATATTGTTGTCCCGATGAAATATTACCTAAGTTTCGAGACACATGAGAAAGGGAACATAGGAAGGCGGGCACATAGGTGCACACAAATGTTTGTTGAAAGAAGGGCACACCCAAAAGAGATGAAGCTTGGGACTTAACAGCTTTTTTCATGTTGCAAAGCTAAAGATAGGTTGGAGTACAGAGAATGAATTGGATCAAGGAAGAATACTTCAAGGATAAGCACAGATATTTTGGGAAAAAGTAGAAGATCCAAATACATGCTGAGTTAGAGCTAATAATATGATTAGATCAGGGTTTAAATATATAGATAATATATTATTAGTGAAGCTTGAATGCTTCATAGTTATTTTGCATAATGCGGCACATGGCTGATTTGAGCATGCAACCTAGTTTGAGAGTACATGGGCGGTGAAGGGAGAGTCCCCACCCCTATATATATGTGTTGATCTAGATAGTTTAGAGAGTTCTGAGTTTAGGTATGACCATATGTATTAGAGTTATGCTATTGGTATGTTTTTACACACATGACTATATGACAGTTTGGTAACATATTAAGTTACTATTTTGTGATGTATAAATATATTGGATCTTTGTGGATGGATATTAGTTGTTGACCTATCTCGTTTTCTTGGTGTTTGCATGATAAATATGATATTAATCCTTATGTGATCTGTATGTTATTTTATTACATGTGTTACCGATTTGAGCACATGGATCTTATTGTTATGATGGAATATACACCCTGATTATGGTTATTACAAACATGCATGCTAACATCTTGACAAGAAAGTAAACAAGTAGGACTCGTAGCTTTGTGTGCTTCAGGTGAGCACTCATATATGTCTTAGTGAAGTGGTAGTTGTCCTAGGTGATTGAGTGGGAAAATAAAGACTATATTTGGTTTTGTTGTCAGGACCTCTTTTCAAAATGTTTGCCATGATGTTGCATGATGATGGCATATCGTTTGAATCTTGTGGTCATTGAAGATTGGGTACTTAATGGACTAGAAAAAATTGTGTGAAGATATGGTTCTAGACCTAATTTCAATGCGTGCAAGTGGGTGGAAGATAATCTATATCATGAACTCTATGAAACATTCTTTTTATTCTTTCCAATAGAGTTGTACGAGTGGTTGTCCACATATACATAAAAGAAAATCTAGAGCTATAGACCAAGGGTTTGGACACAAGAAGATTACCAGGTTTTGTTTAATGCAGATGAACCTTGGATGTGTTTTAGATCATTGATGGGCTGGTGTTGTACGTGAATTATACTTTGGAGTACATGTATCTACGTCTTATTGTTTGGAAGTTGTTGAGTTTGGAAATTAAGATCTTGATGGTGGTGATGAGTTTAGAGTGCCTCCATATGGCTAACTAAACATACCATCATGCATAGGGAGAGGAGTAGGTGTGGTGAAATATGAAAGACATTTTGGCAGAAAGGTAAAGAGAAGAAATGCATCTTAAGTTTAATGAAGCGCAGGAGTAGGAATTGGAGAAAAAACATGATATTAACGATTCTGTGGAGTTGTGGAGGATGATGTCTCATGAAGGATTTGAATCTCATATGGAAGACATGGAGACAGAGAATACATATCTTCATGAATTTAGAAAGTGTAGTAGAGAACCCCCTTCGGCTTTTGATGAGAGCGCCTCAGAGGAGGAAAGAGTAAGGACGGTAAGCACACATATGATCCTACCCGTGACCTAGACCTTGCACACTGGTGTTCTAGTTCCATAAATAATCATTAATAAGTAGGTGAGTGTAGGTAATCTAATAGCTTTAGGTAGATATCATTTTCCTTTGAATACAAAAGTACATCGACAACACATTCATCTATGGCAACACATACATCATCTTTTTTATTCGAGGCCCGATTGGAGGAATATTTTCTAGCGCATCATCAGGATAGAGTGTGGGTGCGCAAAACATTGGGAACACACATATAAGTACCACAACTTCACTAATAATGGGAGTTCAATTTAGTACTACAGTTGGGATGCAAGGAAGTACATCCACTAGTCCACTTCCCTCTACTGGAGGATCAGTAGATCAGAGGAACAGGATCAAGTGGATCGTGGGTGGAGGAAATATTGGTGAAGGTTTTGGTTTAGGATCTGGAGGACATGGCCCAAATCCCCAACAATCCTCACATCAACCTCAACAAGTGTATTATGAGATGTCCTTCCACTTGCAAGAATATAGAGGAATTGAAGATGTTGCAAAGCATGTGCATAAGTTTGAGTTGTTATGGTATGCTAAGGTAATCATTGCTTCGTATATAGAAGGTGAGTCAGTTTGCTACTACTACTCTTCAAGGGTGCGTGCATAGCTGGTATAGAAAGTATGACCCACATCATACTACGGTGGATTATGATGCTTTTTATTTAAATTTATAGCAGAGTTCCATATTTTCAAGTTTGAATAGAAAAACATCATACTCTTAAATTAAATTAAGAAGAGCTTATTAAAAAGTGTTCGGAATATGACATGCATTTTAAAACTTTGTTGTCAAAGTTATCTTATGACATACATCCTAGTCAGCATGCACAATGTTTTTGGTGGGTTGTTGAATCCATTCAGAAGGGTGTTATATCATAAGACCTTTATGGATCCATGTAATGATTTAGAAGTAGCTCGTGCACCGAGGAAATAGGGAGTGTGGACACTAGGGTAAGTGTGATTTTAGAGGTGTAAATTACAGCTATGGTGAAACAATTGGAGAAACTCTTTGCTAATTCAATTCATGATATGCATAGTGGGATATGGTGTATGAACTGCGAGGTTGAAGGACATACCAAGGATAATTTTCCTCACAAGTTAGTGTATGCCATGTTGTTGGATTATGAGATTTGTCATTTGGACCATAATTCCAGTAGATGTCCTCTTTTCAAATGCGTGATCTAGAAGAATGTGTCTATGCAATTTAAGATTTGTAAGAATCATACTCATGACACCGTTGAATATAGAGTGATTGATCATATCCATGAAGCAATTAAAACTGGTGTGCGCTAGACTAGTGTAGCAGGTGGATCTAAGGAACAAGGAGAACAACATAATGAAGGGCACAATAATGGGGATAACAAAAATTAAGGTTTCCATGGTGGATATAGAGGTTGAGGTCGTGGCGGTGGTAGAGGAGGATTTCTTAGAGGAAATTTTTATACATATGGATCTCCTGATCATTAGCAGCTGAGAGTGCCCTCAGAATGTGGTTTTCTCCTGGTGTGGAAAACAACACAAATTTAAAGAATGTCCAGACTTGTATGAGCATATGAGAAAACAACATAAACAAGACAAGGTAACAACTATGATTAAGATACATTGCACAAATGAAGATCAATGGATGTTAAAGTTTGACTAATTTTTGCATCACAACCTATATTTTTTCACTACATGTGCTAAGGCAACGTGTGCTCATGAACCTCCAAAGTACAAGATGACTTTAAAAAGAAAGAAGTGATAAATACAAAGTACCTTGATGTTGCACACATAAAGATGTTTATAAGAGACCATGGATGTTATCATAGATCTGCAAGGAGAGATTTAGAGTTTGAAGGAGTAGGTATGTGTGATGGAATGAGAAAATAAGGTTTAATTCCCTAAGAAGGATGCAAACAACTTGAAGAAAGCATGTTGAATGTTGCTCTAGGAGAACATAATTCCCTTGTTAGGAGAGTGGTTGAGAGATAAAGTACCGCACATAGGAAACGAGCGAGAAAGGAAGATACTTCATGAAAATTTTCCTCCCTATAATCATGAGTATGATAAGGAGATTACATTGAAGGTGGTCATAGATGGATGGCTTCTGAGAAATATTATGATACAGAAGTGCGAAAGTTAATGTAATCATGTTGATGCTTGGAATCGATGGGGATACCACCCTCAGCATCCTTCTTCAAATATTTTATATATGTAAAATAGAACCAGAGCCATGCCACTTGGAGTATTAAAGGATGTGACTATTATAATTCAGGAACCATGTTTACTGGGGACTTTGAAGTATTGGAGTTAGCTCAAGTAGATATCTTCCTTACATTACTTGGGCACCCTTGGTGTTATGTGAATAATGTGGATTTACGCTTCAACAAGGGGTAAATTAAATTTGAAAAGATAGAAGAGCATGTAATTATACCTTTATGTTGAGATTTGAGTGAATAATAATTAAACAAGATATACGTGTGCACAATCGAGACCCTAAGGAAACTGAGCCATCTAAGGAAGGAGTGATACAACGAGATGATGCTCAATCGCTAGTGATACCAAAAGTATTTTTGTGACAATTGGGTGTATGGAACGTATGAGGTAGTTGGGTGATAGTTTAAGAACACATTTACTAGCATGATCAAGCCATGCATGGTTAGGCAATTAAGTTATAACCAGGTACCTTGGTACACTGGTGAAGGGAACCTTGATGCATTTCTAAGCACCATGGAATCCCAGTGGAAGAATCAAGGATATAGATGAAATATGTTGGTATATTCTCTCGCGTGAGATATTAGAGTGCTAGTGGGTCACACACGAAGACAACCTATTGGAATGATGAGAGGTGAGAATCACCTTTTCTATTAGGTTTCCAAGGAGAAATGTACCTTATCAGATATGAAAATTCCATGGGAAGTACCCTACTTCACACCACGTCTGGGAATGTGAGACTCTTTGGATAGAGGGGCAAGAGGCCATACCACCAATACTATGGGTACATAAGTTCTACACCACCTTAGGAAGCTACACGTGTACATGATATGTCCATGCATAATTAACAAGAGAAACAATTAATTGGCAAGAGATGACCTCATGTATGATTCATACTTTTGATTAATTTTCTACTAAACCTCCGGTCAATGAAGCACTACAAATTATGAAGCACCTTACTTTAAGAGATAGTGTGAATGCTAAGGAAATTATGGTAGATATGTTTGGAGAGTTGGAATTAGAGGCATGCCTTGACCTTGAAGAGATTGAAGAAGAAGAAATGGTCTGCACCTAGGAAGAAAAGGAAAAGGGTAAACTGGTATTCCTAATAAATGATGATAATGATGATGAGGACAATAACCTAGATGTTAACCACATTGAAGGTATGTGCGAGGTTATGGACACAATATGAAAAGGCGTGCACATATTATGAGCCTATGAAAATAAATAAGGTTAACATTGGAACAGATATAGAGCCTAAAGAGGCCATTATTGGTGATTACTTGGTTAGAGAAGGAAGTGGATAAGATTATTGAACTCTTGTGTGAATTTTAGAAATTATTTCGAGGGGTTATCATGAGTTAAAATAAGTACACCCTTATTTAGGTGAGATGTAAATCAAACTGAAAGAAGGCACACCCAATTAGAACAAACCATATAAAATGATTCCTAATTTGAGTGTGAGGTAAAGGAAGAAATTGATAAAATCCTCAAGTCTGGTATAATTGAGCCTATTGAGGAATCTGAATGGGTAAGGCCCTTGTTCATCAATATTAAAAAGGATGGGAGGATATGGATTTGTGTGGACTAAAAATAATTGAATGCTTCATGTGTTATTGATCCTTTTCCCACCCCTTTTATAGAGGATATCCTTGAGGGCATTGCAAGTTGTGAGATCTACTCTTTTGCAGATGGTTTTTAGGATATCATGTAGTATGCATAGAAAATGAAGATCATGAAAAGACAACTTTCAACATTGAATGGGGAAGTTTTGCATACATAGTTACACCATTTGGAGTGAAGAATGCACCAGCAAAATGTGTTCTCGTGCGTTGTTTTCCGTGAATTTCAGGATTTTATACATAAGTTTTTACAAATATATATAGATGATTAAATAGTGTATGGTTTGGTTAAGGATCATTTTGAAAATATAAGGCTTATGTTTGAGAGGTGCAGGAAATTGATCATCTCTCTTAATATTAAGAAGTGCATCTTTGCAACACCTTTTGGCACTTTACTTCGACATATTATTTGTAAAGAAGGCTTGTTGGTAGATCCATCCAAGGTCAATGTGATCTTGGGATTGGAAGAACCTAACAATCAAAGTGAAGTACGTGGATTTCTTGGACATATAAGGTATTACAAGAAATTCATTAAGGGCTATGCAAAGATTTCCACACCCCTGGAAGAACTTCTGAAAGCTAAAGGAAAATTATATTAGGGTGAGGTGCAAAATGGGAGGCATTTGAAACACCTAAGGAAAGGTTAACTAATGCACCTAGTTTATGCTTCTCTTCATAGGACACAAACCATTTCATGTTCATGTTGATGCTTCTAGGATGGAAATTGGCATAGTGTTGGTGCAACCAGGAGAAGGAATTTTAGACCACCCAATTTTTTTCCAAGATGGAAGTTGACACCACCAACAAAATTGTACAATTACTGAGCATGAAGCTTTGTCCATGATTTATGCATTGCACAAGTTCAGACAATACTTATTGGTGACACATTTATCTTCTTCACAAATCATATCCAAGTATTTGGTCAACAAGAATATTTTACAAGGGTGCATATGCAGGTGGATACTACTATTTGAGGAGTTTCAATTTACAGTTATTATAAAACCAGGGAAAAGAAATTTAGGGTCTAACCACGTGCAAAATAAATTGAGGAAACAAAACCATAGTCAAATATCTTTAGATTTAATCATGCGCCCACTAAACTAGAGGACATTTCCATATTCTTGTGCACTGGATAGGTGCCTAAGTGAATGAATACCTTAGAGAAGAAACAACTTGCAATACACATGATACCTTACTAATTAATAGGTGAATATTTATACAGATAGGTTGTGATGAAGTTTTATGCTAGTTTGTTCTAGAGAATGAGCGTGAGGGTATTATGAAAGAATCTCATGGTGGAATTACAGGAGGTCATTATGTAGGAGATGTCACCATGCACAAGATTTTGATGGTTGGCCTTTGGTGGGAAACTCAGATAAAGATATCAAAGAATAAATCAAGGCATGTGATCATTATCAATGCCTTAGGAAGCCTAGAACCAAAGATGATATGCCTTTGATGCCTATTACAAGTGTTGAACCTTTTGAGAAATGGGTAATTAAATTTGTAGAGTCTCTATTTTCCCACCTACGCATAGGAATTGCGCGCATGTTATATCATAACTTGTACAAATTATCTCGATAAGGTGGGAAGAAGAAGAACCTACCAATGATTTCACCATAGCTACAACAACGAGATTTATATAGGAAAACATTATATACAGGTATGGATGTCCATTGAGTTTAACAAGTGATAGTGACACTCATTTCCTTAATGATACTATCATAATATTATTGGTAGAATTTATGATGGCATGCCATAAAACAACCCCTTATAACCCATAGGACAATGGGACTACCGAGGCTTTCAATAAGATTCTGGGGCATACATTGACAAATATTTATGATGTTGGAAGGAAGGATTGGGATGAAAAAGTCTCTTCTATACTTTGGGCATACATGACCACTTATAAGAGGTTGAACAAAGCCACACCTTTTCAGTTTGTGTTTCACACAGAGGTTGTTCTACCCTTAGAATTCATGTTAGCCTCCTGTGTATTACGCACGTAGGTGGACTATGATGAGAAGGCACTTGAAGATAACATAGATAAACTGATGCAGTTAGATGAGAGGCACGCCATTACATGTCGCCAATGAGCTAGAAGACTAAGAAGGCAAGGAAGAAGGCATGACATGACAAGCACATTAGGAATAAGAAGCTTGAAGTTCGATAGATGGTTCTACTTTATGACTCCAAGTTCGTATGCCACACTGGGAAATTGAAAGTGTATTGGTTGGGACCATATGTAGTAACAAAGATACTTGATTTAGGCATTTGTTAGTTATAAGCGTTGGATAAGTAATCTGCTTCTCGGTTATTGATGAGTAGGTCAAGCCCTACTATAAATAAGTCTTCTTGGTGTTTTTAATAAGGCAATATTGCCACTTAGATTAGATTTCCCTTTAATGCATTTTCCTTTCATATGTTTCCTTTCCTCATTTCTATGCCCCGTAAATTTAGATATGTTTTTTTTTGTAATAATACCGCTTGCATGTAGGAAGTGATTACTCTATTTTGAGTTCATGCGTAGAGGACCACGCATACTTTTAGTGTGGGGTGGAGCTGATACAATTGGTATGTAGGTACATATATGGGTTAAGCTTGAACCTCCTTTGAAATATTGGTGCACATAGAAGAAATATGTTAGAGATGCTCAAATTGAAGGTGCTTTTAAGGAATTTTTCTCATATTAGAGACCACATGTAGAAGGATGATCACACAATGTAACGCAAGGTAGGTAGGTACTTCGGATGAACATGGGAAACTACTTCTGGAATTAGTGGACATGAGGGTGTATTAATGCACTTCAAAAATCTATAAAATGGGTACTTAATTTTATTTTTACCTTGCATATATGAAGAGTTCGAGCATGAAGTTCATTTCTCAAGGAGAAGTGTGAGAGCAAGCATTTAAGGGCATTGAACTGGTTATTTATGCACAACCATTAACAAAGCTCCATTAGAAGGGTGTTTGAGTGGGTGAAAGGAATATAGACAAGAATATTTTTGGAGATAGGGTTTGAGGAAACAAAATTACAAATTAGGGCATTACGAATGGGGTGTGGAAAAATCACCTAGAGAAAAAAAAGTGTGGAAAAATTAATATGGTGTAATTAATGCTTAGAAATGTACGGTGGTAGGTGGAGATAAATTAATGCACAAAATTTTCAAAAATCTATAAAATGGGTTCTCTAGGCAATATTATTTTTACCTTGCATATTGAAGAGTTCGAGTCCGTGAAGTTCATTTCGAAGAGTGATTTGATGTGAAGTGTGAGAGCAAGCATTTACAAATGATGCATTGAACTAGTGTTATTTATGCACAACCATTAACAAAGCTCCATTAGAAGGGTGTTTGAGTGGGTGAAAGGAATATAGGAAGAATATTTATGGAGATAGGGTTTGAGGAAACAAAATTACAGCTAGGGCATGTAAATTTGAGGTTAAATTTTTTAGAAATTAGCATAAGAAGTTTCAATATAATCAATGCAATGGCACCTAAGAAATCCCTAGAGAAGCTACATGGCTCAGCAAGAAGCGAAATTGAAGTGGAGGTAGAAATCAAAGATGCCCCTAAATGTAGATTTTTTTGAGAAATGCATGAATATCCTTAGGGTGTTTTAATGGGGTGAGATTGGGATTCACATATCAGAATGAGTAAGGTAAGTGACTACAATCATCAAACAAAGGAAACCAAGGATGAGATGGATTAAAACTTCATGAAGAAGACAAATCTACACACATCGATGATAAGCCAATTATCTATGATGACTCTAGGGAGAAGTATATTTGAAGACTTTACTTGTTCACTTTGGAAATGAGAAAATAGGGATCTTGCAAATTTATGAGTTGTCATACTTTGGAAAACTAGAGAGATTATACCAGTGGTTGATGTCCTGAGTCCATGAGAATTTATTTTATTTTAATTTGAATACCGGTACACCTCACTTAGTTGCACTTGATTGGCAAGTTGACTAGGTTAAGGAGCTCGGGAAATGAAACTTCAAGAGACCTTACAAATGATGTTGTTGTGATGGAGGATGAAATCTAAGTAACCCATGAAAAAATTATCATATAATTTTAAGGGAACACACACCATAGACATTAAGAAGATGGATTCATACCCTATGATTAAAGTTACTTCCCCATCTTCTCATCAAGCTAAAAACTAGGAGTGCTAGACTTTATTACTCAAGTTGTAAACAAGAGATGGTCGCATATTGCTAAACACATTTACAATGGATATGATTTTATAGATGAAACAATAATTAAAGAAGAAAATTAGGAAGACAAGATAATATTTTGTACCAATAGTTTTTATATTGAAATTTGTGGAGATTCGGGTGACTGATGGGCCAAAAGATTAAATTTAGAAATTACCCATTTCAGGAAAATAAATCACTCACTACCAAATAGTAATTGAGGTGTATTTGTTTTGTTTTTCTATGATTGGAAACGCTGACGTGTGCATCTATTTATGAATATTTGTCTAAAACATATACTAGTGCATTTACAACTTTTATCGATTCGGTACCACACTAAATCAAGGTATATATATATATATATGGATTAATATAGAGAACCATGGGTTTGGGAATAATTTGTATTACTCAAGTTTGTATATTTACCCAGAATCGATCTATCATTAAAAGGTAGATGTTTTTATCTTCTTAAGGGATTCAGGGGACTTTTCACCTTCCCTGTGTTTCATAGTTGTTATTAGACATGTAACTTGATATGGGTAATATGATTTTACTTGATATGATTGAATTTCGTAAGATGGGTTTGGGTGTTCATCTAAAATTTGTACCTTCTTGTGATTCTTGGAATCAAATGACCCTTGGAGATTATATATGACTTCTAGAAAATATTGATTGGGTTTTGACGTTGATTCCAGACTTAAATGTAAATGGGAAAATCATGGGGTATACAATCTATGGTGTTTTAAATGTACTTGTTCAATCGTTGGTGATGACATTGATAATTATTGATTATTGTCGATTTGGGTTCATCTTGTTTCTATTTAAGACTTGTAGAAATATTAACCCCACCATTATTTGGGTAATTGTTGTGATTTATATTAATATAACCACTTGTTCTGAGTTCTTCACCTTGAACTTCTATCATGAATATAAGTTCATACAGATAGAATGGCTAGCAATGACAAATTTCTTGCTCCTTTAAGTGCTTGTTTGGAGGTGAGACTCTGGTTGAAATGAATAACATTCATTGTTAGTGGATTCATGCCAGATCTTAGGAAAAGATAGGAATAAATATTATTTAAATCCACAACTTAGACTTTCTATTATTGAATGCCGATTTGTATCCACTAAGTCATTTGTAGACAAATTCTTTGCAAGTATCTAACCTAGCCTTCAGTCTGTTGAAATGTTGTTGTCTGTTGATGGAAAGGCCTATATTTTTATAAAGTAAATTTGTTGCTTGTCATTTCATACAATTTAAGGTAAGAAATTTTTCTCAGTCTTTCTACAAAACTATAGACCTCTTGCTTGAGGATAGGTAAATAGACTATAAGTACTCATTTGTGAGTCAATTCTTGTTAAGAGTTCCTTAGTAAAATTTATTGATGGATCATTATGCTTGGGTAACCAAGTCAATAGTTTTATTTGATCATATGTCGATAGCTGATATATGAAATATCTAAGTTATAATCGAATGAATGTTTTCCTATATCTTATATAATGATTAAATACTTTGTGAAGTATTTACCTTAAAATAGGAAGTCTTTGATAGGGAAGGCACATTTTGAAATATTGTTTAAGTTTTTAGATGATCAAATCCAAATGTGTGACTGTGAAGTAGACACTTAGTCTCTTATGCTACTGATGTTTGATTATATTTAAGAACTCATAAATTCATTATGAGGTGACTATTTGGCTAAGTATGTATTATTTGTCTAATGATATAGTTAAGTATGACTTATATCATAATGGATGCTTAGTTTATACCAGTTACAATGAAAGGCTAAGGAAGTCTAGACTTATACACACACACACACACACACACACACACACACACACACACACACACACACACACACACACACACACACACACACACACACACACACATATATATATATATGATCAAGTTTGGGTCAGTGGCCTTACTTGAATTTGGATCTTATTACGACTGAATGTAATAGGAAGTAACTCAATTCGATGTGTTGTATTAAAGATTATACAAGACTGTATGCTAAGTTATGAAGTATATTTTTCCTTAATTATTACAAGTTATTACTGTATATAACTTAGAGATATATGATGAAAAGGAATATACCTTGTTAAGGTAATATTGGACTAATAAGAAATATACTGAATGTAGAAGTTATGTTTATAAAATTCTATGGACTAGATATAATGTATTTTTTTGCTATTGGTAAATGGTTTTGGAGGGACCATACCCTGTAGTACAAAATGTCTCAAAAGCCAGATGATACAATAACAACAAAGTGGTTTTTTTGAAACATGGGGCCACACCCCAACAGAAAGCCAAAAATCTAGATAAACATATAGTAAACTAAGGCAGGGAAACCTTCGTGCAAGAATCCTAGAACCAATATAAAACAACAAAAGTAAAGCGTAAAAACAACCAAACAACAACACAAAAGCAACAAACTAGTCTAACCTGTGGATTTATAGTGAACTTCAAAGAAATCTTTAGAATTTTGTAGAGATTAGTAGCAGTTTGCATGACCGTGTCTTAGATGCCTTCAATGGGTGCTTTATTCTTAATCTTATCCTTCTTCCAATTGGTTTTCGAATTCTACTTACATCACATACCTGTTTGACAGTGACATGAATATAATCCAACACTTCCCTGTGAATAACAAGATGGTTGGATTACATTTCTTCTAAGTGAGCAACTTTTTCCTCCAGTTCCAGCAGGTGAGTGAAGAGATTCTCCATATCCTTCTCCAACTTAGAGAGAATAGAAGGATCCACACTGGTTTTAAGGCCTTCCTTGATCAATGGGTCCACTAAGAATGGCCCATTCCACCTTGGACCTAATACTTGGTTTATGAGGGGGAGTTAGAGGGAGAGGGATTATCCTCACAATATTTATTATTTAAATATCCCTCGTGCGGGAATTGGGATAATGCCCAGAATCCACCTCACAGTAAAATGTACACCTCATCTAGCCACCTTTACAAGATAATGACCTATTCTTAGTAAGTTGCATAACTAACTAAAAACCACCTCAAACCCTAAAAATCAAATATAATTTATTCCCTCTAATTCATTATTCCCAAATTTATTATTAAATATCCTAAGCTTCCATTCTAATCCACCTGGACCTATTCTTAGTAAAAACTAACGAGATCCCTAAAACCTAAAAATAAAATCAAGGGATCTACCCATTTAGTAAAAGCTAGGAAATCCCACCCTAACCGAACGAGATCCCAAAAAATCAAGGGGATATGCCTAGTTTAGTAAACCTAGGAAATCCTGCCTAACCAACCAATGCCGGTTACCATAAATCATCGCCATTAACCTTTGAACCACCATCGGTTACCATTTAACCCAAAACAACCTTATTTCGAGGTTGGCACATTTCAAAGAGATTAACACATCTTTTGAGAACAAGGACAAAACCAGAGCTGCATGCAAGTAGAATGAGCATTCATACACATCATCAGAGTGCCCATAGCTAGCACCTGAAGCAACCACAGAGCCACTTGCCTTCACGGGATCATCCGAGGAAGCATCTGCATCACACCAAGTTCCTTCCATCTGATCACCCTCCATTTCCAACTAGACATCAAGCTCATACAAATAGTAAGTTTTGTTAACCAACACTGGTTCATTATCATCTGAGTAGATTCTTTTACTTCTGTTATTAGTTTCTGCTCCCATTTCCATTCCCCCACCATTTACCTCCATGCAAAACTTGACCATCCTTTTACCCACACCCTTGAACTACCCATACCTAGATTTTAATCATTCCTGTGCATACCTGAGACCCATACGAACCTGGCCATTTCCCTTCCATTTCCATCTAGCCTCAGATTTGTCACCCCACCAAGTTTTTATTGAGTTTCCTATACCTCGACCATACCGATGCCTTGTTACCACACCATCACGCTTAACCTAAATCGACATCGGTCATACCAGACCGACGTTGGTCTCTATGTTTTGACCTAAAACCAAGAACAAAGCTTAAAACCTCCACCAAATACCCAAAACCACCCAGAACCTCACCCCCACTAAGCCACCTAGTGCCCTGACCAAGACCTTGACCTCCAGATTCAGTCATAGCTTAGCCTATTGTGAAAAATTTTCTTATTGTAGATGAATGAGATACCTAAATCATTTTAACTACAGTAGGATTTCCTTTATTATTAACATTAAGTTGTTTTAAAAAAGTGGATTGATAGTCGTCTAGGAAGTATCACTCTTCCCGGATCTAGTATACACTAGGTAGTCCACTACATATATTGTTTAACTTTTATTTGGTGGTCTTGTTTTCCATTTCAGGTAGTTCCTCCAAGCAAAAAGGAAGCTCTCATGATCAACTGTGGATCCATAAGTCATACGCACGCAACAACCTACAACCAACATCTTAACAGTATTCCTCCTAGCCCTTTACCCTTATCTATTTCATCAACATTCAAAGAAATGCTCTAGAATCAGGTGAAACATTTTGGCACGCCCGGTGGGACCCATTCGGGGTTCTTTGCATTCTTTCATTTCTAGGTGAAAATTTGCATGTTTGTTTCCTTTCTAAAAGGTTCTTACATTAAAATTTCTCCCCTGGAACCTTCTCTTCTTCTATTTTCTAAAAGCAATCATATTTTGGTGCTTTAAAAAGAACACTTCTTCCCTTTCATTAGTATCACATTAGTGAAAGAGCATCCCTTCTCTTGTTCATCTTTTTGTGTCATCAATTCAACATTTCAATTTGGGTTTAAAACTTGTTTCATTTCATTCTACTTCTCTACATTAGCTCACATTAATTGAGGGCAACCTATACGCTGGAAGTCATGCCCAACTGATGGTTGAAAAATGAATCATAGAAAAGCACTTCCTTTCTCTTTCTCTCTCTAAGTCTTACCAAACATCACAAAATTAAAAATATATACACATTCTTAAACAACATCTCACCTGAAGAAGCTGTAGGTGATCACACAATCACGGCACAGTGGGCACCCCACTGGTTATCTCTGTCCAATACCCCATTAGAGGATGGCCCGCCCCCACCATAACATACCTGAAACCTCTCCTTGTAGATCTCCTTCTTCATAGGAAGCCATCCTCACCAAAAAATTCTATTCTAAAGTTCATGAGTCAGTCCTTAAATAACATAAGCTAAACAAACATAATAGAAAAAGCACTCTTAGGATCATATTTTTCTTAGTGTTTCTACTTGGCTTGCATTTTGAGGTGAGAAGGTCACGTTCTTCATTTTCTTATTTTCCCTTTATACGCTCCTCATCACAGTTGGTGTATTCCAGCTTCATTTGAGTGTGCCTGGACCATATTCTCATCATTCTCAAAATTCTAGGTTTGATTCCACATCTAATTTTAACTCACAACCACATTTTCTTCATCATTGTTTCAATTTCACATAAATCGAGTGTCGGTCCAGTGACCATCATTGGTTACCTTCTGACCATCATCATTTTTTCCTAACCGGCATCAGTTTATTGTTCTTTTGGTCAACCTACCCAAAAGGACACCTACTTCACCTTTTGTTTGTTCAGAGTCTCTATTATTCTTATCATATTCATTGACCTGGTAATTCCATCAGCATCTTGCATACTTGGAAAAGTATTGGCCTTTTACCTTGTTTTGACCAACTGTCCACTTTCCACGTGTGACCACTGTGATTTACCTGTGACCGGCGTTAGTTTTAACCTAACTAACATCGGTTAGCCTATGTAATTTTCTAGCTGACATTTTAACCCCAATTCACCTACCACCACCTATTTATCCTATCTCTATTTTATATTTTGTGTCATTTACAGAAAGCAATCCTGCCACGTCAGTGCTTGTTCACATGGTGCTGACCCGAAGCCAAGAAAACACCCTCATATTCCACACCAGTCATCAACCACTCCCACCTAGTCCTTCACCACCTTCTATTTTATCACCCATGGATCCTACCCAACCTATCACTATCGCCACAGGAGATGAGGAGTTCACATGACTCCTTGACCAAACCCTATCGCCTTGCAGTTTTATCTTTCCCACTCATCCACTCGAGATGCCTCGGGTTAGTTGATATACGGCATGCCCGTATCTATTCCCCGACACTCGCTCCTACTTCTACTCCAACCTCCTCTGGCTCCATGCTACCCGCACCTACCTTGCCCCCATTGTCATTTCATAGCTAGGCCCCATACCTGCTATGACCGCCGTGTCTACCACATCTGTTACACCCGCCACATCCACTATACCTTCGCCAACCACCTAGAACATAACCTCATCCACACCTATTGTTTCATATATACCCGTAGCTACATAACCACCCCCGGTGTCGGTGACCCCTACCCCTTTTCAAAATGTTGTTCTTTCTATTCCACAATCCTTAGCCCCCATTACCACTAGGGTCACCACAACCCTTCCACCTCCATATACGTACTATCAAAGATCCTCCCATTTCATCTATCATTCATTTTGGGTACGTACCCCCTATTTCACTTCCTCCTTCTCAATCTACCTATATAGAATCACCATATACAGAATGCCACCTCCATCATATGTCCAACACCAACCTCCTTACGCTATAGGAGGTACCCAGCCATCACAACCTACCAATGACCTAATCAAGTTAATGATGGATAAGATGCAGACATTGGAGGCATCGGTTTCTAGCACACACAACTCTCTCACCTACGATGAGATTTGTAATGAGCCCATCCACCCGTCCATTCCTATCCGTCCATATCCCATACATTGGGAAATGCCTAAATTTAACCACTTCAATAGCAAAGAGGACCCACAACAACATTTGTGGTCTTTTAAACATGGTGTTATCTGATCACCCATGATGATGCTTTACTTCTGAGGACCTTTCCCATGTCTCTGATTGGGCTTACATTAGATTGGTATAGTGGGTTACCTAGACATTCTATCTTCTCATTCACTCAGGTAGCCCAAGCCTTCTTGGATCACTTCTCCATTAATGTTGTTAAGAAAGTTACCATGACTGACCTCTACTCTACACGTCAGTATGATGATGAATCTATCATAGATTTTGTTGCTCATTGGCATAGCCTGATCAATCAACTCACATTCCAACTACCACAAAACTGAACTCATCAAACTCTTCACGCGGGCTTGTGCTAGACATATCTCACCGACCTTGCAGTCCAAACTTTCCAAACCTTCGATGAGGCATTCACCATGGCACGAAAGCTAGAGATTCGGGCCATCAAAGAGAAGAAAATCCAACTACGCAATAAGAACTCAACATTCAAATCAAATGATACCTCTTCTTCTTCAAACCATAAAACAATTATTCAAAATCCAAGGGAACTACTAACACAATGGTACTCAAGGCCGGCCCACAACTCATCCATCAAATTAGGCTAGTCCCTCATCTAATCTTTCTCTTGTCCAGACTTTTCAATTCAGATGGGAACAATGGAAATACACCCCAATTGGGGAACCTTATTCTTCTATCTTAGAAATATCATTAAAGTTGGGGCCATCACCCTTCCTCTCCATAAAACCACACACTAGTTTTGACCCTACTCTCCCCACACCCACATGGTACAAAGAACATGACTTCTACAACTATCATCGAGTAAAAGGTCATAGTGATGGAAATTGCATCACTTTCAAAAACATTTTCCAAGAAATGCTTGAGAAAGGTGAGTTAACCTTGGATAATCCTAATGCACCTTGCCAATCAAAACCTACATATCTTCAAGAAACCATTTCCTAATCATGCCCCTTCTTCTGATCAAACTAGAGAGACCTCAACTCATGATAGCCATACCTGCGAGGTCCATGCTATTTTCAGTGATGCACCATTACTTCCCAATTACCTCATATTCCTTCCATAGAGGAAATCTTAGCCCAAAGTCCTCCACCTACACTTGAACCCACTTCACCTACTCCTCCACCCACAGAGGGACACCCTTCATCTCCTCTCTCACCCATGAAGGAGACTCCTGTTAACATCGAAACTATTTCACCTTTGACTTCTCCACCTAGAGATCCATCACCCACAGATACTTCTCTTCCATCCATGGAAGATACTTGTTCATCTCCTCCACCCATAGAGGAGCACCCATCATCTCCTCCACCCACAGAGGAGCACCCATTATCTCCTCCACCCATAGAGGAGCACCCATTTTCTCCTCCACCTATCGAGGATCCAGTAGAAATACCTTTACCTCTAGGTGACCATTCTCCATCAGCTACCCAAGATCATGTGGACTTACTTTCGACTCTCTTACCCATGAAGCTGAAGCTAGAAAATTCCCCATTTCTAAGACACATTTTACGGGAATTTCCATTAGATCCTCATCAACCTCACCTACAAAGGTGTGCCTTTTTCACGCCTAGCTAATCACCTAGATTATGTGGATAGAGCCTTACTTTGGGGGCATCTTCTACTTCCTATCTCAACACAAATGCAGAATGTCACTTGTTGACACTTCCACTATCTACCCAAAATATTTCAACCAATCAAACCAAACACAACCACCTCTATCACAAATTCTTCCATGATACCCCTCATGGCTCAACTCACACCCCTTTACCCATAACCCAACATACATCCAAATCAAACCCACACCACATCATCTTCCTCACCTAAACCTATTACTACCTTAGGGGTCATCCTAACCACCAGCCTTACTCATCCACCCATCAAATTAGATTTAGCTACATCCTCCAAAGCCAACACCAAACCTACTCCGACACCCAAACAAAAGAACCAATCCCATAGATCTCATACTCCAACCTCACCGATCACACCTTCATCACCTTCACCCTTTCCATCCATCTTAGGACCTCACCCTCCAACGTGGTTAAGAAACCTCCACCCACCGGTAAACTAAAAACCAGCAACCCATTCCTCCCTCGCAGACCTCTAACATACCCAAGCACCGACACAACTTCCACCCACACCTGCAATGCTTTACCACCCATTCCTCCAATACCATTGGTAACTTCTTCACTACCCACTACACTTTAGTCTCTTTCCCTCACACCCCCTGCATGACCTGTGCCATCTACCTTCACAGCACCTCAGTTATCCCCATGGGTAACACATGCCCTCTTCCACCATCCACTTTTCCCTCTAGATCTCATGCACCCATATCACCTTTACCCAAGAAGGTGCAACCTAAAGACAAAAATCTGCTACCCTCCAATAAGGTAGTCAAAACAACCACACACTCTCCTACCAGTTCATCTACCATACCCCTACCCAAGCAAACATGACCAACACCCAAGACCACACCAACACCTAAAACCATAGCTCAACCCACTCCCCCTCATGTAAAGACCCTTCCTCTATAGTCAGCCACACCTATACCCAAACTCACTTTCACTTCCCATTGTGATCCACTAGCGGGATCCTATGCCAAAATTTTAACCAACCTCCTTGAAAATTTTGTCATCACATTACCACCACTCAGACCTTATGACCCTCTCAAACCCAAACCAAAAGGGTTTGATGACACCAAAATTTACACCTACCATCGTGTGCCAAGGCATGATGTAGAGAACTACAAAGCTTTAAAAACCGTTCTTATCCAATTGTGTCCTCCCAAAGAAAACTTTGACGATGATGACCTTCTCGATGAGGACCCCATTTCACCAACACCCATTCCCACAGCTTCTTCCCTCACTTCCTACTCAACGACCCATACCTTCACCCCCATAACTCCTAGAGCCACCCCCAAGATTTGAAATTAACATGGTTCACATCAAATAACTCATCAAACCTCCACCCAAATGTCAGTGTGCTCAACTCATCTCACAAGGTTCCTTCCTACCACTTGGGCTTTTTCCCTTCATGTCACTATACCTTTCATGGCTCACCTACCTCACCTACCTCCCCACCTCAGATCAACATGATCCACATTGCTACCCATGCCCAGAAAGATAAAGGAAAGGAAAAGGCAACCAACCCACCGACCAACCCTATACCCAACATACCATCTATGCACCTACACCTAAAATCACTATCCATGGCCCCACATATCCTATTTCTAATGGGGTTACACATCGCACCATGCTCAAACAATTGCACCAATCCCCCCTCAAAATGTCTCTATATGACCTCATCCAAACCTCAAAATCCCATCGTCAAGCTCTCATGGAGGTCCTGCAATCTATTGAGGTTTTACCCAATGACCCTACACCCATAGCCTCCATTATTACACCCCATCATGTAGCCTCTCTCACCAAATTACCACCTTTATCCACACCTCCACCTACTCACCAAGTAGCCTCCCTTAGCTTCTCAGAGGAAGAGATCACACCACACCAAACTGATGACCCAGACCCAACTCTCTTCATCTCTATCCACATCGATGATATACGTGTACGACATGTTATGATCGATGGGGGCTAGCATTAATATCATTTCCTCCCATGCATTCACTCAAATGCGCATACCTATAATTACATGCATAAACATCCTATCATGTTATGTTCATTCAATGATGCTATCACCTCTACACTTGGCACCATCATCCTCCACGTTCACGTGGGCCCCCACTCTATTCCAGAGTTATTTTATGTCTTGGAGGGGGAATTTCAATATAACTTGTTGCTTGGTAGACCCTAGATTCGTGTCATGGGTTGTGTTCCTTCCACTTTGCATCATTGTGTAAAGTTTGAGCATGAAGGACACACCTATACCATTCCAGCTGATCCATCACCTTTCAAAACTTGTAACATGCTTTACCGACCCAATGACATGCTTATACCCATTAAGGCATCTACCTCCATGACCACTGCCTCTTCACCTACACCTCCACCCACTAGTGCAACCGCTACTTCAATCACACCTACATCCTCCATTCCCACCGCTACCATAACCTCCACATGACCAAACCATCGGCCTCCCAATCTATTAGCTCCACCTCCGATCTGACCTCCGACACATCATCTATTCCAGCTACCCACATACCAACCACCGATCCCTTGAAGGAATTTTTCAACACCTCACTCTGGGGGAGTATCACCTATATAGTGTCAACACATTTCTTACTCCACAAGAGTATGGAATTCTTCACCAACACCTCGTTATGATCACCGTATAGGAGAGTGCCTCCTTTATGGTCCTCCCCACCTTCGTACCAATCTCACCTATGGGGGACTTGATACTACCACTTACACACCTGAACCACCATCACAAACCCACCCATTTTCTGTTGACCTCCAATCACTCACCAATCACCGTTTCTCCCACACTTCCTCCAAAATGTGCGTGGAAGGGTTTTGGTTTTGGATTTTATGAGAAAGGCCACCATACTATTATTCCATGTACTACCCACAAACATAATGACCGTAGTGGTATCGATTTACTTACGGAACCACCTACCAAGAAGGCACACATTGAATTCATTGAGGACATTAGCCCTTCTCCACCTTCTTCACCACCATCACCACCTTCACCACCTTCACCAACGAGTCGATGGATCCAAAATCCATTCCTCCTAACTTTTTTTTTTTTCATAAACACCATCTCCTTGGGGCCTCTGACTTATCAATGTGAGGGCGAGGCTCCTTCCTCTCTTCCCTTCCTGTATCTTGAAATGATCAATGATGATACACCTTCAATTAACGTCGTTCAATGTCAGGATGATGAATCTATACTCACCTACCTTGGTGCAGAAGACTCATATATTCATCGGTCATTACCCTCTAAGATGCAAACCATGTTGAATGAATCGACTATCAAGATCAACATTCATACTCAGGACACCCACACATTCTAAAGATAGGACAATCTTTAGATGTTGCTTGAATAGGAAGCCATCACTTCTTTTCTCAAAAACCATAACCATGCTTTCACTTGGTCTTACGCAGATATGCCTGGTATTGACCCCACTATAGTGGTCCACAATATCATAACCATTCCTAACGCCAAACCCATCAAACAAAAGCTAAGGAAAATATACCCTCGCATTGCTCTTCTGTCAAAGAAGAACTTCAACGCCTCCTTTTGGCTTTCCTTCATCTTACCCATTGATTATCCTTGTTGGATTTCTAACATTGTCCTTATCACTAAGGTGATAGGGGGACTCTGCATTTGCATAGATTTCCATGACCTCAACCTAGCTTACCCGAAAGATGACTTTCCCTTCCTGGTATTGACCAACTAGTTGACCTTACTTGCTGGTCACGAGATGCTATCACTCATGGATGGCTTCTCTGGGTTATAACCAAATCTTTCTTGCCCTAGAGGATCAACATAAAACCGCATTCATTACCCCTTGGGGACCTTCTACTACCGAGTCATGCCTTTTGGCCTTAAAAACACTGGGGCCACCTATCAGCGAGATATGACTTATATCTTCCATGACATCATGCATCATATATTAGAATATTACGTGGATGATCTCCTAGCCAAATCTAAACACCACTCCGAGCACCTCATCATCCTAAAAACCATCTTTGACCACCTTATTAAATATTGCATTTGCCTTCAGCCCAAGAAGTGTGTCTTCACGGTTCTCTCAAGAAAGCTCCTAGGATTTATCATTTCCTTACGTGGTATAGAGGTTGACCTTGCTAAATTCAAGGCCATTCTTGAAATGCCTCCACCCACTAATCTTAGGCAACTTTATATCCTGCAAGGCAAGTTATAGTCTATTCACCACTTCATTTCACAATTGTCTGATTAGTGTCAACCATTTCATCATCTTCTCAAGAAGGATGTCTCTTTTAAATGGGATAATGACTACCAAAAATATTTTGAGGCCTTAAAACAATACCTTCTCCAACCACCCATACTCATTCCACCTAAAGACAATCAACCCTTCTACCTATACATCTCAGCTACCGATCACTCCTTGGGGGCCATGCTCACTCATCGTGATGAAAAACACAGGAGTAAGTGGTTTATTACATAAGTCATACTCTTTTAGACTACAAAACTTGATACACCCATGCCAAAAAACTCTGCTTAGCCTTAGTTTTCATTGCCACGAAACTCTTGCCATTACCTACTTAATCACAAGACTTATGTTGTGACCAACACCGACCCCTTACACTTCATGTATGCCAAACCTTACCAAAATCAACATGTCACACGTTGGCTCATGCTTTTGGCTGACCTCGACCTCGAATTTATCCACCAAAATTCCATCAAGGGCCAAGCCATCACCGACCAATTGGTCAACGCACCTATTTCTAGGGATCAACCTTCTAATTTTGACTTTCCAGATGAGTCAATTGCTTCCCTTTCCTTGATGAGCTCGCATACCAAATGACACTCTTCTTCGATGGTTCCAAGTGTTAGTATGGGGGTGGGGCAGGTGTTATCCTCATTCTTCTTAATGGTGAACCCATGCCTTTGTCTTTCAAACTAGATTTTGATTGTATAAACAATATTGCTGAATACGAAGCACTCGTATTAGGTCTCCAAGCTACCTATGCCTTGGATGTCAAATCCATCAACATCTTTGGTGATTCCCAATTGGTCATAAACCAAGTCAATGGTATATACCAATGTCGTAATGAGACACTTCAAAAGTATAAACATCACATAGACATACTTTTGACCACCTTCGACTACTACACCCTTCAAACCATCCCACGTTCAACCAAAAATTTGTAGATACCATGGCCTGCTTGGCTTCTCAAATCCTCGCTTCACCTACCGATTCTAAAATATTTGTCACCATAAAAAGACTCCAATCACCCTCTTATTTACCTTATGAGGTTTACTCCATTGGAACCACTACCCCTGACCCGAGTGACCTTTGGTATAAACAATACTCAGACTACCTTTCCCATTCCATCTTGCCTCCCGACCTCACTCATAATGGACAATGGGCCTTTCTTAAAAGGTCTCTCATTATGTCATCATGGGTGGCCTCCTCTACAAATGTGGCTTTGATGGCATTCTCTTACGGTGCCTTACGAGTTTTGAAATTCCTTATACCATTAAGGAAGTTCATGATGGCATATGTGGAGGTCACTTCAGTGGCCTCGCTATTGCTAAGTGTATTCTTCACCTAGGCTATTATTGCCAAACCTCAACCATGATTGTTGTGACTACGTCAAGCATTGTGTAAAATTCCAACAACACGCCAACCTTCATCATACACCCAATCATGCCTTAGAAGTTTCACCGTGACCTTTGGCCCTTCTCTCAATGGGGTTTGGATCTTGTCAAAGAGATCAATCCCCATTCTTCCCAATGACATCAATGGATCATCACCGCTACCAAATACTACACAAAATGGGTTGAAGCCATACCTCTCATTTCCACAAAAGCCAAGAAAATATGTGAGTTCATCAATCATCACATCATCTATCGCTTTGGTGTCCCACATCGCCTCATCACTGATAATGGAAAACAATTCAAAAATAAAACATTGTGAAAACTTTGTGACACCTTCGGCATTCAACTAAGTTTCTCATCACCTTATTACCCATAGACCAATGGCCAAGCCAAATCCACCAACAAAACCTAAACAAAATTCTCATGAAAGTGGTTAACGATACTGGGAAGGACTGGCATACACACATTCCTTTCGCCCTATGGGCATACCACACTAGTATTTGCACTTCCACTACTGCCACACCTTTTTCTCTAGTCTACGGTATAGAGGTTGTTCTACCTCTCAAAGTCTAGATTCCCTCACTCCACATTTCTCTCCATGACATGCTCAATGATGATGATGTTTGTCAGGACCGTTTAGCACAAATCAAGTTATTAGATGAATTTCATCTTAATGCTCTTGACCACCTTTAAGTTTACCAAAAATGTATCAAACGTGCCTATGAAAAATGTGTCCATGAATGAACCTTCTAAGTCGGTGACCTTGTCCTGAAAGAAAATCAACATGTAACCAAAGCAGAAAAAGTAAATGGGGAAAATTTTCTCCTAATTGGCTTGGACCATACATCGTGACTCATACTTACGGATCAGGTGCTTATCGTTTATCTTCACTCGAGGGTAAACCTAAACCTAAGCCCCTTAATGCCTTGCATCTTCAACCATTCTATTGTTGACTTTTAGTCCTACCTCACCTTCTTCCTCTTTCCATGCTCATCCCTTGAGCGCTATCCACTTCCTATGCCATCACCAATGATTAAATAAGAATCATGTGCGTACCCGTCACTTTTTATCTTCTCTTAAATATGTGTACCATGGCGTTGCACATAGCATGATTCTCATGGATACTTTTCATCTACCTTTAGATGAGATCCCATGGTCATTTCACCCTACTTTCTGAACAAGAATCCTATTCTTCACCTTAGTCTTGTCCATGAATTAAAAGCCCTCACATGGGATCTAACTCCTTGAGTCAAACTTCCAATAAAAATATGACTCCCTCAAAAGACATCTTTCTCTCTATAATCGCTGCTATAAATAGATTGCTCCCTCAAAGGATAGCTATGTAAAGCTCTTTTAAAAAAAAAAAAGAGACAAGAATCTGAAGCTTCCCGCATCGATCAACTTCACGAAGACCTCAAGGAGTTAATTTACTCATCCCATATAGACTTCCCACATCGATCAGTCTATCTCAAATATCAGTCAAAACAAAAAGTCTTTTAGTCATGGACTTGCCCATTGTGACCTTGGATCTCTTGCCAAAATGGCATGCTACCTAGTACCATATAAAATTTAACCACTTTTCACCCTCTCACCATTCACACTTTCATTTCCTATCACCTCAAGGGACCTATTGGACCATGACATTTGGTGGTCATGTGACTACTTTTTCACCTTTAGAATAATCAATCATGCAATGCTTTTAGGGTCTTATGTTCATTAGCCCATCTAAAGTATGATCCGCCTATTATGATCCTTACCAATCAGGTTGCTTTCTTACCTCCTCTTATATTTTAAACCTTCTTCATTACGTATTGATTACCTTATACAGGACTTGACCCTCGATGCTTCTTTTTGGGTAATTTTTTCTCCTCCACCATAATCACCTCAAAATCACCTCTACCAATGTGCCCACAATTCACCCATACCTAACAGACCTAGACTCAATCATGCCTATAACATACCCACCCATACTCATACCTCCTCACATTCTTCCCTAGCTTATGGGAGAACTACATTGGCCTGAGGTCCCTTTTCACCGGGACTATGTAGGTAGCACTCCGAGGGCATGGGGCCCTTGGAGGTTAGCTCGGCCACTCTCTAACCCTAACCAATTCACCTTTCATTTTCCTAAATCATGATCTACCCTTGTTAAATTTATTTTTACATCAATAAATAGACATTAAAACCAAAAACAACAAATTGTTTTCCACCTTTATCATCATCCAACATCCATTCATTATGTCTACCATTTCTTTCCCATTATCATGCATGTATTATAAAACATCTTAAACATGGTCCATCTCATCATTAATTATACACATTAATGAATTACAAACTCAACCATGCCTATGACCTGACTCTATCCATGCCTATGACCTGACTCTATCCATGCCTATGACCTGACTCTATCCATGCCTACAACCTAACTCAATCCATGCCTATAACCTAACTCAATCCATGCCTAACACACCTATCCTAAATCCATCTATGCATAATAATAAAATGTTATCAACACAAACACATAATGACCATAATCATCATCATCTCTATAAATAAAAATATCCAATCATGTGTATCCATATACATAACTATCAAATGTCTTTAGCACGCAGGTTGGTGTATATAATCAAATCTCTCAAAACTCTCATAAATAGCCTCACCATCTTCGGCACGCAGGCCGGTATATGCTAAAAAATATACAAAACTATCGTACATCCTCACTCTCTTCAAACACAGGCCAATATATATATCAAAAATGACCAAAATACATCAAAATGGAGGGATTTACATCATGCATCATCTTTTCAAAATCCTCTATATTAGTCTCGTTGTCTCCTCCTTAGCTCTGGTGACGACGACCCGATAACCTCTCACCGCCCGCCATAGGTCGAAGTCAGGCCCCTACTAGTACCTCACCTGGAGCTGGCCTCCATGAGTTGATGGCCTCACCCTGATCCTATCTCGGGGCTTGATGGCCCCCTGTGCTCTCCACACTATGAGTACGGGATCTGGTCCTCTCACTCGAGGCCTGCTGTGCCTTATACTCTCTATAGGATAGAAAATCTATCCCGATCACTATCAACTAATCCTGATAATATCTAGCCTCACCTAGGGCATCCCGTAACCTAGATATGGGTATGGTATGTGGTGGCCCCATTAGCTTCGGCCCCTCTCCTGTCCTTGCCCCGCCCGTGAATCGGGACCACGTCTCTGTGCCTGTCATGACGGTGCTTATTGGCCTTGCACTCTGCCTCGTGCCTAAGCCTATAGTGCTTGAATGCGTGCATGTGTAGTGGCCAATTGGCCCTCAGTAAACCTATAACCTACACTGTAGGAAGGCCCCGTGCTCATCATCACCCGCTCCATCTCCACCCTAGGCTAGTTGGGCTCAGTAGACCCACCACATAGTGATGGTGGCTAAATATAGTTGCCTAGGCTCGGGAGGTACTTGCTCGTAGATAGACCACCCACCACGGTCTATACCTGCTCATCACTCCAACATCATGAATCCGCCAGTCTATAACCTAATCCTCCTACCCAATAGGTACTGTAGGCTATGGAAGTGGTAGTGGTCTCTCCACATCATCCTCTCGATACTGTGGGAAGGGTGGTGGTATATCCTGTAGTAATCCAAACTACCGTCGACCCTGTCTACATGGGGATCATCTCGTGCTCTCTTTCACGTTTCCCCTCTATCCATCTCGAGTAGTCAAGGCTAGCTAGCTCCTCATCCATCTCTGCCGTATGAGGGATAACCCACATACGGTCTCCATATAAAGTCTACTTAGGATAATCCCTCCAATAGCCATCGATAGTACACTACATCATGCGTAGCCCCTGTCTCGATCGCCACTCTCCAATAACAAACACCATTGCCTATACCTCACTTGCACAAAACCCAGATTAAATGCATCTACTGGGCATACCCACTGGACACACATAGAAAATGTGCTCATAGGCCCAGTAGTGTAGAATAAAAGTGCAGCCTGAGATGATCTGAACCTATGGAGCCACCCATACGCCCATAGCTCTCTATATAGTTGTACCAAGAATGTTGGTGCCTAGGAAAATTGGGTCCTCTCCATCATCATGTCATGTAACACTCCCATCAATGATCATGGAAATCTCCCACCCTCTACATCCGGCAGTGCAAAATAGAAGACTGCTTCCATCAGTAATACTACTAGCCTCGTCTCCTCTGGATGGGATAGGTACATCTCTCCATAGCTCAGACTGGCATTATGGAATGTCAGCTCTACCATCCCCTCACCAAATATCGTCAACATCAACTCCTTTGATTCCTCTAAGGAGATTGAATATACCTGCATACCCAATATAGGTAACTATAGGATCTTGTACACATCCTCCAAGGTGACTATCATCTCACCCGTCAGTAGGTGGAACATGTTGGTCGCCAAATCCTATCTATCGATGAGGGTGACCATTAGACTCTACTTCCAATCTGCATGACAAGAGAGTGTCAAACCCCAATCAGGCCCACCTCCTCAACATGCCACAATTCTTTGACTATCACTATACCTCGAACTATCACGAGAAGGGGTGGCACCCTGTCTTGCATCCTTAGTTGATATATCACTTACATCGAACAAAATAATCACATTATTTAAACACGATCATAGCTACATTCACCCATACCCATTCCCATTACCCTACCTCTTTTAGTTCACTACTTACCCATTTATCCCATGGCCTAACCTCCACCCCAAACCAACCCACAACTCCCTACTAAACCAACCAAACCCTAACATACCGACGTACCTACCCTAACCCTACCCAATATCACCTCACCTATTTAACCACTCTCCCCGACCCTCACCTACTTCCATTTTGACCCACTCCCCAACCTTACATTTTTCCTACACCTCTATACATTTTCCCCTAACAAATCCACCCTTACCTATTTTACCCCTTACCTATTGTTATCCAAAATTCACCCCCAAGGTAAATTTGGTAACATGCATCAAATTCTTTAGTCCCAAGCAATGATATTGATTCCGGGAAAAGTCATGTTTCTAGGTTCCCGCTTTTTTTCTAACTCCCCTGTCCAATTAGAAGAGAGCAAGTTCTGAGAAAATGTGAAAAAATTGCAAAAACAAGCTCGGGCCAGAAAAAATCATGAAAAATGGCTAAGTCCTAGTCCTCGCAATAGTCGGGACATGAGGGACATTCGGCGCCGAACCGTAACGAAAGGCCGCCAGTGGTTCAAGGCAAAAGATTTGGGACAAATGGGACAAAGGGACGTGCGGGACGTGGAAATCCGAACTGGCTGAAAAATGGAAAAAATTGACTAACTGTTGAAACAGGTAGTCTAGGACATCTAGGCAGTTAGTACGCGGAGGACGCGAGTCGGCCGAAAAGACTTAAGGTAGCCCGGAACAGTTGGGCCGAAGGTACGCGAAGTACGTAAACCAGCCGGATCAGCTGAAATGAGAACTTAAAGTCCGGGACAGTTGGGACAAAAGGGCGTGAACCGGCCGAACCGGGTGGGAAAATTTGTCCCAAACAGTCCGGGACAGTTGGGACGAGAGTACGCGAACCGGCCGGTTCGGCCGAAATAGGGAACTTCAGCACTGGGACAAATGGGACAAAGGGACGCGTGGGACGCGAAAATCCAAAGCGGCCGAAGGAGAAGAAGAAAAGTCAACATTCGGTCCGGAAACTTCAAATGGCCATAACTTTTGACTCCGAGCTCCGATTTTCACAAAATTGGACTTTCTGAAACGAGCACGACGTCCTCTACGCCACAAACGAGCACGATGTCCTCTACGCCAAAAAAACTGGATTTCTTATTTTTAATGAGGGTAGATATATTTAAATAAAAGAAACATATTCGGCTCCAGTCAGTCAATGCTCATTCCCGTCAAATGACAGAAAACGCCTGCCAGGCCCAAAATAGCTGCCCGCACTCAGAAGGCCATAACTTTTGCATTTCTCAACGAAATCGCATAAAATTGGTACCGTTGGAATCGTGGTTCCGAGCCTGATGCACAGAAATCAAGAAATTCTAGATTTTATTAGAAATTGATTGATATTTTTAAGGAAACATGGCCGGGTTCAGAACAGTGTTTTATTTGGTAGTTGGGAGTGCAATTAAGAGGCATGGTCATCATTCTTTCTCTGCTGCAGCACATGGGATAGTATGGGGAGCCTTTTTCAAGTAATGTATAACCATTTCACTCAATTTAATGCCTCTTACAGGTGGTTGAAGGACAGATTTTGGGATTTCCATTTTCCCTTCTTTTCCTTCTCATTTTTCTATAAATTGGAGTGTTGGGCTCATTGTCAGACGGGGAGTTTTTGGGTAGTAAAGCTCTGCCAAAATTGATTTGTGAAGCCGCAGTGTTGTAGGACCTTGTAGTTGACTCCTTGCATGGTGATCCAGTGCCCTTATTTTGTAATAGACTCGAATGCATGCATACCAGGAAGCAATAAAATACAAGTTTGTGGATGTATCTTCCCCTGCTGTGTTTTCTTGCATTCTTCTTGCCCCTTTTATCTTTCTACAAGAATATTGTGTCTATTATTATGTTCTTGCAGGAATTCATTATCATTGTGTGTGCTTGGAATATTGCTGTGAATGCATTTTGCTAGATTATGGAGAACTGTCATCACCTCTTCTAGTGTGCACTTTGCCTCTGTATTTCACACATTTGGAGACTACTCTCACATCCTCCTTTTCTGGTGTATCACCGCTTTAGTGTAGGCTTTCATTTTATGCATTCTCTTTCCCTGGTCCCTTGGAAATTTAGATTAGAACAGTTAGCTTATCCTCGTATTAGAATAGATTGTGCGGTAGTTTAGAGCAAGAACCACTTTTCTCTGGAGGTCTATCTCAAGTAGCAAGTCCCACAACTTGGAGATAGTACCCATGTTATCCAATCACACCGTGAGTTCAATTCTATGCACTTGTATAAACACAAGGGTGTTGTGATTCGGTGATAACACCTATGTTATGATTTTCACCAAAACCACTTTTCTCACCCCTATCTACCTCAAAAATCCAACCTCTGGACACCTTTTGCCCCTTTCCCCCAATTATGACCAACACCGGTTACCCCTAACCGACCCCGACCCCCTTCGACCTACATCAGGTCACCGCTTCATGACCGATACTAGTGCCCTAACACCGATGTCGGCTAACCTTCAACCGACGCTGGTCATTGTCGATTCAAAAACACAACACCCAAGCTCGTATTTTACTTTCAAACTCCCCTTTTAATCCCTTCTACCCACCTAATCTTACTCAAATCCCTTGTAAATCCTTCCCCACTCCTTCTTCACCAAATCACCTCCCTTCCCATTCCTAATTTAATTAATTTTCCCTCCCATAATTCTAAATTCCTTCCCCCAAAAAAAAAAAAACCATGTTTTCCCCACTAATTCAATTTAATAAACAAAACAACAAGTTGCATTGAATCCTACCTCATCGCGCTACCGTCTGGGTGGTGGCACCTTCGGCCGCTACACTGGTGGTCCCCCCAATCCCTCTCCTACCTCTACCATCACCAAATGACCTCTCACTCTCTAACCAATCAAATCAATCCAACCTAGCTCATGGATCACCTATCGACAAACTCTCACCACCTAGGTGGCTCTCCAACTCATTATTCTGTCTCACTTTATCATTTTCCACCTTTTCCTCTCTCTCTTGTTTTTCCCCAATTCGATAAAAGACAAATGATTTGAAAAATATGACACTTTTTCTTTTTATAACCTACGATTTGACCGGTGACGGTTTTACCTTGACCGACATCGGTCTTGTGCCCTAACTTACCATGGTCAATCCATCTTGACCGGCATTGATACCTTTCAACCGTCATCGGTTTACCCGTTTATCCTTTCTACTACCTCGTACCCCCAATTTTTGACCCGAATCCTTTTTATCTTACACTTAACTCACTTGGCCACACAACTTGACCTTCTTGACCTTATCCTTTCCCCCTTACTTCGTCCTCATTTAGGGACTCGTTATTTTACCCATACCTCGGCCCTACCTGTTGTGATCTGATACTTGGACTTGGAACATTTTTAGTGACCTTTGACCTCATGTGTTCGCTATACCTTGCGGCATTGTTACCTATGTTGATGGACATACTGACCTTACCTTACCTCTTGTCATGCCTGTTTATCTTGACCCAAACCTTGGTGTCTTTGGAACATACCTAAATTTTCCCGCACCCGACTCCGCATCATGTTTCTTGACCATATCATATGCCTTAGATACTAGACTAACTTAACCTTGTTTGGATAAACCTATCGACTATAGACAATGTAGAGTTTTCCTGCTCTTGAACCTAGTACCGCACTTCGGTTGATACGTGTGCATGCGTTTGATCATTACTTACCTTTGACCCGACCCATTACTTGGATTACCCGAGTGGACCTTTTTCCCTTTTTTTTACTTGTGTTACCCACCTTCCTCTTCCTCAAATTCACCTTTTATCAAACCACTCACCGGTTCTTCCTTCTACCTCATTAGTTCCTGGTTTGAGGGGGATCACCTTCACCCACACATGGGGCAACCACATCTTATTTTTGTCAGCGTCGCTTACCAATACAAGCTACACGAAAAAGGGGAAAAATGTAGACACCAAAATTGGGTCACACTCCCCTTGGTCCCTCGACAAATAACCACCTCGAACACACTCACCTAACCATGGCCCATTCCACCCCCACTCTAATATTAATTTAATTAAATTAATTCATTATCCTCACAATATTTATTATTTAAATATCCTAATTGGGATAATGTCCACATATCCACCTCACCTAAACACCTCATCTAGCCACCTCACCCTAAGACATATTCTTAGTAAGTTACCATAACTAACTAAGACCTACCCAAACCCTAAAAATCAAAGCCTACATTCCCTCTAACCACATTCCTACATGTTAGAAGGAAGCTTCCATTCTAATCCACAGGCCAAACGAATGAGATCCCAAAAATCAAGGGGATCTACCTAGTTTAATAAACCTAGGAAATCTCACCTTAACCGACGCCAGCTTACCATAAACCATCTCGATTAACTGGAACCTCCGTTGGTTAGCATTTAACCCCAAAACAACCTTATTTCGAGGTTGGCACATTTCAAAGAGATTAACACATCTTTTGAGAGCAAGGGAAGAAACTAGCACTACATGCAAGTATAACGAACATTTGTACACTCATCGAGTGCCCATAGCCAACATCTGAAGCAACCACAGAGCCACTTGCCTTCACGGGATCATCCAGGGAAGTGTCTGCATCACACCAAGTTCCTTCCATCTGATCACCCTCCATTTCCAACTAGACATCAAGCTCATACAAACAAGAAAGTTTTGTTAACCAACACTGGTTCATTATCATATGAGTAGATTCTTTTACTTCTGTTATTAGTTTCTGCTCCCATTTCCATTCCCCCACCATTTACCTCCATGCAAACTTGACCATCCTTTTACCTACACCCTTTAACTGATCATACCCAGATTTTAATCATTCCTATGTATACATGAGACCGATACAAACCTGGCCATTGCCCTTCCATTTCTATCTAGCCTCAAATCTGTCACCCCACCAAGTTTTTATTGAGTTTCTTGTACCACGACCATACCGACGCCGGTTACCCACAACCACTATCGGTTAACCTAAACTGACATCGGTCATACTGCACAACGCCTTAGGTCTCGTGTTTTGACTTGAAACTAAGAACAAAGCTTAAAACCTCCACCAAATACCCAAAACGACCTAGAACCTCACCTTGACCAACACTAGTACCTTGACCAAGACCTTGACCTCCGATTCGGTCATAACTTAGCCTATTGCGTGGCAAATCATTTATTGTAGATGAATGAGATACCTAAATCATTTTAAATACAATAGGATTTCCTTTATTATTAGCATTAAGTTGTTATAAATAGTAGATTGATAGTCGCTCTAGGAACTTTATCACTCTTCCCGGATCTAGTATATACTAGGCGGTCCCACTTGCATATATTGTTTAACTTTTATTTAGTGGCCTTGCTTTCCATTTCAAGTAGGTCCTCCAAGTAAAAGGAATCTCTCACGATCATCTGTGGATCCAAAAGTCATATGCGCACAACAACCTACAACCAAAGATCTTAACATGCATTCCTCCTAGCCCTTTACCCTTATCTCTGCTTGGCCAACATTCGAAGAAACACTCTAGAATTAGGTGAAACACAAGGTGACATAACGGACCACCATTTTCGTAACTTCATTATATGGATGAGGGATGGATGAGCAGAGGATTCTTAATTTTCCAATTTGCAGGGTCTCGTCTCTAGTCGTGAACCTCTTTTCCTCGCCATGTTTGTCAAATTAATTTTGGAAAAACTTCACTCCCTCCATGATCATACTAGTGATGAAATACATCAATTCTTTCATGATGGTAAATTCCTTTTCCTTGAAATGGATGACCATGTCATTCCATTTCCTTGAAAAATCCAGGAGATTTGGACATTGTTTCCCTTAATCCTCTACATAAAGTCGGTGAAACCTTTGAAGCTTAATATATTCCAAAGTTCCACATTATCCCACCAAGAGGGATCACAGATGGGCTCCACTTTGCATGGCGGACCCCCCAATATGCAGTCAAACTTAGTAAACAAAGAAATATCTTCCCATACAACTGTTATGAAATAACAAAACCACATATAATATGGTACCTACAAATGGCACTTCCTTCGTACCCAACCCTTTTGGATGAAGAATGCAAATGAATACCTTTCTGGAAAGGTTTAGGTTTCAAATAGAAATGTAAAATGAGTCGTTTGGTAGAGTTCATTCACATAAGGAAAGATTAACTATAATCATTTCTCCACACGTGCCTTTTCATCCTCCTTAACATGATTAAATGTTAAGAGTCCTTGGCTTCATTAATAATAATGGTTTGAGGTGTGACAGGGATATCCTCAAAATAATAACAATTTTTGAATTTATCCGTGATGACCCTTCATTTACAAATGAATCTCATTGCCCGATTTCCTTCTCTATTGACATGCATATTTTTTATGTTTGAAAATCCTTTACATAGCATCTTAGATTCACTAATGAAATATTTAATGGTCCAGCTAGGGGGATGGGAACCAATAAGGTTATTAATGACATTCAAGGAGTCCCCTTCAATAATTAAGTTACAGATGTTGAGATCACTAACAGTTCTAATTCCCCAGAGAGATGTAAGGGATTCCGTATAGTGGTTAGATTATTTCCCCATAAGGCCTGTATAGGTAGCTATTGTGTGTCCTTATTTTTTTCTGATGAGCCCTCCACCACCACCAAAGGTGGAACTTGGGTTTCCCTTAGAGGCTCCTTAAAATTTCAATTTGTGCCAATCTTTTTAGGGGGAATCCACTAAACAAGATACCTATCAATGTTGGAAGGACTTTGGATATAATGTTACAATGATATAAGTATGGGATTATATGGCTGTAATATTATTATTCCATCTTTGACTCTTCTTGAGTTGATTGTAATTAGTTATGTTGATTGGATTAAGTTATGTTATTATAATGGACTGAATATAACTCTGTAGTGACATAAGTATGGGCTTATATGGTTGTGGTATTATTATTCTGGTTTTGGTATTACTAGGATTGATTGTGATAAATTGGATTGAGTAGATACTTATGTAAAACATTCTACTCATCCACCTTGATACTAGTAGATATTAGGAAGACTAAGGTCGACTACTTGCATGTATTATTATACTTATTACTAGTAAGCAATGATTCGGTTGAATATGTGTAGCTAAGTTATTATAATATATACTGGTTGAGTATTATTTATTATAACTAGCATTATATGGTTTTAAGGTTGCTGACTTGTTTGGTTTGTAATGATAGACCATTGTGTAATGACATTACCCAAAAAATGAAACATAAACTATTAACCTTGAGGTATGATTTATGCGTGATGACTATATTTTTATGCGGTTAAAGAAATGAATGTTTCAGGATTATTGTAAAATGGGAACAATAAATGAATATAAGATTATAATGATTAAGTTATTCTTGAGCGGTTGCAATTAAGTTATTGTATTTAATTAAAGTAAATATTTTTGTATTTCCAAAATTATTTCAGAAAGGTTATAATTCTGATTTGTGCTCATTTAGGTCATTTAAGTAAGTGTAACCTAAATGTAGTTTTTCCTTTAATGAAATACTAAATGGTTTAAGGTGTAAATTGGGGGTAAGGACTATTCATGCTAGTTTGTATAAAACTAACCATGATTTCATCATGTAGGTTAAGAGGATCATCGAGCTAGTAAGAAAGAATTAGTTGGCTTGATTTGGTTGGTTTTACTATCTTCATTAATGAAAGTATTGTAATCTTATGATCTATGTGAAAGACATAATTTGAACTTATGATTAGTTCAAGAAAAATGAAAATGAAGAGTTGGCTAAGAAGACTGCAGTGATAAAATGAATGAACCCTATTTGATATGGCACCTTGGACTTCAATAATGAATGGTAGATGATGTATTAAAAATGTATGACTTATTTAGTTGTATATGAACTTGAATTTAATAAGATGACTTGTTCTATATGAATAAGTACTTGAGACACTTTTGTTGTGGAATCAATAATGTATTATTGATAAATTCTAAATCATTGAGATTTGCTATTATTATGTGTGACTTGTGAAGTATTTATCAAGGATGTAATTTAAGTATAAATGTTTATATATTTATGTATATGATACTGATTCAAACATTGAAATAACTACTATGACACTTATATGTTTAGTAGTTACAAAAGATCTCAAGCCTCAAAATAGACGTAGTTCGGTAACATGAAATAAGGTGGGTAATTGTTAAATGGAATTACTAAGGTGTTCCTTACAAACATATAAAGAGAATATGAATATGTATGTATGAATCCTAGTGAATGAACACAAGTTTTCATTTGATTATATGATTGTATAAATAATGTTGAATTAATTAAATAATTACATTACTTTACATAAGTACCTTGTTAAGAGAAATAAATGGGTAATTGAGGAGAAAAAAACTATAAACATTTGTATTATTGTTTACCAAAATTAAGGGCACAATATAATAGAGAATATAGTACCATAATATGGAAGCTAGAGTGTTCAGGACATTAAAGCTAAATTAAGGAAAGCCTAGGTGATACATATATATATATATATATATATATCCTTGGGGAAAAATAAATATAGGTCATAAAATATGTAAAACTCGAGATGTTAATTATTGACCAAACTACATGATAGGGGTTTTCATCCTATTCAAAATGGCTAATGTAATCCTAGGTGCAAGAATTAAATAATGGAATGTCACTCTCCTGTTATAGATTTACATGGGCATGAATCTCACTTAACAATATAGGAATCATTGTTAAGAACAAGATAAGGAATACAAATAAAAATTTGTACCACACTTATTTCAAGTCCAAAGGGGTCACCCTTGAAGGTTATAGAGCCTATAGTCCATTATGAGAACTACCAAATGATAATTGGATAATGTGATGATGGGCTATTGCTTATATCTGTTAAACACTAAGTACATAGTAATGTATTAGCAAAAGTGTTAATGTGAAAGATACCTTAATAACATTCTAAGTCATTCATAGTGGTATGTATTACTTTTGGTAATTCTAGATGTGTAACTTATACAAGACTTGTAGCTATTTATAACACTATTTTTGAATGCTAATCCTTATAAATAAATAAGTGATTAAGGCAAGTTGACAAGTTCCCAATGGCGAGTGTGTTGTCACGAACTAACATGACATACGTGTCTCGAAACTTTACGCAATGTAGTGTAAGTCGTTGATTACACAACCATGATTTTAGCAAGATCTAAGATGTGGGATGTTAGATTGGAATTCTATGGAGGAACCTAGGTAGACACTCAGAAAACATCACTTAAATATCAATTCTTGATAAAGGAAAAACCAAAGGATACACTTGATGTATTGGCTTGTAAAGAGTGTTGAGAGGGATCAAGTAGGATCTGTATGCTCTCATGCAACTGCACATGGTTTATGATAGTTATCGAAATGGATTGATTTAAATTTTATGTTAGATTTAAATATATGGGTATTTAAATTGTGAAGCATGAAGTTATAATTTTTTCCCTAGATAAGAAGTTACAAAAGTGGATGTTACATTTTGGTATCAGAGCTAAAGGTTGTAACTCTTGAACCTATTGAGTCCTTACGCTTACTAAATTCTGATTTTTATTAATAAAATAAAATGAATGATAAAAGGATATATCGTGGATAATGAACCGACTAAACAATGTTTTAGGTTCGATGGTAAGTAAGTTAGAAAAAAACAAAAACACTCTAACAATCCTTCGTGACACACTAAACTAGATAGATGCGTGGAACAACTGGTAAGTGTGAATTGGATCAACTAAGATAAATAACTTAGGTTGAATGATACCAATCAACATAGGGTTGCTAGATTGAATGAACTATCTTAATGATAGATTTGGAACTTAAATCCAAAATGACATATAAACCTCAGTAAAGGGTAGATGGAGTAGATAGGAAAGAACTATCTACAGAAGTAGTAGTAAATTGAAAGGCCAAATAGGATTGAATGAAATATGTAATAAATGATGACTCAAAAGAGTAAAATAAAAATAAGAGCATTGATTCATCTTCACCATTGACCTTTAGGAAGAAGGGTAAGCAAGAGAGAGAAGGAGAGCCTGAAATGATCAAGGGTCTATAATCTTGATAGAAGAAGATTACCAAGTTTATTATAGTCTTTTCATGCACTTTGTGTGCCTTGACAGAGACAAGGAATGAAGAAATAAATGCCAAGGGTAAAATTTGTACTCTCAGGCCTAAGGCAGAGTTGATACTATTTTATGTGAATGTGTAGCATATTTTTAAAATTTACCTTCCATTCCTTGATAATCCTAAGATCACGGGTTGAAAATCATATGTTTAGGCTGAGTACAGGTGCTAAGACCTAACATGTTGGTAATAGTGGATCAAGATACAGATCATACCTAAACTTAGATCTACAACTGTGTGAAGATTAGAAAAATATAATAAAAGGATTGGTTGCATTTAATTGATTGTGTTTTAATGATTGATTCTTGTTACCAAGATATAATGTGAGGGTGATTTTGAGATGGATCGAGGTATTTAAAACCTTACATAAAGATTGTTTCGTATGATATTTTCTTATGTGTATGAATTCTTAAGAGGTATAGTTTGTACAACCCTGATTAGTTGTGAACTATGGTCCTGAATTGAGGCTTAGTAAATAAAAGGAATTTTTGACTTTACCAAAGTAACCATTGAATTTTGGGAAAATTTATATACTTCCTAGAAAGATTTGATATGAGATCCCTGCTCTAAAATATCTATGGTAAAATTCTTTGAGAGTATAGTATGGTCTTTTTCTTGGTGGTGATAAGAGGATTCAATTCATGAAATTGAAGGAATTAGGAATTGTTTGAGTCACTATCCACCCTTTGCATGATATAAGAGATTACGTAGAGCATAATTATATATTACCTTTCTCTTGGGAGAATATTTCTAAGTTTGAGTAGGAAATAAAAAAATGATTCCATGTCATATTATCCAAGGGATACATTGTAAGACAATTATTAAGGATTTTCTTACATTCTCTTATCTAGAAATAATAATTAAAGACTCTGTTTGTGAGTAGAGTGAACTCTTGACTGAGGTAAAGGAAAAATTTGATGATGAAATTTGGTGCCTAGGTAAATTTGGAAGACCTTGTAAATAAGAGTATGATTAGGGGCTTCTTTAACTACTAAGAAGAAATACAACGGAAAAAAAAAAAAAGAAATAAGTTGTAATTTCGAAAGATAATTTTGAATTCTTTATCATATGATAAGAGGTTTGTTTGAGCTATGAAATTATGTTAGCCATGATGACTTTAACATTTCTTAACCTCACTATGGAATTTAGAATACATGCTTAAGTTTATATAGGAACCTAAGATGTAGTAATTAATTTGGGCTTTTAGCTGAAAAAGCAAGTGACCTAACAAAAATTTTGGACTAGGAAAATTTAAAACAACGATTTCCTATATTAATTTTTTTTTTTTTAGCTTGATTTTGGCTACCTGATACAAATATTAAATATTATTGCCTGATATGATGAGATAGAATGACAAAATATATTTCATATTTTTGAGTGTGTGATAGTTTTTGATAGTTAAAGGATAGTTACAATCAATAAAATTGATTTGAGATTGACTGAAATTTGGAAAATTGCATATACTTGAGGAAAATAATGACTTTCCTCCATGATTGATAGACACAATTTTGTGATTGATTGTTCTGAATGCGATAATGATTGGTAAATCATCAGGAAAATGATTCATTTAAGAGGGTGAGTATGTCACACCATGACATGTTATTTTTCCTTTGAGACAAAATGAGTTATGGCTTGTTAAATTACCCGTGGAGACAAGCTATCATGTGTCGATGTGAGGCTACATATGTAGCTATACATTCACACACACTTCCACAAGGAAGTATGTACGATCGCGTAGGTGCATATTCAGCGCGCAATGACACTTGTTACCTTGCAATCGTTGATAAATTAATGAGTCACAACCCATTCTTACCTTGTTTGTAAATACGATGCAGACCTTCATCTTTGTGCCTGCAAGTGATTGTATTTCATTTGTACTCTTGGTTATGATATTTTGATGTAAATATTAGGATTTATTTCACTTACCACAAATTGATAATTGTTGGTGATTATGGATATTTCTGTACTAACCATCTTGGATGGCCATACAAATATATTAGATGACTATACTTGTTCACTGTGGAAATGATTTCACAAAGTAGTTATAAATCTATTACATGGATTAATATTGCATATAATAGGACTATAGGAAATTAGTGATTAATATCTTGTCAAGGGGCTAACCATTATGTGGGTTCAACTACTATAATTGTCACTTTGTGGCAATAAGACAACATTGGTTTATTAGATGCAAAACCATTATTAAGATAGGCTCTAACCTATGGTTAAGTCTTATTGCTTCAATTTTGAAAGGAATGACATTTTATGTAGTTCATTAACTTCTTGTTATAATCGAATTTGGAATTGGTAATTTTTGAGAAGATGAAGTATGACACTAAGAAAAAGGCGCATAGAATATTTGTGCATGGTAGCAAGGTAGATTTGAAGGCACGGAAGGATAGGGAAGGAAGCGCGTGTGAAAGATAAAATGAATCTAGACTTATCCATTTTCATGGTTATGGGATATTTTTGGAGATAGCATACGGAGCACACAATGGGTTAGAAACTTGTGTGACATGCAAATGCTATTTTTGGAAGAGCATCTACTAAGCGCTTTGCATGAGTTTGAGTTAATAATAGGATTACCACTGCTAGTTAACTAGAAGAGATCTATTATTAGCGCACTTGCATGTGTGTCTATTATTGTAAAGGCACATGGCTATTTTCAGCATGTGACCTATTTTGGGAATTATGTAAGCGGTGAAGGGAAAGTCCCCACCCTTATAAATATGTAGTAATCTATGTAGATTAGGAGAGTATTGTGTATGAGCTATTGTGGAGTTATGCTTCCAGAATTGATGCGCGCATGAGCTATGATACTAATTATTGTAAGAATCTTTTGTGTATTTACTATATTTAACATAATGGAGCATATTGGATGAATAATGGTGTCAAACGTGACTATAACTAGTTATTGCATGGATAATTTCATTATGTTTATCATTTGATTCATGATTCTTTAAGATCTAGATCTAGAATATGCTTTGTGGAAAGTTTATACTTGTTTATGGATCTAAATGCATTAACTCTTCATCATGTTCACATATTGCATAAGAAAATCTAAGGAGGGGCTTGGTAACTTTGCATGCTTTGGGTGAGTGCTCAGTCTAGGCTGAGTGATGTGCCAGTGTGCCTGGGTTATTCTTAGTAAATTCTAGGCTGCATCATTAGTTCCGCTGCAAGGACCTCTTTTTTAGTTGTTTTCAGGATGGTTCGTAAAGAAGACGTACCGGTTGACCCTAGAAAGTGTTGAGGAGTGGATAAAAGATATAGAAGAAGAGTACGCATGGAGATTCAACACTGGATCTGAGTTTAATGCACGCATGTGGGTGGAACAAAATATGTATGATAGTTTTTATGAGATCTTCTTTACTATTTTTCTGGTAGAACTATACAAGTAGATGGTTGCTTATGTGTCTAAAAGGAATTGGAGGTATCGCACACTTTTCTAGATGCAAGTAGAATTTCGGCACTTTATGATGTTGATTTGATTTGGACACGTGCTATGGATACTTGGTTCCATGGTTTTCTAAACAACTATATTCTGAGTACTTAATTTTCACTTATTCTTGCCCAAAGGTAGAGGAATTCCTTTTTCTCGTTATCCCAGGGAACTTACTTGTAAGGCATTCCATTGGTGATCAAAATCTTGATGATGACCCTAAAATTAGAAAGCAAACCGATGGCTAACTAAACCCCACCACGTGTGGGAGTAGGATCAGGTTTGGTGAAAGATAGCGGACCTAGAAGAAGAGAGGAAAAGAGAAGAAATGTGGCTCAAGTATAATGAAGCATGCGAGAGGGAGATAGAGAAGCAACGTGACATTACAAAGTGGATGACATTGAGGAGAGAGATGGATAGTGAAGTATTTGGAGCTCACGTAGAAGGCATGGAGCTAGAGCATCATGAACTTCCCCATTTGGGAAAGCATGAAAGGGAACCCTCTTCGGCCTCACACAAGAGTGCGCCAAAGCGAAACAATTTGGGCCGTATGCGCACATATGAATCTACCAAAAACTAGCCCTTACGTTTGGTTTTTCAAGTACTTTATACATCCAATAGTCAATGCAAGCTAAGTTGGGAAGTAGGGAAGCAAGAGTAAGTCACATATCAAGTACATTGATGACAGGAAAATGTCTTCGTTGTTTGGAAGTACCTTTTCGTATGCATCATTTGCACAAAATTTGAGCGTGGAAAATTTTGGGCCAAATTTTGGGATTAGTACCACCACATAGACTATAGGAGTTCAAGATAAGACTACTATTGGGACACAGGAAGAACATCTTTTGTTCTAATTCTAACTCAAGGGTGGAGGATCGGGGGTGTAGGTGGCTCTAGTTCTTGTGGATCTCGATGGGTCCGGAGGAAGAGGCAACACAATGGGTTCTGATCAAGTGGGTAGGTTCTCGCACCAACCCTTAATATTTACATGGATATGCCTCTTCATCTTCTAGAGTATAGGGGCATAGAAGATGATGTTGAAAACACGTAAATGATCTTATTTTACTCTCCTTTTTATCAAGTTTGACTACATTTTGTGACTTTTGTTTGATCTAATATAAGTTAGGATGTAATTGTCCATCTTTTGTTGATTGTAGTTCTAACATTTAAAAACTCTATAATTCCTAACAAAGTGCTTTGGAAATTCAGTTTTGTAATAAAACAAGTCACAATCAGTCGAAGAACAAAGTATGAAGTGGTCAACATGTTTTTGGAAGCATTGGTTTCAATACGGCTTAGTTCCGAACTTCCAGTTAGTTGAAACTTCCATTACTTAGTTCGAACTCCATTACGTAGTTACGAAGCTCTATCACTTAGTTCTAGAAACTTTTAGACTTAGTTTAGAACTCCATCACTTAGTTCCAAAACTTTCAGACTTAGTTCCAAAACTCCTGCATGTAGCTCTAACCCTCACAATTAGATCTGAATGATTTCCTTTAGTTCCAAAACTTCTCTAAAGTTCCGAAACCGATGAGAATTTTTTTATTCCAACAATGTCCAAGTGATTTAGAAATCAATGATCCTTTCAATCAGAGAGATTAGAAGATTTCTGATTCTTCATACTCACAGATCTAGGGATAACTATCATACAACAGTACGTCCAGCCATGATCCAATTCAACATCTATTTTGGGCATGATTCGGTTCTATCTGAATCGGTAGGACAACTATGGTTGTAAATGCACCTGTGGAAGAAGTATATATATGCATATATATATATATATAGATATATAGATATATATATATATATATATATATGTATATATAGATATAAGAAAAAGAAGATATAAAAGAGACAATACATTTTTTGTAATGCAAAACATTTTATCAATAAAATAGCCATTTCTGTTTTGAGAGTATATTAAGTTGTCAAATCCTATTTCAAGGTGGAGCAAGGGCCCACTCTTCCAAGAACCAGGATCTTCATTTTATTGGTATTTATATTTCTAGAGAAAATAGTATAGATCTATTAATTCTGTAAATGCTTTTGATTACTCAAGTTGAAATCTATCATATACTTGTTCTTGTAGGTGTTCTAGATTAGATTCTTATTTCTTTGCAATCATCTTTCAATTCTCAATTGTGTGTTTATTTCCAAAGCAAGTGTGTTTATTTCTATAACGTGTGTTTACTTACAACAATCTATTCCATTCTACAAATGTGTGTTTATTTCCAACAATTTATTTCTATAGAGAGTGTTTACTTCCAACAAGTTTTCATAGTTTGATTTCAATAAGGTTTTGGCCAAGAAATCCTCAAGACATTGAGAAAATCCCCAAAAATATAAAAAAAAAAAAAATACCTACAGTCAATTACTAGATCACTAAGATTTCTTGTTGCATATAGCTTCGACACCACCCCTGGTTTGAATATGACATCAACAAAGAGTTGATTAAATGAAGGGAATAATGACACCCATCATTTTTGGCACCATTTCCGGGGACAAATAGTTAGAATTGTCTAATTAGGTGTCAACAAGAGAAACAATCATACATCTAGTAATTGCAGGATCTTCCCTACGTCATCATAAAATTTATGAGTAGACCAAGAGACTCCAAGGGTCGATTCCTCCCAAAAATATCTAAACAAGAATCATCATCTTCTCGATCAAATAAGGAAGTTGATCAAGAATTAGAAGCACCATTGTCCCCTGTTAGGCACGAAGCAAAATTTCCACCTTTGGAATTCTTAGATCAATCACCAGAAGGAAGTAGAACCTTTAGAAAAAGATCATATCCCAAGACCCGTTTAGAGAAAGTTTTGATTCACAATTGAGTAGTCAACCTCCTACTCCTAACTTTTCACCTTCCCCAAAACAAATCACATACCATATTGATTGGGAGAAAAGTCTAGAAGGTACTACAGAAATGGCACAAGAAGATGAAAGAGAACCTGATAGGACCTTCACTTATCCAATTCAATTGGATGATGATGATACACCTATGAAAAATATTTCACCTACACATTTACCCACATTTAGAGGGATGTCATCTGAAGACCCTGACCAATTTCTATTTGAATTTAAAGTACTGTGTCAAACTTATGATTACAAAATAGATAATCAAAAACTCAAGTTGTTTCCATCTACCCTAAAGGATGCAACAATGAGGTGGTTTATGGGATTAACATCTAATTCTATTACCACTTGGGCACAAATGGAAGTTTCCTTCCTAGACAAGTATCAAGATTACTGTAGAGGGAGGAATAGGAAGGAAGAATTTTTCAAAATCAAGCAGGAGGAGGATGAGAATATGGAAGATTATTTAGATAGATTCCTCTTTGTGAGAAAAAGATGTGGATTTGTACTACAAGAAGAGTTAAGAAAAACCATTTTTCTTAAAGGTCTGGATGATGAATCAAGGGAGGCACTTGATCTGATGGGAGGTGGAAACATTGATCAAATAAGAATGAATGATATTAAAGACATTTGTAGAAGCTATTCACGAACAAGGGGTGGACCTAGAAAAGGAAAAATAGTTAAAAATTTAAACCCAGATATGAACAAACTGATGGATGAATTGGAAAATTTCAAAACAGACATTTTAGTTCAATTAACCTCCACCATGGATGGATTGCAAGCTAAAGAAAATGCTAAAACTGAACCATTAGCTATGTATTGTCCTAGATGCAGAAGAAGCATGCAATAAGAGATTGTCCCCTGGACAAAATAGAAATGTGTCTTATCTGTGAATCTAGGGACCATGAGAGTAATGCTTGTTCTCTTCTTCCATTTATTAAAAATCAGCTTAAACAAAGCAACATTCCATCCACATCAGAAGAAGTAAATTTTTTCCAGAGACAACCTAGCCAAGGGCAGTTCATGCCCAGTCAGTTCCTAACCCCTGATGATGCCATGGGCAGCTCAGATAGTGCCACAAAATTGGGGACAACCACCTTGGGCACCTCAACCAACATGGAATCCTCAGGATTGGGCAGGTCAATCTTGGTATGCCCAAGGACACCAACAACCATGGTCTGGTCAAGGAAACCCGAATGCTTGGTCACAACCTAGGTGGAGCCCTAATAATTATGTTCAAGGGAGGACATATCCCAATCAGAATCAACAAGCCATAATGGGTTCCCAACACAAAAATTCACAAAATGAAAATGTGGTCCAAACCCAAATACCAACACAACCAATAGAAAACCCAAGAAACAAACAAACAACTCCTATCTACTGAAACAAAAACTAAAAAATCAGTTGATCTGAATGCCATGGATTGTAAGGATATTCAAACTAGATCTGGAAAAATAATTAGTAGTCCACCTATTATAATCACTTGAGATGATAAAAGAAACTGAAACCCCTAGTATGGTTGTTCCCAAGAAGGATGTAAAAGAAAAAGATAAGGAGCCAGATAAAACTCTCTCTACTGAGACTCCATTTCCAGAGAGATTTAAAGAAGCCATAGAGACTAAGGAATCTGAGTTGGTACAGAACTAAGGAAATTGAATATTGAAATACCATTATTACAAGAAATAATTAAGGACATTCCAGAATTGAACAAATTAATCAAAATGCTATGTTTAAAAAGACCTGAAGGAAGAAGAAGTAATACCCCAGAGACTATTAAGGTAGATGGGAAACTTGTTGATTTATTAGCAGGAAAACTTTTTCTTCCCAAATACGGAGATCCTGAAGTCCTGTTATTTCTGTCTCTATAGGGAATAAAGATATACATAATGTTTTGGTTGATTTGGGAGTGGCTATAAATGTGATGACAGTGGACACTTTGAAAACATTACCATTAATAGGTATACAACCTACTAACACCATATTGCAGATGGCAGATCAGTCTATAGCAAAACCAAAAGGAGTTATTGAAGATGTGGTGGTTATGGTGGAGTCATGGGAATATCCAGTTGATTTCCTTATATTGCAGCCAAAAGGTAAAACACTTGGTTATCCCATTATTTTGGGTAGACCATGGTTAGCTACTAGATTTTTCTTTTTAATTGATTGTAGAGATCAGGTGATATGACTATCTCAAATGGTAAGAATTCTAAGAAAATTTCCTTATATCCTTCTACACGACCTTCTATTGATAATCAAGAACAATTGTGGGTTGATGCTCCTGATACTAATAAGAAAAACCTGTCTTCTTTGGCCATGATCATGTTGCAGGATCACATACGTGAGGTAGAAGATATGATTAATCAACCATTGAATGAACACCAATTGTCCTTGGAGCAATCGGGAATAGTTCGAAACCTACGAACTTAGTTCCGGAACCTACAGACTCTGTTCCAATCATCAGATTTAGTTCTGGAACCATCACATTTAGTTCTAAACCACACCAACAACAATTCCCTATGACTATACATAATTTCACTCTCTGGAGAATGAGATTTCTCTTGGGGGGAGGAAGAATCGTAGCTTCAGTTTCTAAGATATCAGGAAATGGTGAAGAATTTCTGGAAAGCAGCAGTGATGAGGAGTTCGACCTACAACAAGATAAGTATCATAACTCTTCCTACTATCCTTTTTCCAATATTCTTGTCTCAAGGAACTTTTGGAGATGTTGCTACATATCATATGTTGTTTCCACATGCATGTCCACTAAATACCTTAATGGAACCCTTTCAACAAATCAGTTCATCACACATTGGAACCAAACATGTTGAGATTGAGTCCGGGTAAATTTTGAACATAAACAATTGGTTGAAGAATGATGAAGAAGCTAAATTGTTTGATGTTCTGAAAAATCATACTAGAGATTTTTCTTGGGACTACAAAGATATGAAAGGAATCCATCCAAGTATTTTCACTCATCACATCTATACTGAAAACATTAGACCAGTTAGGCAACCTCAGAGAAGGATTAATCCAGCCTTAAGAGATATAGTCAAGCAAGAAATTGAAAAACTATTACAAGTAGGTTTTATCTACCCTATCTCAGATAGTCAATGGGTGTCTCCTCTTGTAATTGTTCCTAAAAAGAATGGAAAATGGAGAATTTGTGTTGACTATAGGGAACTAAACAAAGCCACACTGAGAGATTATTTTCCCTTACCATTCATAGATCAAGTCCTAGACAACCTTGCAGGTAAGCAATACTTTTCCTTCCTGGATGGATTTAGTGGATATAATCAAATCAAAGTTATTTGTTGAGGATCAGAAAAAACTACCTTTACATGTCCATGGGGTACCTTTTCCTATAGGGTATTACCATTTGGATTATGTAATGCTCCAAAACTTTCCAAAGAGTTGTATTAGCAATTTTTGCAGACCTAACAAATGACTATGTAGAGGTATACATGGATGATTTCACTATGCATGGAGACACATTTGATGATGCTTTGAGGAATTTAGATAGAGTATTAACAAGATGTGAGCAACACCATCTATCTCTTAGTCATGAGAAGTGTTTGATGATGGTTGATGAGGGGATTGTATTAGGACACCACATTTCAAAAAGAGGAATTCAGGTTGACCAAAACAAAATCAGAATTATTTCAGACTTACCTATTCCTCAAACCCCCACAGATATCAAGTCATTTTTAGGGCATGTTGGATACTATAGGCACTTTATCAAGGATTTTAGTAAAATTTTTCCCCCATGTTTAATTTTCTTACCAAGGACTATGAATTTCTTTGGGATGAAAGATGTCAACATGCTTTTGAGGAAATCAAAGAAAAATTAATCACTGCCCCAATATTGAGAGGACCTAATTGGGAAAAACCTTTTCACATTCAAACAGATGCCTCAAATAACTCCATTGGTGTAGTTTTGGGACAGAAAGATGAAGAAGGGAAAATGTATGCTATTTATTACCTCAGTAAAAATCTTACTCCCACTGAAAGAAATTACACTACCACTAAAAAATAATTTCTTGTTGTGATCTATGCAATTAATAAATTCAGACATTATATCACAGGGTACAAAATATTTGTACATACAGATCACTCAACAATTAGGTACTTAATGAACAAACCAGTGGTTGGAGGTAGGATAATTAGATGGTTATTACTTTTACAAGAATTTGATATTACCATAGTAGATAATCCAGGGAAAATCTAATGTGGTAGCTGATTTCTTGTCAAGACTAACCACTACAGAGGGAGCAAGATCCAGTTAAGGACAACTTTCTAGATGAACAATTGTTTTCTATTTCAGCTTGATACACCATGGTTTGCTGATATGGAAAATTATCTTGCAACAAGGAAGTTTCCTCCTTCTTTCACTAAGAAACAAATGAAAAATTTTGATCAAAACCAAGTGCACAATTTAAATGGTTAAATGGAATGTTGTTTAAATGTGGTCCTGATTTGGTTTTACGCAGTGTGTGAGAGAAGATGAAATCTTTGACATACTCGAGGGCATGTCATGATGAACCAAGTGGAGGACACTTTTTAGTGAAAATAACAACTCACAAGATACTTGGCATTGCTATTATTGGCCATCTCTATACAAGGATGTGAAGAGATATATCAAGCGGTGTGATCCCTGTCAAAGGATGGGACAACCAACTTTTACCAATGAAATGCCTCTGCAACCTCAAGTGGTGATTGAACCATTTGAAAGATGGGGGTTGGATTTTTTGGTCCCTTTAGTCCTCCTTCACAAGGAAAGGAGTACATTCTTGTGTGTACTTGATTATGTGACAAAGTGGGTAAGAAGTGCAGGCTTTAACAAATGCCACTTGAAGAAGCAGTTGTTGATTTCCTTTGGCACAAAATTATGGTAAAGTTTGGTGCACCAAGAAGTATAGTTTCATATCAGGGGCCACAATTCATGTCTAATATGATCCAAGCCTTCACAATGCATTATCAGATCAATCATAGGAAGTCATCTCCCTATCACCCACAATCAAATGGACAAGCTTGAAGTAACAAATAAAGAATTGGAAAACATCCTTACCAAAATAGTTGAATCAAAGAAGAGATTGGGAAAGAGACTACCTGAAGCTTGTTTGGGCCTATAATACAACTTGGAAGACTACAACAGGATTTTCACCATATGAGTTAGTCTATGGGAAAAATCCCTTGTTACCTATTGAATTTGAACTACAAACATTGAGGACAATAACTAAAATAGGTATTGAGTTGGATGCAACACAAAAGGAGAGAATTCTTCAACTCAATGAGTTGGATGAGTTAAGGATGGAAGCACTTCAATAGATAGAGATAATCCAAGATCAAAGAAAGCAATGGCATGACACACATATCAAGAAGAGGAAATTCAAGGTAGGAGATTGGGCATTACTGTTTGATTCTAAGTACCAACAATTCAAGGGAAAGTTGAGAACCAGATGGTTGGGACCCTATCAGATTGAGAAGATATTTGACAATGGTTCTATTCAGTTACTTCCCATTGATGGCAACAGAAGGACACTTTTGGTCAATGGACATAGGCTAAAAATTTATAGGAAGCCTCCTACTAAGGATGAATTCTTGAGGTAGATTGAAGTAGACAAAATTTTGATCATATGGAAGAACCCAGTTCTTCCAAAATGATCAAATAATCAGATGGATAATCCATAAATAAAGGGAAGAGAATGAAAACTAGTAAATGGCATTCTCTTCCCCAAAAAAAAAAAAAAAAAAAAAAAAAAAAAAAAATAAAGGAAGGAATGAAAACCAGTAAATGGCATTCTCTTCCCCAAAAAAATTCTCTCTCAGAGATCAATTGAAAACCAACAATGGTGGTTGATCTCCTCAAATAAATGGCTAATCCAAAATAAAAGGAACTTCTTTGAAATTCCAGTTGTCTTTTCTAACCATTTTTCCTTTTTTGTTTCACTTTTAGGAATGATGAGTCATCATGATGGAGGGATCACATCATCAAGGATGGTAATTATGTCTTTAACTTATTAAAGGTTAGATTAAAAGTTCATGTGTGATTGGATTTGATTTAAAAGTGGTATGATGAGTCATCTATTGTACATTATGATTAAAAGAGAGTAATCATGAGGATGATGTCGGTGGAACAAAAGTGGTGGCATGTTTATAATGATCTATCATTTGTGTGGAATAAACAAAGTGAAGAAGCAGTTGTAGAAAAAAAACTTCAAGGAAGAAGCAGAAGAATTAAATTTGCATTCCATAACTAAACACAACAAGTTCCACAGCTAAGCAAGCATAAATAGTTCAGTTCCAGCTAAAAACCCATCCATTCCACAAAGCTAAGAAAAGAGTTTGTAGCCAATCCAGACAGAGTAATAATTTGAAGGAGAATGAATCTGAATCACCCTCTTTACCATGGGGATTAAAAAGAAGTCGAACTTGAGGATGATACCCAACTTCTTGCAGATGAAGAAGTGGCAGCTATCTTTGAATAGGCAGGGTGGTTGGAATTCTAAAAAAATTCTCAAAGTATAATGAAAATTGGTAAGAGAATTTCATTATAAATTTAGAACAATCCAAAAAAAGGTTAGAAATATTGTAATTCCTTTTTCTGTGAATACAATAAGCAATGTATCTAGTGTGCCAATTGTGCATGTCCCAAATCCTATCAAAGGGACCTTAAAAGAACTAGTTGAAACCCTACTACAAGAGGGGGAAACAGACCCCAATATATTTACAACACTAAGAAAATCATAAAAGGGGTTAGAAGGGCCAGCTTTCCCAAACCCTTTGATAGAGTGGCATTTTGGATAGTCAAGTATTTAACTTGTGATGGTCAATTTGGGTCGGTAGGAAGAGAAGTCCTGAAGATGCTCATACATCTTAGATATGGAGCTACAAAACTAGAATATATAGTAAACCTTCCAGGGTTTCTTTTTGACTCCATTCATACAATGGCCCAGAGGTATTCTTGGGGTGTTGGAACAATCAGACATCATGGGTTAGTTCATTTGGTGTGCCAACACCATTTTCTTGCAAAGAAAAATGGAGAAGAAATATGGGAGAAATTTCTTAACAAGTTTAAGAAAACCCTGATATTATCAGGAGGGTAATATCAACTCCTTTTTCTCCTACAACTAATTTGGAAATTGATGCCCCTACAGAGGAAAAGAAGGAAATAGGTGGGGAGAATATACCAAAAAGAGAAGATCTAAGAAGAAGATTAAAACTACAAACCTATTGTACCTTTAAAAGAAACTCCTTCCTCTGCAGCAGCTACATGAGAGCTAATATCTGTCTCTGAAAGTGACAGTTCACCTAGGCAAGAGAAGAAGTGAAAATTAGAAGAATCTCTAGGAGGAAACCTACTTCTAAACATATTGAAGCTCCTCAAAGAAGAAGAATTCATAAGAGGTCTAGAGAAATTCCAGAGGAGATGAAAGAACAGACAAGTTGGAAAAAGAAGCTACTTGATATTTTGGGCAGCATGGCCATGACTCCTCCTGACCAAGCCAAACTGAGATGGAAAAAGAAGATGAGAGATTTGAGGAACAAGTTTTTCAAGAGTTGGGTGAATCAACAACACTATCACATGAAGAAGAAGAGTTGGCATCTTGGAGATGAAAAGGAAATTTCCTTGGTAGAAGAGGAATGCTTAACCCCCAAAGAAATTTCAGAGAAAGAAGAGAAACAACAGGTTAGACAGGCTCTGTTTTTTTGTCTAGAGAAGAACTCATTATCAAAGAAAAGGATGAGGAGTTGAACTTCCTCAAACTCAAATTGGAACAGAGAGAAATGCTCATTGGGGAACTAACAACTCAGCTCACAGACAAGACTAAGGAATTAGACAAGAGTTAAACAATAGATGATGGAGAAAGAGGAAGAATGTAAAATTTCTAGAAGATAGAGTACTATGTCAACAGTCTCTACACAGACTGAATTAACTTATTGGCCACTCAAGCAGTTATGGGATGATACTTGTAGGGAACTCAGTGAAATCAAAACATCCAATGAGGATTTGAGAAGCAAGATGGAAGATGAAAAGAAAGCAAGAAAGGAATGGGAAGAAAAATTTTACAAAGAAGAGGGAGAAAATTTAAATGTCTTGTAAAAATACAAATGGTTTGCATAATGAGTGAAAAATTTGCTTGCATGCAGGAGACCTTCTCCTACATATAGCGTGTTTCTAGAAGAACAATTCATTCACTGGCAAGTTGTCAAGAATTGCATGTGGCCTTCCACATGAAATAAAATATGAATCTGAGTTCATGACAACCTATTCTTCAGCCAGTGTAGAGAGAAAAAATTCTTCTCTGTGAATTCTATCTCTGCAATCTTATGCTAGAAAAGAACACATGCTTCATGATCAATTTGTATGTGGGAGAAAGCCAACTTAATGCATTTGTTTTTTCTTCAAAATCAGATTGCATGGAAGGAAAGGGATTCTGAGCATCTATTGAAAGCTAGCTCATCTAGTCTCTGCATGAGGGCTCATTATGGTAAACCATCTACTTTTGTTAAACATTTTAGAACCCATGCCTTTGATAGATGGTTCAAGACACATTATCTTTCCAGTTTACAAAAAAGTATTGATGCCTTCACCTTTATGAGGTGGAAAATTTTGAGGAGATTTATGATGGATGTTTGAAAAGATGGGAGCTTCTTACAGTTTCCTTGAGGAGAAGGGAAGTAATATCTCCCACAAATTTGATCTGGAGTTTGGAAAGAGCAAAAGCTTTATGCACACTAATCCCTCATATCAATGAAAAAACATAGGGGCATATGGATGGGAATGAGAACAAGGCCTCCCCTTCTTCTCACTCCCATGTCTCCATGGAAAAATAGAGAACCTCAAGATCCCACTCAATTTGAGGAATGGAAGAGGAAAGTAGAAACAAGATCGGGTATAGTGTTTCTAACTAAAACACTTGGGATATTCAGTTTCAACCATTTGACCTTGAGCAGTCAATTGGAATGCAGAATACACAACCCAAGATTTGAAGAGTAAAGTTTGTAAGAGGACTTACAAACAAGTAAGTATGGGGGAGATGATAAGGCTAGAATATGTCTCGTTAATGTACAATAAATGATCTTATTTTACTCTCCTTTTTATCAAGTTTGATTGCATTTTGTGACTTTGTTTGATCTAATATAAGTTAGGATGTAATTGTCCATATTTTTTTGATTGTAGTTCTAACATTTAAAAACTCTGTAATTCCTAACAAAGTGCTTTGGAAATTCAGTTTTGTAATAAAACAGGTCACAATCAATCGAAGAACAAAGTATGAAGTGGTCAACATGTTTTTGGAAGCATTGGTTTCAATACGGCTTAGTTCCGAAACTTCCAGACTTAGTTCTCGAAACTCCATTACATAGTTACGAGCTCTATCACTTAGTTCCAAAACTTTCAGACTTAGTTCCAAACTCCATCACTTAGTTCCGGAATTTTTGACTTAGTTCTAAAACTCCTACATGTAGCTCTGAACCCTCACAGTTAGATCTAGAATGATTTCCTTTAGTTCTGAACTTCTCTAAAGTTCCAGAACCGATGAGAATTTATTTATTCCAACAACATCCGTGATTTAGAAATCAATGATCCTTTCAATCAGGAGAGATTTAGAAGATTTCCAATTCTTCATACTCACAGATCCAGGGATAACTATCATACAACAGTACATCCATCCATGTCCAATTCAACATCTATTTTGGGCATGATTCGGTTCCATCTGAATCGGTAGGACAACTATGGTGTAAATGCACCTGTGGAAGAAGTATATATATGCAGACCTACATAGATAGATATATATATATATATATATATATATATATATATATAGATATAATATACATAGAAAAACACAAAGATAGAAAGAGACAATACATTTTTGTAATGCAGAACATTTTATCAATAAAATAGCCATTTCTATTTTGAGAGTATATTAAGTTGTCAAATCTTGTTTCAAGGTGGAGCAAGGGCCCACTCTTCCAAGAACCAAGATCTTCATTTTATTGGTATTTATATTTCCAGAGAAAATAGTATAGATCTATTAATTCTATAAATGCTTTTGATTACTCAAGTTGAAATCTATCATATACTTGTTCCTGCAGGTGTTCTAGATTAGATTCTTATTTCTTTGCAATCATCTTTCAACATTCTCAATTGTGTGTTTATTTCCAAAGCAAGTGTGTTTATTTCTATAACGTGTGTTTACTTACAACAATCTATTTCATTATGCAAATGTGTGTTTATTTCCAGCAATTTATTTCTGCAGAGAGTGTTTACTTCCAACAAGTTTTCATAGTTTGATTTCAATAAGGTTTTGGCCAAGAAATCCTCAAGACATTGAGAAAATCCCCCAAAAATATAAAAAAAAAAAACAAATACCTACAGTCAATTACTAGATCACTAAGATTTCTTGTTGCATATAGCTTCGACACCACCCCTGGTTTGAATATGACATTGAACGGCGCTATGATGGATGACGTGGCGGAGGTCGAGGATATTGTGGTAGATTTGGAGGTCAAGGAGGATATGTGGTGGTGGACGGTGGACGAGGTGAATTCCCTCGGGAACATGCTTTACATGCAGATCACATGACCAAGATATAGGCACGAATGTCCCTGAATATTACATGTTATTTCGTGGAAAGAATCATAGCTATGAGGAATTCCCAAACTTATATGAGCATATTTGTAAACAACATCAACAAAAATAAAGGTGCATGGATGGTTAGGATACAATACACTATGGAAAATCAAAGTGGATGCCCAAATTGGAGCAGGAACCCGAGGTATTTCTTGTAAAGATCACCACCCGCGCTGAAGTTGCGCGCACTAGAGAGGTGTTATATTAGAATCATACTCTCATTAAGGAGGAAGTTTTGCATTCAAGATACCCAGATCCTACGCACTTAAGGAGTTATCAAGAGACTATGGAGGTCCTTAGAAATCTTTAGGGTGAAATACGAGTTCAAAATAGCAATCATGGAAGATGGAAATAAAGAAGGAGTTAGAGATAGTCCATTCATATATTGATGACTTGAAATAGGTATGCAGAATCTTGCGCCAGAGAATATTATTCCATTACTAGGGAGTTGGCTAAAGGAAACACTCTGTGTGCTAATACTGAGAATGGGTGTTAGATCCTGCATGAAAATCTTCCCCCCATAGCTTAGACTATGACAAGGAAATCACTATGAATGTTGTTGTTGACGAATGGCTCTTGAGTAATATATTGATTGACATAGGCATGAAAGTAAATGTGCTTACTTTAGATGCATGGGTACAAATGGGGAGACCTACATTGCAGCCATCTTCTAATGTATTATTTATGGCTAATTGAACTAAGGCCACTCCTATTAGAGTTTTAAAAGATGCATCCATTACTATATAAGGGGCCAAGTTCACTGGGGATTTTGAGGTTTTAGCACTTGCAGAAGCAGATAGTTTCCTAGCTTTACTTGGATGCCCTTGGTGTTATGAAAATAATGTTGATCTTCGGTTCAACAAGGGATATATCAGTTTTGAAAACAAGGAGGAAATAGTTATTATCCCTTTAACAGATGGAAAATCTACACCCTATGTTAAGCCTTTAAGTGAGGAAGATCTAAATAGGATTTATGTACATGCCATTTGGGACCCAGATGCTCGAGCCATCTAAAGAAGGAATCCTTTAGTGGGAAGATGCATAGTCTATTAACAATACTACAAGTATTGCTTGTGATAATTGGGCTCATGGTACTTATGAGATGGTTGGGCGCAAAGTAAGGAGCACATTTACGTGGAAAATCAAACCTCGTTGGGTCAGGAGAATAGGTGACAAATCAAAACCTTGGTACACTAGGGAAGGAGACCCTATGGTATTCCTACATGCCATGGAGGAACAATGGATAGACCAGTTGGAAAGAAGAAGTATGCTAGCATATACCCTGTATGGGACAACAACGTGCTAGTGGGTGGTTCACAGGGATAATCTTGTAGAATGGAATGAAGTTAGGATTGCTCTTATAACTCAATTTTCCAAGAGAAATTCACCAACTCAAATCTGCACATATCATGGTAATCAACCTGTTCAGCACCACATTCAACAGTGTGAGAGGCTCTGGACATAGGGGTAAGAAGCTTTACCACCTTCGCTATGGGTGCACAAACTTTATTCCACTTTACAAGGTTGTGCACGCACTTGGTATGTATATGCAGAGCTACATAGAGAAACTGGAAATTGGTAGGATTTGATTATAGGTATGGTCTAGACTTTTGACTACTTCTCTACTAAACCTCCAGTAGAAGAGGCATTAAGGGTTATAAAGTGGTTAACCATGGGAGACTATGTAAAGATGGAAGAAACCATTTAAGATTTATTTGAAGGAAATGACTCGGAGAACGCGTTTTCTTTGAAGGAACAAAGACAGATGCCACACTACTTAAGTGTGCTTGCTTTGAGAAAGAAAAAGGAAGACGGTTTACATAGTGGATGGTGAAGAAGTAGAATAATTGAATATATATCATTCAACATGTGCACGCGAGGTCTTGGATAGTGTAGATAACAACACATGTGCCTATCATGAACTTATAAGTACCAAGAAAGTGAATATTGGTATGGATGTTGAACCTAAAGAGGCAATAATTGGAGATTATTGGTCCGAATCTGAACTAGAAAAAATCGTGGAGTTGCTTCGTGATTTTTGGGATTTATTTCCTAGGGGATACCATGAATTAATAGACCTTAAGGAAGGTGCATGCCTGATCAAGAAGAAACCTTACAGGATGAACCCGAACCTGAGCGTCAAAGTTAGGGAAGAAATTGACAAAATGTTGAACTCTTGCATCATTAAGCCCTAGAAGAATCGAGAATGGGTTAGTTAAATGGTGATCGGTATAAAGAAATATGGTCGGATCAATATTTGTGTGGATTATAGAGACATGAATGCTGCATGTGTGACTGATCCATTTCCTACACCTTTTAGAGAGGAGATATTAGAAGGAATTGTAGGGCGCGAGATCTATTCTTTTACGAGATAGATTTTATGGGTATCATAAGGTCTCGATTGCCTTTGAAGGATCAATAAACAACAACTTTCACCACTAAGTGGGGGATTTTTTCATATACTATGATGCCCTTGTTACGAAAAACACGCCTACTATATTTTTGTGAATAGTTGTTCAAACATTCCAAGATTTTATTCATATTTTCTTGCAAGTTTACTTGGATGATTGGATGGTGTATGGGCTTATTAAGGATCATTGTAGAAATTTGCACTTAATGTTTGAAATATGTAGACAAGTTAAACATGTCTTTGAACATCAAAAAGTGTGTGTTTGCTACACCTTTTGGCACTTTGTTAGGGCATATTATCTACAAGGAAGGTTTGTTAGTAGATCTAACTAAGGTTATAGTTATTGTCGGCCTAAAATAACCTACTAGTCGAGTGAGGTGTGTGGATTTTTGGGTCACATTGGGTATTATAGAAAATTTATCAAAGGATATGCTAAGGTTGCCACACCATTGGAGGAGTTACTAAAAGGAAAAAGACATTTTATTAGGGAGAAACACAATAATACACATTTGAGGTACTAAAGGAGAGACTTACTACAAGCCTATTTTTTTCTTTCCCTTGTGGGACCAACTGTTTCATGTACATGCGGATGCCTCCGACATGACCATTGGTGTGGTGTTAGCTCATCATGGAGAAGGTATTATAGATCATCCTATCTATTTTTCTAGTAGAAATTTGACTCATGCGAGTAGAATTATACAACAACATAGCACAAAACCTATCCATGATCTATGCACTACATAAATTGAGACAATACCTAGTAGCAACACCATTTGTATTTTATACCAATTAAATGGAATTGAAATACTTGGTAAATAATACTTTGTCTTATAGGGCTACATATGTCGATGGGTGATTTTATTCCAAGAATTTGATTTTACAAGGAAAATTAATTCTGCCTAGACCATTTATCAAGGATACGATTAGGAGAACAATGTCAAATGCACAATTATATAGGTTACATCACGTGCCTTCAGAATTGGAGGATATTTTTGTTTTTCTATGAATAGGTGTGGCGCCAAAAGGACTAAAATCCTTAGAGAAGAAATAACTTGCAATTTGCGGAACACCTTTTATGTTGATCAGTGGTGACATATACAAGTTAGGCCAAGATGAAGTATTGCGATGATGTGTATTGGAGCATGAGTGCACAAATATTATGGAAGGGGATCATGGTGGTATTGTAGGTGGGCACTATGTAGGTGATGCCATTGTGCACAAGATTCTACTTGCTAGATTATGGTGGGAGGCCCTCTGAAGGATTGTAAAGCCTATCCTATTTCACCAGACCATGTGTAGGACTAGGTCATGCTACGTCATTAGTTGCATAGATTATCTCACAAGGTGGGCGAAGCAACACCCACTTGCAAGGATCTGTACAACAACTACAGGTTCTTAGTTCTTATGGGAAAATTTTATTATAAGGTATGCATGCCCATTGAGTTTGACAAGTGATAGGGGCACACACTTTTTGAATGAGACAATCAGAATTCTATTGGAAGAGTTCATGATTGCACACCATAAGACTACACCATATCATCCTCGGGAAAATGATATCGCTAGAGCTTTCAACAAGATTTTGATCTAGACATTGAAATTTTTTTTGATGTTGGAAGGAAAGATTGGGATGATAAAGTTTCTACCGTGATTTGGGTGTATAGAACAACATACAAGTGGTTGAATAAGGCCACACCCTTTCAATTGGTGTTTAGTGCAGAAGAAATTCTTCCTATGGAATTCATGTTACCTTATTTACGTATTACGTGTCTTTGGAGGTCTAATTGATGAGAAAGCATTAGAAGAATGAATTAAAAAATTGATGAAGTTGGATTAGCGAAGAGAAATAGCATGATGGAGTCGAAGCAAGAAAAATCCATGAAGAAAGCATGGCATGACAGGCACATCAAGGCAAAAAAGTTTGAGATTGGACAAATGGTGCTCCTTTATGATTCTAATTTTATGCACCATCCAAGAAAACTTAAATTACATTGGTTGGGACCGTATGTTATCACTCACATACTTGAAACATGTGATTTCCAATTAGAGGCAATTGATGGAATACGGTTACTGGTTACTTCAATGGGAGTAGGTTGAAGCCCTACTATAAATAAGTCTTCTTAGTGTTTGTAATAAGGTAATGTTTCCATTTAGATTAGGTTTTTATTTATGTATTCCCTTAATGTATTTCCTTCTTCATCACTATGCTTTGTCATTTTAGTTGGTGTTTTGTGTAATAAGCGTGTTTGCGCACTGGAAGCTAATTACCATTTGAAGAATTTTTATGCACAGAGGACTACACATACCATTTATGTGGGGTGGCTATTGACAAATGGGTACACATAAAGGAACAAACTGCTACAGGTGCTATTCAAGTTTGGAGAGTTGTTAGAAAGGAGATTGCTTCCAAACAAGGACCATAGATGGAGATAAATGAAGGAACAAGTATAACACGAGGTAAGCAGAGGCCATGGAGACTACCAAGGGAAGGTGTAGTGGCAAGGTACTCGAGCGCATGGAAGTGCATTGAAGAGAAGTCTGTGGCCAGAAGGTAGGAAGGCATGCTAGAAGGTTATAGCTTGGGCGTGAGGATGTACCACGTGGAAAGTGTGAAAATGGTCATTTAGTGAGAGGATTGTTGGTAGGTGAAGGAAAAATAAATGCACTAAAGTTTTGAAAATATATATAAGGATGTGATGCAAGTTCATTTTTACCTTTGTGATCACAAGTGTTTGAGTGAGCTAAGTGCAAATGAGCTGAGTGAGTCGTGTTAAGGTGCGAAGAGTTGTGAAACCAGACATGGAGAGTGGATTTGTGCATAGAAGAAGCTTGTGTCCCCATTGGTGAAGGGTTTGAGTGAAGCAAATGCGTTGAGAAAGAGCTAGGGCACATGGTTTCAAACTAGGGCATGCAAATTCAAGCTAGGGTTTTGAATTGCTCACTACAGAGGATAGAAAGTTGAGATTTTCGATGGCACCAAAGAAAGCACCTTGCAGGAGCCAAAGGAAAGAAGAAAGTAGAAATAGAAGTTGAAATTTCTCTCGAGAGTAATTTCTCAGAGATGCAGTATCCAGAGGGTGTGATAATTGGGCAAGAGTGGGATTCCCACATCCCATGACTATAAGGTGAGTGATTACAACCACCACACTTCTGATAACAAGAAAGAATTAGATGCATTATTGAGTACAAAGACTAACAAGAACACAATGGAGGATATGCCGATGTAAAGTACAACGACGCTAGAGAGAAATTTTTGAAATAGGTAGGAGTCTATCAGTTGTACGAGCTCCCATATTTTGGCAAGTATGAACCTCTATACTAGTGGCTTATGAGCAGATTCCATGAGGACTTCTTCTATTTTTCCAGGAATGAAGGGTAAGGATTACAACAGCCCTGATTTCAACATTGACATGATTAAAAGGCACAGGGGTAGACCTGGCTAGTGACCTGACTGATAAAGCAGCAATCATGGAGACACGAGAAGGAGTTGGGGTACACAAAGGGTCCGCGTAGAATGGACATTGATAAATTAAAGAAGTACCTAGTGGTACAAGCAACTGTGCATCTAGTGACCAAGTTGAATGATCGGAGAGATGGTCATAGGTGAATACAATGTGGCTCCATGTCATGAGGAAGATGTCTTAGGGAGTAGTCTATAACATAGCAGGCTACATTGCAGAAACCATCATCAAAGAAGTGTGCATAGGTGATAAGATCATTTTTGTGTTATCTTACTTTATTTAGTATTTATGGAAATTGGAGTGCCCGATGGGCCAAAGAACAAGATTTGGGAATATCCCATGGAAAAAAGTCCCTTACGGAGAGGTTTGACAAGTATTTATGTGAAGGTTCCAATGAGTGGGCCATTTAAACAAAGGGTGGAGATGTGGTATGATCGAATCCGCACAACATTTGAAGAGGAGTGGCGCATCCCAAGGAGCTACCTTCGGTATTTGGAAATTCAATACGATTCGTGGTGTAACAAAACTTTTGCATTACGCGGTTCTTTATGAGGGATGTGACATGGATCCTATGGTGTAAACTGTCATATGCCTACACTACTTACTAGGTATCAGTCCACCATTTTACGATGATGCGCGCGCTTTGAGTTTTATTGTAAACAAGGTAGACTGTGACTACCACACTTTGAGGAAAACATATGTATATCTAGGCATGCTACCTATGTTGAGAGGCTTATTTCAGATGTTATAAGCATGAAGCCTATAAAATTGGAAATTGGGGACATTAGAGCAAAGTGCTCGTATACCTTTAACTTAAGCCTAATTTGGAGAATAAAAGTACGTAGAAAATGAGTTCACACTCCCAGGGCTACCTAAAGGTAAGCACATGGTAGAGAATGTGCCAGCCCCACAGCTTGCAAAAACTATAGTGGTGGATGAGGAGGAAGAAGAGTGGGAAGATAGTGGTGGCTTAGAACATAGAGGCCGAGGTAGCCCATAAATAGAATGGAGAATGAGTGTGTAGGTACCTCACCTCAGGTACAAGAAGAAGAAGAGGAATTGGAAGCAATCCAAGGAGAGATCCATTTCAAGAGGGTTTTCAGAAGAACAAGGACACAAGGCATGGGAACTCCTCATTCTGTTAGGAGGTTACCATGACTCTCTCCTTAAAAAGAGACAACTGAGAGGAAAATGAGGAAGTTGAAGTTGAATGAGGAGGTGGAGGAGTTTATAGAGAGCGTGCCCGAATCCTTTGTATAACCTAAAGAAGTGGAAGAACTCGGGATGAAGATATAAAGGATAAAGAGGAAGGAGGGAAAGAGGTAAGAGAATTGGAACATGATACCACTCAGAACATCAAAGATCCAACTCCAAACCTTGGCGCTCAGGTACCTAAGGGGCCAAGAATGAAGTGAACAAGTGGAGAATACAATGTTCCGCATATGGGCTATGACGAGGACATAGGTAAAATTTTCTGTGCCTGATTCTAGAATATAGTGGGCCTTAAGGAGTTGTATGGATGGGAGTTGATGGACCCAGACACGACCTCTATGCACACAAGGAAACAATTATCCTAGTCAACGAAAACTCACTTAGATGAGCCCAATTTTGATGTATGTGAGGATTCATGTGTGTCCCAAAGAATGAATAAGGTGCCATAGAGCAGAGGCACATGACTATAAAGCCCACTCTCATGTCCGATGAGCAGGTAAGCAATGCCTTAGTTAAGGTATCTACAGAAGTGGCGTGGAGGAACATAGATAAGGCTGCCACTATTAGAGCACTATGAGAAGATAACAAGGCCAAAGTTGTAGAAATAATGTGTCTACAAGGATAAAAGGACTTGGAGCGAAAAAAGAACAAGTCCCTCAAATGTATGGAAGAATAAATTGGATACTATGTCTTGAAAGCAAGACCGCACCTAGAGTCAAAAGTACCTGAGAAGTTTCCTTCGGCTATGCATTATGTGCGCACATTCATTAATTTGGTACTTAAGGATGGACCCATTCCGATGCCATCACCAAAGGACCTTGAACAAGAAACAGAGAGAGCAAGGGCCTCGGTAGTTAAAAAAAATCATCTTACAAATCCTTACTCCAAACCTTGTAGGAAGAGTTGAAGAAGGCAGACCAAGATTTGAATATTTATGCAGCTCCAAAAGTAGTAATCAGAATCAGGACGATGGTAGAAGACAATGAAGTCTTGAAGGCAATGAAAGATGATACTTTGGGGCGCGCGGAGAGATTAGCACTAGTCAAGCAAAAGCATGAGGCCCTTGTAGTATCCCAAGACCCCCATAAGGAAAGGATGGATGAAATCAGGAAACTTATAGCGCAAAAGATGGATCTTCTGAAAGGAAGGATGTCTCCTATGACTAGTGTTGTCATAGTATTGTAGAATGAGAAGGGAGAGATGACCTAGGATGAGTTGGAGGGCATCGCTATAAATGTACCAGAAAAGATAAAGAACACATTGGATGATTGACAAGCTTTATAAGTTGAAATTAAGGAAGAATATCCAGTTGATTCTCTTGGTGGAAGAGGAGGGTACTGGAGAGTAAAATCTATTCTTTGTACAATAATTCATTCTTTATATTCTTCCATTATTATTCTTTAAGGCATCAGGAGGAAACCATTTCTAGGGTGGCAATGCAGTTTAGTGTGGGGTAATGTTGAGAAGACGAAGTATGACACTAAGAATAAGGCACACAAAAGATTCGTGCAGGGTAGCAAGGCATATTTGAAGGCATAGAAGGATAGGGAAGGACACGCGGGGAAAGACAAAATGAATTTGGACATCCATTTTCATGGTTACGAGCTATTTTATGAGATAATGTATAGAGCACACAACAAGTTGGAAACTTTCACGACACAAAAATTCTATTTTTGGAAGAGCGTCTACTAAGCGCTTTGCATGAGTTTGAGTCAATAATAGGATTACCACTACTAGTTAACTAGAATAGATCTATTATTTGCACACTTGCATGTGTGTCTATTATTGTAAAGTTGCATGGCTATTTTCAACATGCGACCTATTTTGGGAATTATGTAAGCGGTGAAGGGAAAGTCCCACCTTATAAATATGTAGTAATCTATGTAGATTAGAGAGAGTACTGTGTATGAGCTGTAATGGAGTTATCTTTGCCAGAATCCAGATCCACGCATGAGCTATGATACTAATTATTGTAAGAAGCTTTTGTGTATTTACTGTATTTAACATAATGGAGTGTATTGGATGAATAATGGTGTCAAACATGACTGTAGCTAGTTATTGCATGGATAATTTCATTATTTTTATCATTTGATTCATGATTCTTTAAGATCTAGATCTAGAATATGCTCTATGGAAAGTTTATACTATTTATGGATCGAATGCTGATAAGGCCAAAATATGACTCATCAATGTGTAATAAATGATCTTATTTTACTCTCATTTTTATCAAGTTTGATTACATTTTGTGACTTTTGTTTGATCTAGTATAAGTTAGGATGTAATTGTCCATATTTTGTTGGATCTAGTTTTAATGTCTAAAAACTTTGTAATTCCTAACAAAGTGTGTGGAAATTCAGTTTTTGTAATAAAACAAGTCACAATCAGTCAAAAGAACAAAGTATGAAGCAACCAACACATTTTTGGGAGCATTGGATTTAATATGGCTTAGCTCCGGAACCTCTAGGCTTAGTTCCGAACTCCATCACACAACAAAGGAACTCTATCACTTAGTTCCGAACCTTCATACTTAGTTTCAAAACTCGGCACTTAGTTCCAAAACTCATGCACTTAGCTCTAGAACTTTCACAGTTAGTTCTAGAATAGTTCCCTTTGGTTCCAGAACTTCTCCAAAGTTCTAAAATCAATGGGAATCTATTTATTTTGACAACATCCGGTGATAGAGAAATCAATGGGCCTTCCAATCAGGAGCAGATCAACAAATTTCCGATTCTTCAGACCCCAGAAATATGTATGCATGATCAAACAGCTATGTGTCCAACAAGGTTCCTAACTTCCACATCTACTTTGAGCACTATTTTGTTTCATGGAAACCTATTGATAGATGGACAACTATTAAGAACTTGTGATTATAAATGCATCTTCAGATGATAAAATATATATAAGGACCTATAGATAGATTAGAAGATATATATATATATATGATAGACATACAATAAAGTTTGTAAGACAAAACATTTTCAGTAATAAGATAACCATTTTGTTTTGAGAGAATCATACTTTTTCAACTCCTGATTCAAGGTGAAGCAAGGGCACGCTCCTCCAAGAAGTGGGATTATTTTTTATTAGTATTTAAATTTCTAAGCAAGTCATGTAAATTTGTTAAGTGTTAATTCTGTAAATGCTTTTGATTCTTCAGTTAAATTCTATCATGTATTTTTCCTTGTAGGTGTTATAGGTTAGACTCTTATTTCCTTGCAAAAATTTCAACAACATTTTCAAACGTGTGTTTATTTCCAGCAATTTGTTTCATTCTACAAGAGTGTGTTTATTTCGAAATTTGTTTCATTATGCAAGAGTGTGTTTACTTCCAGTAATTTGTTTCATTTTGCAAAAGTGTGTTTCATTTCTAGTAGCACGTTTAATTCTGAAGATTTATTTATTTCAACAATGAGTGTTTATTTCAGCAAGTTTCTTGTAGTATAGTTTTAATAAGGATTTGGCTAGGGAATCCTAAGGACACTGCAAAAAACCCCTAGGAAATATAAAAATAATAAATACCTACAATCAATTACTAGATCACTAAAATTCTTCTTCTTGCATACAACGTTAGACACATCTCTGGTTTGAATATGACATCAATTAAGAGTTGATTAAATGAAGGGAATAATGACATCCATAAAATGCATTAACTCTTCATCGTGTTCACATCTTGCACAAGAAACTCTAAGGAGGGGCACAGTACCTTTGCTTGCTACTGGTGAGCACTCGGTCTAGACTAAGTGATGTCCCAAAGGTGTGCTGGATTATTACAGGAAAATTCTAGGCTACATCGATGAATTACTTGGTATAGTCAACCTCACCTTGATAAGTTGAAAGGAAAATTATTCGATGATAAGGATGAAGCTTGTATAGGTATGGTTGATTATATTATAGCAATAAGGTACTTAAACCATATTAAGGCATGGTATTGTCGAATGATTGGGAAATAATGTTTTTATAAAAATGATTAGTAACAGGGTCTAAGTAACCCATGCAATGAAAATGTAAATGTGTCACATGAATTTTAATGATTGTGCTATGGATTGAAGTGGTCAAACAACCATGCATTAGATGGGGTTTACTACTTGATTGTTTAATTATAAACAAAGTCAATATATTCAACCCATGCATAAAGGTAAAATTGACAAGCGATTGAACTCGAGTTATTCTATTTTGGATTAAATTTTTGTTAGCATGCCAATGATGGATTATCCAAACTCCATCACCACCATTCTTAAGTAGGAATTTAGTGAAATTTATTAAAATCCACTAAGTGGCAGTTGCGAAGAACTAATATCCAGTTGTGAACCTCGGGGAGATCACCATCGATTCACTTTGGTCTAACCCTAGTTATTTTTGTTTCCATTGTTACGATTCACTATTGAGCTCTACATGTGAATCCATGGTGAGCCAATTTTGGGAAAATCCACTCCATTTATGCATTATATAGAAGTTTTATGTAGGACATGGGATATTGGGTGCTATAAAAATTGTGATGTAAATGGAGGGCAGGTTATGATTTTTTGGGAGAAGGAATGTTTCTTTGGTATGGCTTAAAGAGCTTCAAAGTTGCAGTCCATGAGGCAATAACAAGAAGGAAGAAGCTTTTTGGAAGGTTACTGTGTGGAAGGAGGTCTCAGTTGCCTCGATCTTGGAAAAAGCAAGAGAAATCCTTCATAAGTTCAGGCATGAATAGTTCCTACCCTCTCTTTATAATTTAACCCATTTCGTATTTGGATTATTGTGAGATATCTGCAGTAATTTATTCCTTTGATCTTTTGAGCTTAGTTTTGATTGATACACTATCGAATAGGGTTTTATCTCGAAAGTAATTGAGGTGTATTTTTTTTTCCCCTAATTGGAGAAGTTGATGTAAACATCTCATTGGGGTCTTTACGAATTTTATCGATTCGGTACCACACTAAATCCAAGTGTGTGTGTGTGTGTGTGTGTGTGTGTGTGTGTGTGTGTGTGTGTGTGTGTGTGTGTGTGTGTGTGTGTGTGTGTGTGTGTGTATACATATATATATATATACATATGTTGGGGTCTTCTGACTTTTATCAATTCGGTACCACACTAAATCCATGTGTGTGTGTGTGTGTGTGTGTGTGTGTGTGTGTGTGTGTGTGTGTGTGTGTGTGTGTGTGTGTGTGTGTGTGTGTGTGTGTATATATATATATACGTATATATATAGAGAACCATGGTTTTTGGAATAAGTTTTATTACCATTTATATATTTACCTAAAATAATTCTATCATTAAAAGGTAGAATTTTTTTCTCTTTGAGGATTCAAGGGACTTTTCACCTTCCTTGTGTTTCATATCTATTTGTATACCTATAACTTTGATATGGGTAATACGATTTTACTTGATATGAATGAATTTCGTAAGATGGGTTTGGGTGTTCAGCTAAAATTTTTACGTTCTTGTGATTCATTGAATCAAATGACCACTGAAGGTTATATATGAATTTTGGAAAATAATGATTGGGTTTTGACGCTTGAATCCATATTTATATGTAAATGGGAAAATCATAGGGTATACAATCTGTGGTGTTTTAACTGTACTTGTTCAATCGTTGGTGACGACATTGATAATTATTGATTATTTTCAATTTGGGTTCATCTGCTTTCTATCTGAGACTTGTAGAAATAGTAACCTCACCATTATTTGGGTAATCATTGTGATTTATATTTATATAAGAACTTGTTATGAGTTCTTCACCTTGAACTTCTATTGCGAATATCAATTCATGCAGATAGAATGGCAGGTAGTGATAGATTTTGTTGCTCCTTTAAGTGATTGTTTGGAGGTGAGACTCTGGTTGAAATGAATAACATTCATTGTTAGTGGATTCATTCTAGATCTCAGGAACATATAGGAATAAATCTTATTTAAATCCGTAACTTAGTCTATCTATTTGTCGAATGTGGATTTGTATCCACTAAGTCATATATAAATGAATTCTTTGCAAGTATCTATCCTAACCTTCAGTCTATTGAAACATTGTTGTCTGTTGATGGCAAGGCTTATATTATTATAAAGTAACTTTGTTACTTGTCACTTTGTAAGATTTAAGGTAAGAAAGTTTTCTTGGTCTTTTACAAAACTACAGACCTCTTTCTTAAGGATAGGTAAATAGACTATCAGTACTCATTTGTGAGTCAATGCTTGTTAAGAGTTCCTTAATAAACTTTGTTGATGGCTCATTATGCTTGGGTAACCAAGTCAATAGTGTTCTTTGATCAAACTAGGATTTATGAGTAAGATGAGTAAGATATGTCAAAGTGGCAGATAGATGATATATGAAATATCTAAGTTATAATGAATGAATGATTGACTATATCTTGCTAATGATTAAATAATATGAAGTCTTTACCTTAAACTAAGAAGTCTCTAACAGGGAAGGCACATTTTGAGATATTGTTTAAGTTTTCGGATGATCTAATCCAAATGTGTGACTTGTGAAGTAGACACTTATTCTCTTGTGCTACTGATGTCTGATTATATTTAAGAACTCATAACTTCATTATGAGGTGATTGTTTGGTTAAGTATGTATTCTTTTTTGATGATATAGCTAAGTATGACTTATATCATAATGGATGCTTAGTTTATACCAATTACAATGAAAGGCTAAGGAAGTATGGACTTATATATATAAGTATGATCAAGTTTCGGTTGTGGCCTTACTTGAATTTGGATCTTATTACGACTGAATGTAATAGGAAGTAACTCAATTTGATGTGTTGTATTAAATATTATACAAGACTGTATGTTGAGTTATGAAGTATATTTTTCCTTAATTCTTACAAGTTATTATTATATATAACTTAGAGATATATGATGAAAAGGCCTATACCTTGTTAAGGTATTAATGGACTAATAAGAAATATACTAATTGTAGAAGTTATGTTTACAGACTTCTGTGGATTGGATATAATGTTTATTTTGTATCGGTAAATGGTTTTGGAGGACCATACCCTATGGTAAAAAGGTCTCAAACACCGATGCTATAATAACACCAAAGTGGTTTTTTTTGAAACATGGGGCCACACCCCAACAGAAAGCCAAAAATCTAGATAAACATATAGTAAACTAAGGTAGGGGCCAACCCCTATAAGAAGCCTAGAACCAACACAAAACAACAAAACAAGAGCATAAAAACAACCAAACAACAACACAAAAACAACAAACTAGTCTAACCTAGGGATTTGTCATAAAATTTGAGAGAAATCTTCAAAATTTTGTAGATATTAGTAGCAGTTTGCATGACCATGTCTTCACTTCGTTTGATGAGTGCTTTCTTCTTAAGATTATTCTTCTTCCAAGCAGTCTCCAGAATTCCACTCGCATCACAGACACGAATATAATCCAACACTACCCTATGAATAACAAGATGGTTGGATTGCATTTCTTCTAAGTGAGAAACTCTATCCTCTAGTTCCAGTAGGTGAGTGGAGAGATTCTCCATATTCTTCTCCAACTTAGAGAGAATAGAAGGATCCACACTAGTTTTAAGGCCTTCCTTGATCAGCAGGTCCACATTCTCTTCAATTTATTTAAGAGTCTCAGCATGGTGTTTGACCTACACCGATAGACCAGAGCTAGAAGGGGGATGAGGATATTTACTAAACTTTATCAATATATCCACTCCTATATTTTATTTTCCTTTGGAATTGTTGCAAAGAATTTGTTTTTTCGGGGGGTAAAAAAGTGGCTCATGGACATTAAGGTTCTTAGACCTAATTCTCGATTCTTTGAGGGGAGGGTAGAGAGGGAGTTGGGGCTGGAAGAAAAAATCAAGAAAATAATGATGTAACAAGAAGATAACCCCTTGGTGCAAGGGAAGGACATGTGTATGGACTTGAACTTCCTTAATAAAATTTTCAAGAGAGTGCATAATGTAAACAAAAAATCTCACCTTGTATGCACATCGGAAGTGATTCAACAAGACAAGATGATGCAAGGGAAACATTGAGAATATTCCTTCCAAGGTGACATAACGAACCACCATTTTTGCAACTTCATTATAGGGCTGAGGGATGGATGAGTAGAGGATTCTAGATTAGTCAATTTGTAGGGTATTGTCTCCAATCAAGAACCTCTGTTCTTTAGCATATTTATCAAATTTATTTCGAAAAACTTCACTCCTTCCATGCTCATGTCAGTGATGAAAGAAATAAATTATTTTGTGATGGTAAATTCATTTTCCTTGAAATGGATGACCCTATCCTTCAATTTAATTAGAAAATCCAAGGAGATGTGGACATCGTTTCCCTTAATCATCTACATAACGTCAGTAAAACCTTCAAAGCTTAAGATATTCCAAAATTCTGCATTATCCCACGATGAGCTATCCTCTATGGGATCCACTTTTCATGGAGGACCCCTCATTATGTAGTCGACTTAGTAAATAAATAAATATCGTCTTGACTACAGTTATGAAATATCCAAACCGAAGAGTCTTGGGTACCTGCAAATGAAACTTCCTTAGGACCCAACTCTTTTGGATGAGGAATGCAAATAAAGACCTTTATGGAAAGGCTCGGGATCAAAAGGCCATGAAAAATGAGCCATTTGGGAGAGTACATTTGTATAAGGAAAGAGTAACTACAATCATTTCTCCACACATGCCCTGTCATCCGCCTTAACATGATTAAAATGTTAAGTTTCCTTAGCTTCATTAATAATAATGGATTGGGGTGTGAGGGGATCTCCTCAAAATCATACCAATTTTTGAATTTATCCATGATGACCCCTTCATTTGCAAGTGAATCCGCCACCCCATTCCCTTCTCTATAGACATGAAATTTTTATGTTTGAAAATCCTTTGCATACCATCATAGATTCACTAATGAAATATTTAATGGTCTATGTAGGGGATGGGAACCAATAAGGTTATTAATAAAATTAAAGGAGTCCCCTTCAATAATTAATTTGTAGATGTTGAGATCCCTAATGTTCTAATTCCCCGAGAGAGCCTGCAGGGATTCAATATAATGGTTAGATTGTCTCCCATAGGGCTTGTATAGGAAGATATTGTGTGTCCTTGTTAGTTTTTGATGAGCCCTCCACCACCAAAAGTACAGGTTTCCCTTAGAGGCCCCATTAAATTTAAATTTGTGCCAATATTTTTATAGGGAATCCACTTTGAACAAGAGGCCTATAAATGTTGGGAGGATGGATATAATGTTACAACAATATAAGTATGGGCTTATATGGCTGTAATATTATTATTCCAGCTTTGACTCTTCTTGAGTTGATTGTAATTAGTTATGTTGAGTGGATTCAATATAACTCGTAGTGACATAAGTATGGGATTATATGGCTGTGGTATTATTATTTTGGTTTTTGTATTACTAGAATTGATTATGATATATTGGATTGAGTAGATACTTATGTAAAACATTCTACTCAGCCACCTTGATACTAGTAGATATTGGGAAAACTAAGGTTGAATACTTGCATGTCTTATTCTACTTATTACTTGTAAGCAATGATTCAGTTGGAATATGTGCAACTAAGTTATTATAATATATACTAGATGAGTATTATTTATTATAAATTATATTGTATGGTTTAAAGGTTGCTGACTTGTTTGGTTTGTAATGATAGACCATTGTGTAGTGACATTACCTAAAAAATGAAACATGGAATATTAACCTTGAGGTATGATTTATGCATTATGATTGTATTCTTATGTGGTTAAAGAAATAAATGTTTCAGGGATTCTTAAAATGGGAACATTAAATGAATATAAGCTTATAATGATTTAGTTATTCTTGAGAGGTTGCAACTAAGTTATAGTATTTAATTAAAGTAAATCCTTTTGTATTTTCAAAATTATTTCAAGAAAGGTTATAATTTTGATTTGTGATCATTTAGTTCGGTTAAGTAAGTGTAACCTAAATGTAGTTTTTCCTTTCATGAAATACTAAATGATTTAAGGTGTAAAGTGGGGTAAGGACTATTCATGCCAGTTTGTATAAAAATGACCATAATTTCATCATGCAGGTGAAGACGATCATTGAGATGGTAAGAAATAATTAGTTTGCTTGATTTGGTTGGTTGTACTATCTTCATTAATGAAAGGATTGTAATCTTAATGATCTATGTGAAAGACATAATTTGAACTTATGATTAGTTTGGGAAAAAATGAAAATGAAGAGTTGGCTAAGAAGACTGCAGTGATAAAATGAATGAACCCTGTTTAATATGTCACCTTGGACTTCAAAAGTAAATGGTTGATGATGTATTAAAAATGTATGACTTGTTCAATTGTATATGAACATGAATTTAATAAGATGACTTATTCTATATGAATAAGTACTTGAGACACTTTTGTTGTGGAATCAATAATGTATTATTGATAAATTATAAATCATTGAGATTTGCTATTATTATATGTATTGTGAAGTATTTATCAAGGATGTTATTTGAGTATAAATTTTTATTTATTTATGCATATATATTGCTTCAAACATTGAAATAACTACTATGACACGAGATCTGTTGAGTAGTTGATATCACCGAATCACAGCACCCCTGTGCATATACTTGAACTCACAGTGTGATTGGATAACATGGGTACTATCTCCAAGTTGTGGGACTTGCTACTTGAGATAGACCTCCAGAGAAAGCTGGTTCTTGCTCCTAAACTACCTGCCACAATCTACTCTAATGCAGGATAAGCTAACTATTCTAATCTAAATTTCCAAGGGACCAGGGAAAGAGAATACATAAAATGAAAGCCTACACTAAAGTGGTGATACACCAGAAAAGGAGGATGTGAGAGTAGTCTCCAAATGTGTGAAATACAAAGGCAAAGTGCACACTAGAAGAGGTGATGACAGTTCTCCATAATCTAGCAAAATGCATTCACAGCAGTATTCCAAGCACACACAATGATAATGAATTCCTGCAAGAACATAATAATAGACACAATATTCTTGTGGAAAGATAAAAGGGCAAGAAGAATGCAAGAAAACACAGCAGGGGAAGATACATCCACAAACTTGTATTTTATTGCTTCCTGGTATGCACAGTTCAGTCTATTACAAGATAAGGGCCTGGATCACCATGCAAGGAGTCCACTACAAGGGCCTGCAACACACTGGCTTCACAAAGCAATTTTGGCAGAGCTTTGCTACCCAAAAACTCCCTCCTTTACAATGAGCCCAACACTCCAATTTATAGAAAAAATGAGAAGGAAAAGAGAAGGGAAAATGGAAATCCCGAAATCTATCCTTCAACCACCTGTAAGAGGCATTAAATTGAGTGAAATGGTTATAAATTACTTGCAAAAGGCTCCCCATACTGTCCCATGTGCTGCAGCAGAGAAAGAATGATGACCATGCCTCTTAATTGCACTCCCAGCTACCAAATAAAACACTTTACGAACCCGGCCACGTTTTCTTAAAAAAATCAATCAATTTCTGATCAAATCTAGAATTTCTTGATTGTTTGCATCGGGCTCGGATCTATGATTCCAACAGTACCAATTTTTTGCGATTTCATTGAGAAATGCAAAATTTATGGCCTTCTGAGTGCGGGCAGCTATTTTGGGTCTGGCAGGTGTTTTTTGTCATTTGACGGGAATGAGCATTAACTGACTGGAGCCGAATATGTTTCTTTTATTTAAATATATCTATCCTCATTAAAATTAAGAAATCCAATTTTTGTGGCGTAGAGGACATCGTGCTCATTCCAGAAAGTCCAATTTTGTGAAAATCGGAGCTCGGAGTCAAAAGTTATGGCCGTTTGAAGTTCCACGGGTCAAATGTTGACTTTTCTCCTCTGCCTTCGGCTTCTTCGACTTTTCGCGTCCCACGCGTCCCTCTGTCCCATTTAGCACAGTGCTGAAATTTCCCATTTCGGCCGAACCGGCCGGTTCGCGTACTCGCGGCCCAGATGTCCCATTTGCTTTCGGACTGTTTGGGACAAATTTTCCCGATCGCCCGGTTCGGCGGTTCACGTCCTTTTGTCCCGCGCGTCCCTGACTGAAAGTTCTCATTTCGGCCGATCCAGCTGGTTCACGTACTTCGCGTACCTTCAGCCCAACTGTTCCGGGCTGCCTTGACTCATTTCGGCCGATCCGGCCGGTTCGCGTACTTTTGTCCCGCGCGTCCCGGACTGCCTGTTTCAACAGTTAGTCAATTTTTCAACTTTTCGGCCAGTTCGGATCTCCGCGTCCCGCGCGTCCCTTTGTCCCGAATGTCCCAAATGCTGCGCGGACCGCCTGGCCTTTCGGCCGGTTCGCGTCCAGATGTCCCGTCTGTCCCGACTATTGCAAGGACCAGGACTTAGCCATTTTTCATGATTTTTTCTGGCCCGAGCTTATTTTTTGCAATTTTTTCACATTTCCTCAGAACTTGCTCTCTTCTTCTTGGACAGGGGAGTTAGAAAAAATATGAGGGGACCCTAGAAACATGACTTTTTCCGACTCAATATAATTGCTTGGGACTAAAGAATTTGATGCATGTTATCAAAATTACCTTGAGGGGTGAATTTTGGATAACAAGTTGAATTCTGAAGATCTTAAGCCTCAAAATAGACCTATTCTGGTATAAGGAAACAAGGTGGGTAATTGCTAAATGGAATTACTAAGGTGATCCTTACAAACATATAAAGAGAATATGAATATGTATGTACGAATCCTAGTGAGTGAACACAAGCTATCATTTGATTATATGATTGTATAAGTAATGTTGAATTAATTAAATAATTACATTTCTTTACATAAGTACCTTGTTAAGAAAAAGAAATGGGTACTTAAGGAGTAAAAACCTGTAAACATTTATATTCTTGTTTACCAAAATTAAGGGAACAATATAATAGAGAATATAGTACCTTAATATGGAAGCTAGAGTGTTCGGGACACTTAAGCTAAATTAAGGCAAGCCTAGGTGATACATATATCTATCCTTGGGGAAAAATAAATATAGGTCATATAATATGTATTAACTTGGAGATGTTAATTATTGACCAAACTACATGATTGGGTTTTTAACCTATTCAAAAATGGCTAATGTAATCCTAGGTACAAGAATTAAATAATGGAATGTCACTCTCCTGTTATAGGTTTACATGGGCATGAATCTCACTTAACAATATAGGAATCATTGTTAAGAACAAGATAAGGAATACAAATAAAAATTAGGACCACATTTAGTTTAGGTTTAAAGGCATCAACCTTGAAGGTTATAGAGCCTATAGTCCATTATGAGAACTACCAACTAATAAGTGGATAATGTGATGATGGGCTATTGCTGATATCTGTTAAACACTAAGTACATAGTAATGTCTTAGAAAAAGTGTTAATGTGAAAGATACCTGAATAGAATTCTAAGTTATCATAGTGGCATATCTTCCTTTTGGTAATTCTGGATTTGTACCTTGTACGAGACTTGTAGCTGTTTATAGCACTATTGTTGAATGCTAATTCATATATTTGATTAAGTGATTAAGGCAAGATGAAAAGTTTCCAATGGCGAGTATGCCATCATGGAACTGAGCATGGAATACATGTCTCTGAAACTTTGTGCAAAGTAGTGTAAGATGTTGATTACATTGTCATGATTTCACCAAAATCTAAGTTGCATGGGATGCCAAATGAGAATTCCATGGAGGAACCCAGGTAGACACTTAGAAAGCATCACTTAATTATCAATACTTGATAACGGAAAAAACAAAGGATACACTTGATGTATTGGATCATAAAGATTTTTGAGAGGGATCAAGTAGGATTTGTATATTCTCATGCAAATGCACATGGTTTATGATAGTTATCGGAATGGATTGCATCAAGATTTATGTTTGATTTAAATATATGGGTATTTAAATCATGAAGAATAAAGTTATATAAAAAAATTCCCTACATGAGAAGTGACAAAATTTGATGTTACAAATAGATTCTCCAATGCACGCAAGTTGAAGTTTGATGCAAATTTTTAGGAAAAATATTATTGCTCACATTTGTTATACCCGCTAACCTCTCACAAGTTTTTTTAAGTTTTCTCTATTAGCATTATGATCCTATTATTTAGGATCTTAGTTTTTGTAGTTTTGGATATATAATAGCAAGCTCTATGTATGCCAATACAAATGTGTGAATAATATTCTTATTTACTATTGATTAAATCTAATAATTTCCTTTTATTTGACATCAAAGAAAACTTTTCTCTCTAAAATGGAACTTTGTTCTTAGGCTTTCTAATGGGAAGAGATCAACTTACTATTTCCCGGTTTATGCGAATTAAATGCTGTTTTTTTCACTAAAAATCTCATCGAGATGAAGATCATAATAAACATATCTAACGCCAAGTAGTTTGATCATTCAATTTGTGGTAAATTTATTGTGTGTGCATATTCATAGTGTCTACAATATCTTCTTAGATCTTGTTATTCTTGTGCTGAGCATTTGTTTGGATCACTATTGCACAATTTTGTAATACGTAGAAAGCATCAACCTCTTCAACTATCTAGATATGTTCTTACCTCTTTGAGAACAATTTATTATAAAGTTCCAAATTTGTGCTCATCTCTTGGAATTGAATTCATTCTAGCTTGTTACGAGCTCACATTTGGATCAGTTTCCTTGTCATGATCGCGTGACATTGCCATTCATATTAGTCTTGATAAAAGCTGTTGCATTTGGTTCATGAGATTTTGTCTTTTCCATTTAACACGCTTGTACCTCCCTAAATTTTTACGCATCGAACACCATTTCACCACCAAATGCATCAAATATTTAAATCTCCTTTACCTGCAAACACGTCACAAATTTCTGTTATAAATAAACTACCACTTAATTCACCATGTGAGTTAAAGTGATTTTGTAATAAAGTAATATTTTTAATTACTTTAGTTAGCTTAGTCAATAATGGGTTGTTAGCTATATTGTCTCATTCCTATTTTTGAGGATGATGTTTATTTCTTAGTTTATTATTCTCGGATGCATTCATATAGGGGAAGTTAGGGGCAATAAGTTATTCTTGCATATTTTCTTAGTTTAGTTGATTTTTTTCCATTTATTATGGAAGAGATAGAATTTGTCAAATATCTATAAATATTGGAGCTCTCTCTTTTGATTACGAATGCTTGAATTTTGATATTAATAAAATACACAAGCACCATATTGTTTATGTGTAAAGATTCTGTGTCAAATATTCTTTTCAAGTATTAATTGTCAAGATTTATTTCATAAGATTTATTTCATTGTCAAGATTTGGTATCCAAGCCGGAAGAGCCTAAACCTATGAGTGCTAGGGAGTGTAGGAAGTTTGAGGAAGGAGGACTAAGAAGATTGAGAAATGAGGGGCCAAAGTTTCCCCTAGCCTCTTCACAACCCTTGTCCCTACTCCACACATAAGCGTGCATGCAAAAATTACACAGAATAATGATTTTTTCAAACTACAATTATAGGCCAGCATATATGGATGCACCTCCAATATCTGTAACAAAAAGTGATTGTATTAATTTGTTTTTTAATATTGTTCATGCATACAAAGTATTTAAACAAAACTAGATACAATTATTTCAGGGGTTTTTCTTCTTTTCTAATTTAGAGATCCCCTTTAGTGTGATTTAATTCTTGGACCCCTAATTTTGGAGGCACCACTATTTGATTCTCGTGTGTAGGTTTAATTTTAATAAAAAAACAAAGTTTGAATATCCACCACCGAATTGCAACCTGCATGTAGCTGTGTGCTTTGCATATATTTATGGATTCACCTTCTAGACTGTGGATTTACATGATTGATTCACACTTGTAAAAGAAAAAAATGAGCTAGATACTGATTTTGCCAAACATCTTCAACTCCGCAATTGAAGCTATCATTGGAAAATTCGAGCTCCATTCCTTTGCGACCCTACATAATAGAGATTTTAAGGTAAAAGGGAGGCGGATATCTCAAAGCCATGGAGAAACCAAGGCACATGCAAGCCAGGTAAGCCCTAATCGGGCTGCATTTTTTTAATTTCCGTTTTAAAAAAAAACTTCCATTTTTGGATTTTATGAAAAAAATAGAAGGAAAGAAAATAATTTTCCATATTTGGAAAGGGGTTCGGAAAGATATTGAAATTGGAATTCGTACATGTCATAAATTTCAACTGGAACCTAGGATTGAGGTGCCATTTTTTTAAAGTGTGTGTTTTTGCGAGCTCTACGCCTTGCTCTAGTTTTTAATAAGCTTTGTCTTGTAAAAATTGTAAAAATAGAGGTTATTTGTACTTGAAAAGAGGTCAAAGATTCCAAAATTTTAATTTTTTCAAATCGGCCACAGAGCCAAATTTATAATAGGTCCAATAGTGCCAACTATTGTAAATGATCGAAAAGCATTCCCACAATAAATAAAATATTATTTTTGGGGGGGTGTGCTTGCTTTAAGGTGGAAAAGTGTTCAATTTTTTCTTGTATTGTTTATTAGTCTTCATAATGGCTGCAATTACGGCACCAAAATTCTTTTGCTAGATTCTCAACTTTTACATTTTTATAATTACCCAACATGGAAAACACAAATCTACACACAACTTGATTTTGAAAATCTATAGTCAATTATTTCTAGTACATTAACAAGATCTTCAACAAATGTTACAAAACAAGCTACATTCGATCGTATAAATCAAAAAACAAAGTTAATAATCTTGTTTAGTGTTTCAGATGAGGTATAACCTCATATTCGTGAGGCCACAACAATAGTAGAATCTTAGGAAAAGTTGAAAATAATATATTAGTCCAAAAATAAGAACACAATGCTTCATCTCTAGAGTCAACTATTGAGTTTGAAAATGCAACCAACTGGGAAAGTTGAAATGTTTTTTTAGAAGAGTTGCAACTTTACATGCATCACTTTAAGCTTTGGAAGAAGAAGTAACTCGACACATTACTCATTCCTATAGTTTCGAGAGCTCTTCCTCCTTATTATAGGATTTTTGTGACCACGTTAAACATAATTGGTCAAACAACAACTTTTGAAAAGTTAGTGAATATGCTACAACAAGCAAAAGTTATTCACTTAACTAATGAAACTAAAGAACATGCACTTTCTTCTAATAAAAAAGGCAAGAAATAAGGTAAGTCTAGTAAACATCCTTCGAAGCAAGGTAACACTCAACAAGGCCAAAAGGCCCAACAAAAGTGTCCTATTTGTGGTCAAAAGGACATGAGTTAAATAATTGTTGGTACAACACATTCTAACAAGGATCATCAAGTGACAACATTTCCAACAAGGATCGTCGGGCCAACAACGGAGAAAACATGAAAAAATAATCAAAATTGGAAGAAGAAACCAAATCAACAAGGAAATGTAGCTGAACAAGAAGATCAATTTGATGATGATGACTTCTGTATCATACATAGTCAAATGAAGTATCAAATTCTACAAATCAAGTTTGGTATGTCGACTCAAGTGCAACTCGACACATGACAGAAAAAGAAAGATTGGTTCTTCACAATGAATAAAAGACCCACAAAAATCATGTCTCTTTGGGTGATGATACATCATACATCGTTGAAGGCATTGGTTCCATTTCAATTCCACTTAGGCAACATAATTACAAAATTACAGATGTATTGTATGTCCTCGGTTAACCAAAAATTTGTTATCCATGAGTCAATTATTAGATCACAATCTCATAATTGACTTTGACTGTAAAGGTGGTAAAAAGATGTGCATAATTTGAGATAAGTCGCAAAGCTCAAAAATTGTTGCAAAATCTTCAAATGTGGGAAAAATGTTTCACTTGGATTTTGTTCAACGAAATGATCATGCACTTGTAGCTAAGGATACATCATCAACTCAACTATGGCATCGAATACTTGGACATGTGAGTTTTGGCTATCTTGACACACTTATTCGATACAACATGGTTACAAGTTTTCCACATATAAAAAGGGGTATAGATAAATGTCAACATTTTTTGGAAGGAAAACAAAATAGAGCACCATTCAAACATAGTACATTTCAAGAAATGAAAAATTTGACTTGGTACATACCGATCTGTGCATACCAATGAGACATAACCACTATGGTTTTCAATATTTCATGCTCTTTGTTGATAAATTTTCAAGGAAAATGTGGATATATTGTCTTCATACAAAATACAAAGCTTTTAAAACTTTCAATAATTTCAAACACTAGGAAAATCAAAACACTCCACTCAGATCGAGGGGGTGAATACACTAACAATGAGTTCAATGATTTTAAAAACATATGGCATTCTTCATCAAATAGATCCTCCTCACACACCAAAACAAAATGGTGTTGTTGAAAGGTGAAATTGTACTATTATGGATATGGTGCGATGTATGATTGATGATGCAGGTTTATCCAAAACATTTTGGGCTGAAGCAACTAAAACGACAATCTATCTGCTAAATAGAGTTCCCACTATAGCACTTGATGGAGTAACACCAAAGGAAGCATGGTCAAGGTATAAGCCATCTATTTCACACCTTAGAGTTTTTGGATGTAAAGAGTATGCACATTCCTAAGAAAAAAAAACTAAGCTTGATATGAAATCGAAAAACTTATCTTCTTGGGATATAATGATGAAGCACTTGTATATAGACTTATGGATCCAAGAACAAGGAGGGTATACACTATTCGGGATGTTGAGTTATTTGAGAAGAAAAAGATGATGTTCATTCCATACAATCACATGATGAAAAAATCATCCCTACAAAGGTGAAAAAGAGGATGGTAATCACTTTGATAATGACAAGTGATGATGGGGAAGATGGTGAAATTAAACCTCACACAAGAACCACAAAAATTATGCCTAAATGGTATACAAGTATGATGAGAGATGGAAAAATGGATAGTACCCACTGAGACATGTACCACTAGAATGAGGAATTATAGTATGGCTTGAAATGAGGTCAATTTGGCCTTAATGGGTAAAGTTTTGAAACTACTAAGTTGTCCATAGTTTGAAGCCCTACGATCTAAATCTTGGAAAGATGTTACATATACAGAATATAAGTCACTTATGAAAAATAATACATGGTTACTTAAAAATTTTCCACCAGGGAAAAATATGATTTAATGTAGATGGATCTTCAAAACGAAGTACAAAGCAGATGGAAAAATTGATAAACACAAGGCTAGACTAGTTCTTTGGGATATGCTAAAAAAAGGGTATTGATTATGAGGAGACTTTTTCTCCCATAACTAAGATTAAAAAGTTTAGGTTAATATTTTCTCTAGCTGCACAATTTGGTTGGAAAATACACCAAATGGATGTGAAAATTTCCTTTCTTAATGGTGATTTACAGGAATAATTTTACATGACTCAACTAGAAGGTTTTTCATACCAGGTAAAGAGGAAAAGGTATGTAAACTCATAAAATCACTATATGGTTTAAATCAGTCTCTTAGGTCATGGTATATTAAAATCGATGAGCATCTCATCTAACATGGATTCAATAGGAGTCCATACGATCCTAATCTCTATCTCAAAATCAAGGGGGTGGGGAGATAGTGACCGTTGTAGTATATGTTGATGATCTAGTCATCACTGGAGGATCAATGAGGATGATTGAGTCATCAAAGAAAGCTCTAACTTGATTATTTGACATGACCGATCTCAAGTTTCTGCATTATTGTCTTGGACTTAAATTTTGGCAAAGAAAGAATCATATATTTGTGTCACAATTGAAGTACGCCAAGACAATGCTCTCGAGTAGTTCAATATGATGGGTTCTAAACCAATTTCCACACCTATGGAGACAAGACTTAAATTTTCTTGAACATATTCATCACCAAAAGTAAAGGTAACTCTCTATCGGTAGTTGATTGGGAATCTCATCTACTTGACTTAAACTAGGCCGGATATCGGCTATGCGAAATCAACTATCTTTCACATTTCATGCAAGAACCAAGGGTTTCTCACTGGAAAGTAGAAAAGTGGATACTGAGGTACATCGGAGGAACTATGGACTATGGCCTAGAATACAAGAATAACGATAACTTCTTCTTGACAAGATATTCGATTCGATCATGTCGGAAACATAGCTGATAGGAAATTTACTTCAAGATTTGTATTCTTTTTGGGATCTAGACCGATATCATGGAGGAGTAAGAAGAAGACTTGTGTTTCAAGATCCTCCATAGAATTAGAATATCGTGTAGCAGGTGGAGTTATCTATGAAGTGATATGGCTCCGACGTATATACTTGAAGGATTGAGAATACTATAGAAAGATCTAATAATCCTTCATGTAGACAACAAAGGAGTAATAAAACTTGTTCGAATCTATTTTTTCATGAACACACCAAAAATTTGAGGTGCAAGTACATTTCATTCGTGAACATGTCCAAAACAACAACATCCAGCTTCAACATTGTTCAATAGAACATCAACGTGCATATATCTTTACAAAGTCTCTTGCACGTCCTAAATTTGAGGCATTCAGAGTATTTATCTCCTATTCACTTTAGAGCATGATGAATTAAGGGGGAATGTTAGAAATAAACTAACACTTAATTCACCATGTGTGTTAAAGTGATATTGTAATAAAGTAATATTTTTAATTACTTTAGTTAGCTTAGTTAATAATGGGTTGTCACCTATCTTGTCTCATTCCCATTTTTGAGGATAATGTTCTTTCCTTAGTTTATTATTCTCAAATGCATTCTGTAGAAAGGCGATTAGGGGCAATAAGCTCTTCCTACACATTTTGTTAGTTTAGTTGATAGTGATTCATATATTGTGGAAGAGATAGAAGATGTCCAATATCTATAAATATTGCAGATCTCTTTTGATTGTAATGCTTGAATTTTTATATTAATAAAATAAACAAGAACCATCTTGATTCTATGTCAAATATTCTTTTTCAAGTATTAATTGTCAAGATTTATTTCATTTTCAATAATTTCTTCTTCAAGCTCTTGTGAATTGAATTTTTTTCCATTCTCGTCACTCATGTTCATTTGAATGCAATACACTCTCTTTGGCGCATCTAAAACTTGGACATCTTAGGACAATCCATGTGTATGTATAGATATTCCCAAGAGGAATCAAAGGCTCACTAGATACAAACATACGTTGTCAATGCAACATTCCACATGTAAATTTAGAAGTCTAGGGTCGAAAGGTCATACTAATCAATGTTACTTGTGTTTAGTTTATCAAGTCTATAGATTTGTTAATTTTTCCTTACGTGGGTATAGTCTAGAATTATTCAATGATATTCAAGTCTAGAGAATGGTGTATGAAGTCATATGAATGTGTTTATTATCCTCCTAAATAGAGTCTAGGTTGTTAAATTGATATTGTCATTAAATGTCAAATGTTATTTTAGACATTATGGTCCGTTGTTTAATTGATAAAGTATAATTGTCAAAATTTTATTAAAAGTAATTAAAGATTACTTTGTTAATTATTAAGTTATTTTGTTATACTCATAGTTTTTCATTGTAGGTATATTGTCAAGATTCATTGTAAATTGTCAATTTTTGTGTCATTGTGTCATTTAGTGTCAGTATTTTCAAATATTGTAAAAACATAAAAAAATTACCTCACTTTTAGCCGGACACATTTTCAAAGTGGCATCCGACATCCAAGTTGAACTTGAGGGGGCATTCTCAAATGAGCTTCAAACTAATATTTAACTGAGATAACAATAGACAAATGGAGGAAAACTACGAACTCTCATCATCACGCCAATGACGGGGCCGCTTCATTGATTTGGTGGCACATGTGTGCTTTTGCTTTAGAGTGGTGTGCCTTATTTTAGTGTGCAACATGTTTGATTTCTAGTTTTAAGTTTGTGTATGAGAAACATAATTTAGCATATTTTCCTATGTAATTCCCGAAGAGAGATAGTGATGAGAGTTGATGATACTACTGCAACATTGTGATATTGTGGTTATTAGTAATCCACTAGAAAAACTATCCAGAGGTTGTTGAACTGTCCTAAAAAACCATCTGTTGTGTGGTTGTTGGTTAACAACTTGGAAAACCATCCAATGGTTATTGGTATTGTCCTAGAAACCATCCAAATCATGAGTAAGCTACGAAGCAACACTTTGTAGTATAAGGCAAGTTTTCCCCATGTTTGCACTAGGGGGGAATATTATGAAAAAATGTTACTGCTCACATTTTTTATACCCGCCTAACCTCTCATAGGTTTTTTATTTTTCTCTCATTGTTATATTCCCATTATTTAGGATCTTAGATTGTTGTAGTTTTGGCTATATAATAGCCAGCTCTATGTACACCAATACAATGTGTGAATAATATCGTGATTTACTATTGATTAAATGTACTCATTTCCTTTTATAGACAATGTAGACTTTGTGAGTACCATACACTAAGAAAGAGATATGTGTATCCAGCAAGTCTTCCTATATAGAGAAGTTAATATTTGATGATGTAAACATTAGCTCCATGAGCTTGGCATGTTGGGGACATAGGCACATATAAGGTATACATCTACCTTAAGCCCATGTAGACATCTGTAATTTAGCTTGAGAAATTTAAATACTTAAATTGCGCTAAGTATCCCCTTTCCCACAAATTGACGACATATCGTCAATAGCACATTTTTTCTTCTATTTCCATTAATTAACTACATTACACTAGTTAATTAACCCTTTTATCCAACAAATAAGCCAATTAATGACCTTCTATTAATTAATCCTCCCTTCTATCTAGACTAATTAATTATTATTAATTAATTAGCTTCCTCTTCCATTAAATCAATAAATCATCATTTATTTGATTAAATTCCTCCCATAGTCTAAATCATGCTAATTATTCCTCTAAAAAGCTTCTATAAGCTTGCACACCTATTAATTAATCACTTTGGTTAATTAATAGACCCCCTCAATTCCCATGGGTCACTAAAGGACAAATTAAACTCTCATAAGGTTGACTTAACCCTCCCTAAACCTTCCTTATCCACAACTAACCCAACCTCTCTATTATCCCACATGTAAAGGGATGTAGAGATTCTTGTATCCATTGGGCTATATAAAGATCCCTCCTCCTACCTTTCTTCTTACACCTAAATGAGTATAGAGCCTAAGATATAGCCATTTTCATCATCTTAGAGTATTCTTCATTGGAATAACTAGCTATCTTCATTTCTTGCATTCATCCATCCAAGTTTTGAAGTCATGTGTAGATATGTCAAATGGTCTTATAGCCATAGATTGACAAGAATTCATTCTTGAAAACCTTGGGATTCAAACATATAATCAAACCTTTGATTGCTAAGGATTTGAATAGGTTCATTTCATTTGATTAACATTCAATAGAGATAGAGATTAATGGATTAACATGTTAGTTTGAATATTTGTTCATGTTCTAATGCAAGGATGTTGGTAGATTAGTATTGTTTAAGCTCTAAGCATGATAGTGCATAAGTTTTGATTTAGCTTTGTTTTAGGACTACTAGGTGTTAGTTCTAATTCTTTTGGCATAGCTAACAAATTTTTGCACACATTTGGCACGCCATGTGGGACCGATCCTTTTTCCCCTTAGCATTATAGTTAATTTTTTGTTATTTCAACATTTGGCTAACCCTTAATATGCACATGTGTAAAATGATGTTAAAATTCTTATGATTTTGTTAACCTTACATGTGTGGAGTCTTATTTAGAGCTTTAATTTTGATGGGTTATTGTCAATTTTGAGCTAACATGTTAAAATTTGAAGCTTTTTGAACTTGTTTACATCATTGGGCTGTATTTTAACGTCATCACCAGGTACAATTTTTGTAAGAGGGTGCAGGTACACAAAACCATGCTCAAACACACAAAACCATGGACCGGTGGTAATCCCAACACACATACACACTATTGTAGTAATGTACCTTGTTGTTGTCAAAAACCTATCAGGCTAGTGCAGGCACCCTAAAGGTAGCGCATGTACCCTTATGCTAGTGCACATGCTTTGTGTCTGTAATAGTGGTGCATGCACCCTTATGCTAAGCGCAAGACATATCTTGGCTAGTGCACATGCACTATCATAACTTTTGTACCTTATGTTTTGCTTCCCATGTGCACACATCTATACCCTCGTGTAGGCATCTCTCACGTAGTGCAAGCACTTTGCGGACTTGCTTTGAGTTTACACGAGAGGGGCGCGGACACCATAACCCACATGCACACACCCTAACTCGTGCGCAGTACCTCAGTCTGGGTTTGCATATCAATTTTGTGTTTAGAAAGGTTTGTACCACTAGATGCTAACATCATTGCATGTTTAATCTAATTAATTTTTTATTTTGTGTATGCTTAATCATAAGAGTAAGTTTGTGTATGCTCTTCCCTCGTGTCTTTTGGGGTGATCTTGGGAATCAAAAACAATTCTTATATCTTTTATTACTTTGAAAAACATTTAGAATGTCCAAATTGGGTCAAGATGTATGTATTTTGTGTTTGAATTAAGTATTTTCCATTTGTTGATTTCTTAATTGGATTTTACGTCATGTATGCTCTTCTCTTGCGTTCTAGGATGATCTTGAGAATCAAAATGACATTTATTCTTTTTATGCGTATGGAAAATTACTAATCCATTGTGTAGAACCAAAAATACTTGTCAAAGAAAGGAGGAGTCAAGACAAAACAAAACTACTAATACAGTTTTCGTGTAGGTTGCCAAAAGGTGTTCAAGAAAACCACATCAAATTAAACAAGATAAAAAACACACCACAAACATCACACTGTATTTGCAGGTTCGGATAAGGGTACGCCCGTCATCTTAAAACTAGGACATAACCCCTTTGGCATAATCCTTAAGCTACAACAATGGGGGTGGTTCTAGGAACTCAAAGTAGTCCACGTAAGAGGGAACCTTGTGGATGAAACGAGAAGTGCTCCACACATCTACTTGACTAGTATACACATGAGATTTAGCATCAAATTTATCTGTATCACGACCCCAATGAGAGTACATGATGGGTGCATTTATCACCCATTGTTCTTGAAGGGGGTAATGTAAAGCAAAGATACTCTAAGAATTAGTCGGTGTGAATTTTATTTGAAAATCGATCTCACTCTTAGATAACTTGTGACACCTAGTTGAGTGAACTACCTCAGGAAGTTATCTTTGACCAAAAGCCAACTTGGGCCATATCAAAACTAATTTGAGTTGAGAGTCATTATTCATCACGAAACATGTGAAGTGTTACTTTTGCTTAGTTTTTACTCACCCTAAGACGAGGTGAAACTCTGCCAAAGTGAGGCCGATATATTTTCAACCCTAATTGATATACTTCCTTAAATTTCTTTTGACACTTAATTGATTAGAAGAAGAGTGAATACCCTTGTGTTATTAATTAATTGTATTCGCCACTTGTGTGTTCGTTTAAGCTCATCCATGTTTGTGGCTGAGTTGTTAAATGTCTAAATTGTGTGGAGACGTTTTTATATCATTGGTACCCAAGTCAAGATCGTCATCATAGTTAGGCTTGGTTCATCACTTTGGCTCTCCTTTGAATGGTTATCTTGTCTATATCGTGTCACTACAATTTTGGTATTTATGTCTTGTTTCTTGTAAAATTGACCTAAATATCTATATTGTGATGCTATGATATATACACTTTAACAATTCTTAGGTATACTATAGCTTTTGTTTGATGCCAATTACTACCTCGATTTCGAAAAGTGTGAGTTTTACCACTTGTGCGTGTTATATCAATACTTTACTTTCTTGCAAAGTTTGGTTAACATATCTTGATGAAATTGTTGTGTCACTAATAATCGTAATCGACACTTTTTGGAATATAGGTCTTGATTGGATTTGGGCTTGATTTTAGTATACTTTGTTTGGAGATCGTGTTAACTCCTTGTTATTACTTACGCCTTGTTCATTCCTTTGAACTCGACATAAGTAGTGAAATTTTTTTAATCATCTTAAAGCACCAACTACCTTTTTGGAAACAAACTTAGGAAGTACATCATTTGATTAATTGGTCTAGAACTAAACATTGTGTGATTGTATCTTGTTTATCACTATCAACTTATTCATTTAGAGCAATCACTTTGTCACATTGATACTTTGAAATTCATTATAATTATTGAACTCTTGAAATTCTTTTTATGTTTCACTTAGGCTTAATCATTATCTTTTGAACACATTAAAAACACCTTAGTGAAACTCTCATACATCATGGCCCCTAAAACAATATTAGGAGTCAAAAAGTAGGCATTGGAAACAAGACAAACACAAACTTGGGAAACTTCAAACAAATAAGGGTCAAATCCCTTTATTGGCCATGATCTTGGGCCTTTATTTTCCACAAAGAAAGAAATGGAGGAGATGGTAGATCATAGTGGTGATGAGTTAGAGTCACCACACACCGAATTTGACTTTAACCCCGTCTTTTAGACAAGTTCCTTTGTAGAAGCAAATATAAGGTGTTAACACGAGTAGTGGAATTAGGAGCGAGAATGCCTATAGAACATGAGACAATACCACTAATGAACGAGGATAATGAAAAGGAACAACCTATCATTAACATGGAAGATACCCAAACACATGGACACACTTGCACGTCCAATGCAAACATTTGGGCTCGTAAGACACAAATGGACAAGAATAGAAAGTCTTTCATGAAGCTACAGAAGCCATAAATGAACTTGCTCTAGTTAGCCTCAAGGATTTGGAAATAAGGAAGAGGAATGATTGTGTGGTGTTGTATGGCCAACTCTGTGTTAAGCCTTTCAAATTCGTGAGAATTTACACTCTCCTTGAGGAATCTAGCATGCAGCATGTTCCTACATCAATTTCCATGGCGTGAAAATGGACTCCCTCGAGGGGATGGCTTCAGGAATATATATTTTTAAAATGGATATCGTTGACCTAGCTTCCTATAAGTTATCTCAGCCGTGTAGCTAGAGAAGTAGAAGGAGCTCTCTGAACATTGTGGGATTGTAATTCACCGAAGCTGTGCAGTATGGCGATATTGCGGGAAAATGGTTGCATGTATCTATCGATCGCCTCAGTTATATCTTTGAATCGTCTTCTGTATTTATTTTTATTGATTTGATGGATTTTTGTTATGTTTTGTAGGTAGAGCAGAAGGATGGGGGACCAAAGGCTCGGATTTACCATTCAATTGCAATGGTGGGGAAGAAGGCATACGTGTTCGGAGGAAGTGGAGCCCCGTGTGCTCGTCAACAACGTCATGCACGTATTTTATCCTGATCAGAGTTCGTGGTCCGTGGTGGAGGCTAAGGGGGTGTCGTCCCCTCCGAGGGTGGGCGTCACCATTACCTCCATCAGTCCCCTCATCTACATCTTTGATGGTAGGGAGAAAATATAACACCAAGAGCTCAATCACTTCTATTCTTTTGAAACCCGCTCAGGGGAATGGATGCTCATTTCTTCAGATGCCAACGGCCCGCCGCACCAGTTTTTCCCCTATCTCCCCACCTTTTTCAGGATTTACCCCTCTATATGCTTGTTATTTTAATTGAATGAAAATATGTGGAGGAGCAGACGACAAACAGCTGTATGTATTCGGCAGCTGTGGCCAAATCGGGAAGTTGAACGATCTGTGGGCGTACACATCTCATGCTAGGCCTATTAGGGATTTAAAACAAAATATTGTTCTTCAAAGAATCATTAGGCAAATTTTCAAATCTTTAATATCTCCTCTTTGGCAAATGGAATAGAATACACAAAATAAATTGTATCTTGTAAAAATTTCAAAACTTTTCCCTTGCTCCTTTTTAGAAGTTCTTCCCCTGCTCTTTTTTAGGAGTATCACGTGCTAAAATGGGAGCTTTAGAACATGGTACAGACATCCATCAAATAATAATTGAAAGTCTATTGTTATGTAATGTTGTGGTTACAAGTGCTCTGGTAGATCTGTACGCAAAATGTGGGAGCATACCAATTCTAATTCAAGTGCAATTCGTTGTGAACATTTAATTTAATTAAATAAAAGCAGTATTGTAGAAAACATTCCTCCAATTTGTAATGAGTACAAGTTTATACCAGATACATCAATAAAACAACTCCTCAAAAGGACAGATAGCTATGCAATTGGAACAATTGTTGTTGTTATAACTTCTACAAATAAAGTTGCAACGCAATTCATCTTTGAAATTAAATATGGTCACTCTGCAGACGACAAAGCACATGTATGTTTACCCCTTTCTATACTCTTCAACATTTTTCCATCTCTTTCATTACTATTCCTTAAACAACACCTAAACATTTCAACACTTCGCTTGATGCAAGGTATACTTGTTTGAGACATTTGCACCATTGTTCAATACAATTGAGCAACAACTTTACAAAAAGAATCTCCAATTTATTTGTTCAAGAACTTAGTCAAGCGAAACAACCCCAACAAGGCATTAAGGACATGTCAATCAACATTTATCACCCCTCTCAAAGAAAAACATGAACTTGAAAATATGTACGCATTGTTGAACACAACATTTGACAAAAGAAAAAAGTAAATTTTGGCAACCTAGAATTCAATTTGATACATTTTTTATATTGATTACTTCCCATTTACTCTCTCATTCCATATTTAGCTACTTTTTCACTAATTTCCATCTCTCCATCTGTCATCATCGGTTCTCAGGTACAATATTCATTTACTGTCTCCAACGTCTACTCCAAGCCATTTCAGCTTGTATGCAACAAGTGCAACTTCGAATTGACAACTTTCTTGCACCACAAAAGATAACAATAATATGCACAAATTACATCCACGAAATTTCTTTTCATTATGTTCACTAGTTGATATGTACTATAGCAAGCACATAAGGCACAAGTGTCAAATGCACTCTTTTTCCCCCTAGCCAAATTGTTTCCCACTCTGACTACTGACTCCTAAACAATACGTTCAAAACAAAAGCTCCACCGTGCACCTCCTCCATACTTTCACTGCCCAATGAATCTTTACACTCAATCAAGGTAACATCATCCTTAGTGTTAACAACAACATCCACCAACAAGGTATACAATTATCAACACACATACACTCACACTTTCCTCATCTATAAAATATGCTTCAAAAAATTGTTGCAACTAACATATCTATTTTTTTGGTCTTTATAGATACATCTGCAATGCTCAACTTGCATTTTTGAAAAAAGCCTTCACATATGAGAACTATCTTGCACCAACATAATAATGTCATCGTATCACTAAACATGGAATACATTTTTGTAATTGCTAGCATTGTCTCCCACATACTACTAAAATTGTAACATGCATTTTGTCAATTTCAACATTTGTATATATACTATTAGTATATAAACACTTAGGCCTCTATATTTATTCAATTACGTTTCATCCCAATCTCAAGATGTGTGTACATAGTTGTGTCCCAGCTATTTAATTTTGACTCCATAGCTTGGTCTGCAATTACTTGTTGCACTATTGTTTGGGGTTTGCCTATAAAAATCCCTTGAAATTTGGAGATATCTTAGGATATAATGAAAGAAAAAATAGATGTTGTAACAACATTCACAGAATAACAAATTACTTTAACAAAAAATAGATGTTGTAACAATATTCAAAGAATAACAAATTACTTTAACAAAATGCAACTCCATTTTCCTCCTGCTTCAGGTGGATCCACCATTCATAGCCTTGTTTTATATAATTTTATACGGATTCTATACATATTTAATTTTAAGAATATGATTGTAAGAATTCTCACCATACTTAAAATAAATAAATATTAAAGGTCCATAAAATCTTCATTCACAAGTTTGATTATATGTAAATATTTTTATAAGAAACAACTCATAAAACAAATTAATTTTTGGGAGGCTCTTGCTATTTCAAATCACATCCATTAGAATGTTACTTACGTAAACCTAATTATTGGCATCAACATTTCTAACAAAAACATCACCTCTGTAACTCGTTTCTGAAACCAAAGAATCTTTACACCTAATAGAAGGAATAACAATGTTATTCAATTCTTAGTTTAAGTCTCAAAAATTAACATTCCCATATAACTAGACCTATTACAGAAAACCAATCTGTACCATTTTGGAAATCACACACCTGAGACTACCACAACCTCACAGCTTCATCCACAATATCTTTGAATTCTTCACAATTTCATAATGGATCTCGAAGTACATAAGTGTCTCACTTGGTAGGTAATAATATATTTAAAATTGATTGATAAATATTTTATTATTATTTAAAATTTGAAGTAAATTATGAAAAAATTGTATCTTTATATATATAAAATCTTGAATATATTTGTCTCATGAATTTTTTTTTTTGTTGTGGAATATTTTTATAGCAAAAAAATAACAAAAAGTGGAATAGAATTTATTGTTTTAACTACCAAGGGTTGCACCTATGCTAACGCTATCTCCAACAATAGGACACAAGGACAAGGATGAAATTTGATCGACGAATCATACACAAATAAAATGATTATCCCATTCCTCACCTATAATCTAAGATTTCACAAATTAAACTACCTATAAAACCTATGAAAATTCCAAATAACAAAATCACTAGGCATCAATTGAGTGAATAGGGGAAAGGACCCTATCGTAGTGCATGCACCAAAATATGTATACTTTTTTTTTACCATAGCTTGCTAAAGAAAGTAATAATAGTTCAATTTTTTTATTAATGACACCTTTTAAAAATCAATTACAATATCACACATGGGTGTGGTCCTCTTTAAAATGTTTTATACTAATTTTCTTTATACTATATCAATTTAAAATCTACTTTTCCTTCCTAATAAGTATTTGAAATAAAAATGGTGGTATGACATACTATACATTGATATAATTTTTTTTTTGATAATACACCTACATATATCTAGGCACACCTAAAATTAAATAGAATATTAATTACTAGCAATCACACATGAAATGTATAATGGAAACACCGAAGGGGATCTATTGAAGGAGTCAAATTGGAGGAAGAGAAAAAGTGGGAGAGGAATGGGGAAACAATGTGAAACTCAACCCTCCAACAATCTGGTAAATGTGCTCAACTTCATAAATGTGATTTTTGCTTGGAATATATACGTGAGCTTAAAGGGTCCAAAATAAAAATTGGGGGAATTGCAATTGGTTTTTGGTAAAAAAATCCAATGAAGATGCCTTTATTGCAGCACTTTGCAACCCCACTTTCTAGTTATGAACTCAAGCAAATGTAAGAAATAAGAAATATACCAATAATCAACAATAATAGAGTGGTAAATGTGCTCAACTTCATAAATTTTTTTTTCTTGGAATATATACGGGAGCTTAAAGGGTCCAAAAAATATTGGGGAATTCAAATTAGTTTTTGGGTTTTTGGCTAAAAATCCAACGAAGATGCTTTTTTGCAGCCCCCTTTCTAGTTGCGAGCTCAAGCAAATGCAGGAAATAACCAATGTACCAAAAATAAACAATAATAGAGCTCACACTTTGACTGGCCATATGAGTGAGTAGTAGAAAATATATGTCGATAGAGGTCAAAAATTCAAGGTTTTTTATTCTATGCCATTAATTTTTTTGAGATACTTGACGAGGATATGAATGGAAAGTTGGAAATGAACATGTGGGAAGTAATTAATTGTGGATGTAACATGATAAAGAAAAGAAACAACATAAAATAAGTTTAAATGGAAAGTTGAAACCCATATGTTAATTCCTGCATGTAACAAAGAGATGATGGTTAAGATTTGTAGAATATATGATGGTGAAGATTCATAAAGAGTTGACGGCATGTGGCAATGCATTTTTGGTGGCAACAACATAGTGACTACCATAGAATTGGGGTTGCTTTGTATTTTATTTTTAGCATCTACGATTTCAAGTGGGCAATGTTTAATTTGTTATACAAGTCAAAGACGTGAATGGAATTCTGGAAATTAAATGGTGGGAACTAAATACATGCATGTCCCACACTACGGTTTAGAATGGTCAAAAAAATATTGTCTATTTTTGTGCTCCATTTTATTGTCTCAATCTTGTTTGCATTATTCAGATGAGTGCAATTAGTGCTTTAAGGGACCAAAGAAGAGGAGAGGCCTTCAAGTGATTGGATAAAATAGTGAAAGTTTTATTTTAGTCAAATAAAGCTTGTTATTTTCTTGTATCATAGAAACATGGATTAGGATTGGAATGCATTTAATTTGAAAGGTTAGATGTATACATGAAAGGAATGCTGGAAATTTAAAGGTGGGAATAAAAAATATCATGTCTCGCACATATTTGATAGAGCATAATTTTCCTTTGCAAATAATATATGCTATATGTGCTTCACCTAGTCATCTCAACCTTGTGCGCACTACTCATGTCAGTGTAATGTGAGAAATCAATTGGGAAAGTCTAAAACCCAACCACAATGTTTGCTTCTTGTACTACTTTGAAAAGACTCTTTTCAGTTTTAAGCTTGAGTAATTGCAAAATAGCAAGCAATGCAAGAAACAATCATTGATAATTAATCCCCTCTAGGTAATGGACATATGAACAAAAGGAGGATTCTATCTATCGATTGAGTGTTTCTATTGTATTATTTGACTTTTTATGGTGGTATTTTTTGGTTGCATCAAATCAAATTTTCCAAATAAGGTGAACTATTCTAAATCAAAACCTTGAGACATTTTCTCCACTGTAAAAGTGTCTTGATTTCTCGCTCACTTCATGTCTTGGAATAGTTCACCACAAATCTGTCTATAATGGAATCTTCATAACATTTTTACTTGCTAAGTAGTGGCAAAAATATATTAAAGAGGTATAAGATAATGCTTCAATTCATGCTCAAGGTCCCGGCCTCCCGATTTAACTAGGGATCATAATAGACTAAATGAAAACATTCTCACAAAGGTGGCTAATATGGCGTTCTTGTCTCACTCGCCAACCAACATAAAAACTTATGTGGGTGATATTACAAGTGATTTTAATGGTCCGAAACCCCATTACATGTACAATCACATATATGTTTCTTAAGTGGGTGGCGCCATATGTAAAAATATTGGTGTAATGCCACATAAACTAATATGAAAATAAAATTTATAAAAAATATTTATATATTGTGAAGTGAATTTTATAGGAGTGGTTGGAGGAAATCATGGACTCCACGTGAAGGCACATGGGCTAGTTGTCATGGGCAGTGTGCAGTAGATGGAAGTGACACACCCTGGACGCCTTTTCATACATGTCATTTTCCTTGCAGAATAAGTCAAGCACTTTATTTTTGATCTAGATACATTTACCACGCTGCAACCCAAGCTAACATGGTAGATTCAATAGTAAGTGGATAGTTGTAGTGAAGGAAGGATGTTTAGGGGACTGTTTAATCAGAGCTCTTAGCTAGAAGTCGTCCTAAACTCTGTCTAATTTGGGAAAAAACACCCTTGCGCAGGGAGATAAACTCTGTGTATTTAATATCTCTTCACCTTATTGTATGTAAAATGTTTTCTCTTGTTCTATATCCGTATCTAAAGTTGTTCAATGTCTCTGAGAGGTTTTTCTGCTACCAATGTTTTGTTGTTGTATTCAAGAAGAATAAGAAGAAAATGTTGGCATAGGGAGCTGCTTCTTTTATAGTTGTGTGGAGTTGTTGTATTGTTAAGACATTGAAATCTACCTTCCCTGCTTCCCCATGTATGTCTATGCAAGATTTCTCTCTTTCACTCTTCCTCCATGTGAAACCCTCTATTTCCCATCCTCTGCATCTTCTTAGCCACTTTGTAAATGGAGAGCCACGGTTGCAGGTATTTCCAAAATGGGATATTTGGAAAAAAATTACAATCTTTTACACAAATTCATAGGTAGGAAGATATGCAAAAAATGGTTTTTTTATCAAAGGCGCCAAAGGAATGTGATCTCATGGAATGCATTGAATTAAGGATATGCATGTTTGTAATCTGTTTGACTTAATGCCTGAAAGAAATACGCCCTCATGGGGTAGAAATATGTAGGCCTGCATAAAAATGTGGGAGATTGGGGTCAAGTTTTTGGAGAAAAAAAAACCTCTGCCAACATCCTCTAGCCTGTGTGTAAAAATGGGATCTTTGGAACATGGTATGGATATCAATGAAAGCATAAGGATATAGGAATATTGTCAGATGTAGTAGTTGCAATGGCCTTGATAGACATGTATGCAAAATGTGGAATCATAAACAAGCACATGAACTGTTTGACAAAATGTTTTTTAAAAATGTGGTTTTGTGTACAACTTTGACTATAGGATATGCACAAAATGGGTTTATTGAAAAGGCTTTAGAAAATTTCAACCGAATGTAGTTGACAAGTGTAGATCCATCCTCTACATCCTCTGATAACCTTTCTCCTTTGGGTGCATTGCTTCACATTGTGAGACTGAGATTGAAAATGAATGAATTTGACATTTCATCTTTTGGTCATTGAAGGTTTTAGGCTAAATGCGAGAGAAGGGAAAAGTATGTGAACTAGTTTCTAGAACTCTGCTTGTGGCATGGCTTTTAAATAATAATTAAAAAAAGGGGTCTCTTTGAGTGTGATCAATGTTGGTTTTTCCCAAAAGAGGATTTTTATGGAGCTTTGGGATGAGGTATGGGTGCAAAATGAATGGCTTGGGTTTTCACGTGACTATTTGGCATCATGCGAAAACAATGGTGGTCTCAATGGATCGTGAGTGTCCACTACATGGAGCCCCACATACCTTCGCTCATCATTCTCAGGCATGGTCCCCTTACCTTTTCCTTCATAATTTTCATAATTTGGTTCTTCATTTGCAATATAATAGAAACATTAAACCACTAGATAATCTTACAAATGGATATGTAACCAAATTTAAATAGTGTAAGGAAATAAAACTCCACCTTGTAATTTTTGAAACCGATTTACAATTTAAACATTAACTATGGTTGCACTACCATAACCTTATACAATGATACTAGAATATCTAAATTAGGTGCTCGCATCTAGTGGTATTGGCGAGAGTTAGATGATGTCGTCAAATCAAACAATCCATTTGCCTACCATTTAAAGTTAGAAAAAAATGAAATTTCCAAGACTCACAAAACAACACTCTGAGCCCCGTAAAAGAGAAGTCAAACATCGTATGTGTTCCTTGTTATGTAGAGAGTTACATCAAGCATTAGCTTGACCCTGTGTGACCGTTTACGCTCACTTTTCCACTTCTCTAGGAGCCATGTTACTCCATTTTGTACTTTGAAGGAAGCTGCTAAAACTGAAAAGTTGGCTTTTGTTTTGAACCGTCGTTTGGTCCCTGAGAAACAAAATGCTTGACCACCTTCACAAACCTCTAGTATTTTTACTAGAAAATTTCCTGGAACCTTTGGTTTAGGAAAAACACATCCCTAGTGAGTTTGGAAAAGGGGTATTGTAGGCCTCTGATCACTATTTGACTAGGTCAAATGACTCAACTACGACCGGTGGCTCTAGAAAACTCGTCACCATTTGTAACTGTTTACATTTCTCATCTCGATCTGTTAACTCTATTGAATTATCCATATATAGGGGAACTTGTAGGAAATTTCTCGCTGCGCATTCGTCCATCAAATGTCAGTTTTGGACATGGTTTTCTGAGCCCTTGAGCTAACTTTTGATCATTTACAAGTGGGTCAATTACAACCGATGGCCTCGAGAAAAGTTCCCAATCGTAAAATAGTTGCCACTTCAATTCCATCAATTCCTATGAATTCTTGGTGTATAATAGGAAAAATAGAAACTCACCGTGGTGTGTTTTCTCTCAGAAGACAATGTTTGAAAGTGGTTTCTTAGCCTCCAGAGCCTAAATTAAACGTTTTTGTAACTAACAGGAAAACATAAAGAAAGAAAGTTGTAGGACCCCCGTCGGGTTACCAAACCACCATGGAAACTTGTTGACACTTTTAAATAACTATTTAAAACTCTATCATGTGAATTGTTGTGTGAAATTTAACTCTTGGAAAAATAGTGTTTCTCTCTCTCTCTAGCTTCTTTCTCTCTCCTTGGTTAAGAAATGAAGTGAAATGAAATGAAATCAATACATTTATATAACCCTCCCCTTTCGAATGAAAATTATAATTATGTAAATGGAAACTACAAACATTAATTATGCTAGATCTAATTGGATGTCATGCCGATGATTTATCCGTGATTTCTTGCTCACTTGGTTTTGGAGGATGCAAGAAAGATGGTGAAAGGGTGTGGTGAAATTCATTGTTTATTATCGTAATTTATATGGGTCATTATAGAATATATATATATGTATAATGTTTTTTGCCATGTTACGAAAAAATTATGTTTGAAATTTGGTGATATGTATGAGATGTTAGTGTTAGGGATACCTTGGGAAATGTGCATTTTAATTCAAATTTACGTAAGGTAAAAATGTTTGATATATATACATATGTTAAATGAATTTGAATTTAATATCTTGTAGTACATTTATAGTGTGTAATAAATAATTGGTGTGTTGTATTATTTACCTTGAAAATGTAATAAAGAAATCTAATCACAACAGACAACCTTAGTTTAAAACTAGTGCACATCTAACCTTCTCACATGATCTTTCTTAGCTCAAAAGAAATTGAAACCGTATAATGAACTAAAACTTTGCACTCTATGAAACCTTCTAGTTTAAGTAAATAAGAGCCCAAATTTTGAGTTGTCATCATAGCTTGTATGTTTAATTTGGTTCTAATGCTTACAATCATGTACTTCTTTAAGATATTAGACAAGTACTTTCGTAACTCTTTTGTTATAAAGTGATGCCAATAATGAGACCATAGTGCAATGTTAGAGTAAATCATATAAGAGTAAAACGAGATTCGAGGTTAGGAATAATGTCACTCTTAGAGTCCTTGTAACTCAATTAGACATTTACTTGTGTTAAAAATAATATGAATTTCCTTGGTGTGATCAAACTTCAAGAAAACAAAATATATATATAAATCTAAATAAAATTTCTTGATGTGGAAATGTTGAATGGATTCAACAATTTTTTGAACTATTTTAACTATGATGGGAAATAAGGATACCGTGATCAAAAAATGTTTTGGGAAAAGGTATCTTGAATCTAAATCTTCCTCAAATCCTAATATTTCTGTCTTTACATCACGTCAGTTTCACTATTGTGTAATAAAATTTGAAAAAAATAAAACATAAACATAAGAATGAGAAAATTAAGAACTTTGTATGTAATTTGAAATATGCCAAATAATTATGTAAGTTATGGAGATTGTCGTAAGAGATAAAGAGCCAACTTAAATGGTTGAACTGTAAGTTGAATGTGAAATGAATTTAAGAATTTGTAGATGGAAAAAGAAAAAAATTATCTTTGCACAATAATGTTCTTGGAATGTTTATCGTAACTAATATGTAATCATGGTAATGATGTGTTGTGGGTTTTCCAATCCTTGAGTCCCTTTCTTGTGGTTGGGTCATTACTAGTATTCATTCATTGGGGAAAGTGTGGCATCGACATGTATATGGTGTTGTCGTGTGTCTATGTGAGTTGATGACTTATGTAAGTGTCTTATGCGTTGTTGAGTTTCTCTTCTTGAGCCCTTGTGGTGTTGTGTAGTGAGCAATGTAAGTCAAAAAAATTATTCTGGTATTTTTATTGTTGTATTTGTCGGTGAAATTTGTGTGTGTTACAATTGACACCAATAAGTTTTGGAGGCTTATGCACAAAGACAGACCACAAGGCCATTTATAATAAAATTTATATGTGTTCAACCTAACAAACTATGTTGTTGCACTTGTGTATCAAGTTGTAAGCTCAAGTAATTGTAAGAAAATAGGTTGTGTGTGAAAAACTATCAATAAGTGGGGCCTTCAAGTGGTTGGATATAATAATGAAAGGAATATTTTATTCATCAATAAAACTTGTTGTTTTTTTCTTTCATTGTAACAAAGCTTAAGATTGGAAATGATTTAATTTGATAGGTAATACGTATACATGAATGGAATGTTGGACATTCAAAGGTGGGAATCAAATACTCGCATGTCCTATACCTATTTGATAGAGAAAATCATTCCTATACAAATATTATCTGTCACATCAAAAGGTGTAAATTAAATACATACATGACCCACACCCATTCCATGGATCAAAGTATTATATATATATATATATATATATATATATATATATATATATATATATATATATATATTATATATATACTATTTGTGCTCTATTTAAGCATTTCAATGTCAGAAAGAGGGAAAAAGGGAAATAAAAAAGGTGACATTTTTAATTCGATAGATAGGACGTAGACATGAATGGAATGTTGGAAATCAACAGGTGTGAATTAAATACTTGCATGTCCCACACCCATTCCATGGATCACATTGTTTTCACCCAAATAATATTTGCTATTTGTGCTCTATTTAAGCATTTCAATGTTAGAAAGAGGGAAAAATTGGGGAAATCAAAAAGGTTTAGGGTTGAATGGAATGTTGGAATTCAAAAGGTGTGAATTAAATACCTACATGTCCCACATCCATTCCATGGATCATATTGTTCTTACCCAAATAATATCTTTGATTTGTGCTCTATTTAAGCATTTCAATGTCAGAAAGAGGAGAAAATGGGGAAATAAAAAGGTGACATTTTTTTAATTTGATAAATAAGACGCAAACATGAATGGAATGTTGGTAATCAAAAGGAGTGAATTAAATACCTGCATGTCCCACACCCATTCCATGGGTAATATTGTTCTCGCCCAAATAATATATGTTATTTGCACTCTATGTAAGAATTTTAATGTCAAAAAGAGAGGGGGAAATAGAAAAGGTTCAGGGTTCAAAATGCAATTTGAATGCTTGTGTCTTATAGAATATTTTAACCTCTATATCAAGTTGCATAAGCTCAAGCAACTATAGGAAAATTAGTTGTGTGCAAGAAACCATCGATAAGTGTGGCCTTGAGCGGTTGGATATAATATGAAAGGTAGATTTTATTTATCATTCAAGAATTTTTATTTTGTTTCATAGCACTAAGGCTTACGATTGGAAAGCATTTAATTTGATAGGTAAGACATATACATGAATGGAATGTTGGAAATTTAAAGGTGGGAATCAAATACTTACATGTCCCACACCTATTCGACAGAGCATATTGTTCCTAAACAAATAATATCTGCCACATGTGCTTCACCTAGTTGTCTCAACCTTGTGTGAAATATTCAAGTCGGTGTAATGCGATATTAAAGGGGAAAAAATAAAAATTGTGAGAAATCTACTAGATCCACGTCAAAACCCAACCAAAATGTTAACTTATTATAGTTCTTTGTAAGTATGCTTTTTTTTTTAGCTTGAGTAATCTCAATATAGAAAGTGATGCAAGACACAATCATTGATAATTGAGCCCCTCCATGGAATAGACATATGAACAAAACAAATATTTTATCTTTCAATTTTGTGGTGTCATTTTTTTGGTTATATCACATTTATATTTCTAGATAAGATGAGAAAATTCTGAAGGAAATAAAAACCTCTCTAGAAGATTTAAAAAATCACAACAAGCACAAACATTTGTTGCTTGTAATAAAATGTAAAGTATACAATGAAACTAAATGGGTAGACAAGCATAAAGGCAATGAGCTCATTCTTTATTTCCAAAACCACGAGAGTTGTTGGGCCGACACTCTTCAATAAATTTCTTCCCACAAAAAAAAACTCACTTTAGAGTGAATGGCATTAATGGTGGTGTGTCTACATAAGGTGAAGAAGGACCTAAGGAGATAAGGTCAGAAAGAAATTGGCCAAGTGTTTAGTACTTTTCGACTGGTAAAGATAAGGCTTGCATAAAATTGCCATGATGTTTAACCATGCTAGTGAAGACGTAGAGAAAATATATGTTGCACTGCAGGATAGTAACTCCATAGTCGATGCTCACATGAAGGAGTTAAAGAAAAAAATTAGCCATGTAAGGGAAGAGGCCACCCTTATCTAGACATTTATCACACTTCATCATTACAGAATTCCACAATCTTTGGAATTTAAATATGGGAGTTGGATCAATCTGGACGAATTATGTAATATATATGTTTATTCTTTTATATTCAAAATAGTTCATGTCATCTTTCCTACACTAAAGATATTTGTGTTATAGAAATATTTTGCAAAGTATGTGGAGTTTTGTTTGAGCGTTTGGGGATAGTGAAATATTGGACAACTTTTAATGAGCCCAACATCTTTATTGTAAATGGCTATAGTGAAAAAACTACCATCCAAATAGATGTTTCACCCCCTTTGGGAATTACACCGTAGGGAATTATTTAATGGAGCCTTACATTGTTGGTCATATTGTCTTGAGTGCCACCATAAAATTGCAAACCGGTGGAAACAAAATGATGAAACTAAGTGTAGTGATTTTAACCGTGGATAAATAAGGGGAGGATTTTTCCAAAAGATTTAACCGAATTTTTATCGTCTGATTTGCAAGTGATGTGCACCATCGATATGCAATGAAAGGTATTATATGGTATTGTCAAAACATACAACTCCCTCCCCTTTATAATTTGGAGTACGCCTTCGGTGTAATAAATTCATCTCCCTAACTTAACTTAAAGAACATGTTAAAAATCCAAATAGTTGTGTGATTGTATTTTCCTCCTAAATCCATCCTTACGATTCTCTAGAGCAATACAAAAGCCCGATATTTATTCAATTTATTCACTTTGTGCAAATTTAAGCTCCCAATGCTTTGGTGTTGGAAATAGATAATTTCTCCCCACATGCCTTTTCTATTATTAGGAAGCATGTAAAAAATCAAGTTGATTTTCCATGCATAGGTTATTTTTAAATAGATGCCCCTATTTTTAGGATAAAATAAAATAAAACAAATATATTTGTTTACATGAACAAAATCATGCACTATTTGTAGATGATAGTTCTATTTTTAAGATGTTCTATTTTCTGAGTTGAGTGTTCTATTGTTAGATGAAATACTTCTATATATTGGAGGAAATTGTAAGTGTTTTTACACACAGATTGTATTGAGATGAATCTCGATAGGGAAGAAGATATATATGCACAAAAGTGTTGATTTGAGTTTTGCAATACTTTTTTATTTGCAATATTCTTTATTTTATTTCTATTTTTCATTGTTTTATTTTCCTAATTTCTAAAAATTGGTATCAAAACATGGTTTTTCAACAAGTTTCTAAATTTACAAAAATATATGGCTTCTACATCAAGTGTGTAGACACCGCAATTTATAAGAAAGAATTATGAGTATTGGTCATTAACCATGAAAGCACTATTTAGATCCCAAGATGTGTGGGAAATTGTAGATAATGGGTACACAAAGACCACATATGCAACAATGTATAACACACTTTCATAGGAAAAGAAAGACACTTTGAAGGAATTAAGAAAGAAATATAGAAAATATCTTTTTTATATTCATCAAGCCATGCATGAAAGCATCCTACCTAGAGTGGCAACAACCATAAAACAAAAATAGCATGGGAAAATCTCCAAGTTATATATCAAGGTAACAAGAAAGTAAAAGCTGCAAAGCTACGATTACTTGAATGGATTTTAAAAATATGTCAATGAAAGAATTAGATTTTGTAGAATCATTCTTTACTTTTGTTGTTGATTTAGTCAATCAAATTAAATCCCATGGTAAAACTATTGAAGACGGAAAGGATTATTGAAAATTTGCTTAGAAGTTTTCTTGCAAAATTTTATCCTTTGGTAGTTTCTTTTGAAGAAAGTAAGGATCTAATTCAATTTGCAATTGATGAGTTACATGCATCACTAATAAATCATGAATAGAGGTTGAATATATCACATGTAGTTGTAGATCAATATTTTTCATCATAGGCATCAAGATTCGTAGAAGAGTAAGAGGAATCTTCACACTAGAGGCGAGAGGAAGAAGTCAATCTAGAGGACACCGTAGTGGTCCATAAAACTCAATTGGAAGAGGACATAGTCAAGAGCACAATCATAATCAGTTTTTGGTCAGAGACATGATAAGTCACATGTATAGTGTCACTATTACAAGAGATATGGATAATATGTTTATGATTGCAGGAAAAAGTAGTATGATTAGAACAAACAAAATCAAAATCAGGTTGGGATCTCTACTTTGATCTCCATGTCTATTGCAATGCAAAAATATTTCCAAAGTAACACCTTTATCACATATTGAATGTAATCTATCACAAGAGAGTCCTTGTGATGTATGATATTTGGATTCTATGTATAATTAATCACATGTCATGTAACTTAGATATATTTTCCAATTTGGATGAGTCAGTAAAGATAAATATTACCCTTGGGAATAATAAAAATAGTGTTTATGAAAGGCAAAGGAAAAATAAAAAATTTTAACTAAAGAGGGGGAAAAGATTATGGATGATGTTTATTATGTTGCAGTTTGAAGCACAATCTGATGAGCCTTTGTCGATTAGGTACAAAAGGGATACAAAGTTTACATTAAAGATAATGAATGTGTGATCATGAATAAAGATCCAAGTACTCATTTTATTACTAAAGTGAAGATGACAAGGAATAGAATGTTCCTTTAAAGATTAAACCACTCACATACTGAAGCTCATACTACGATCAATCCATTGAATTGTCTTTTCTCTTAGTTAAAAATATGAATCATAGCTATGACATCTTAGGTTTGGTCATTTAAATTTTAGATGGTTGAATTTATTACATAGAAAAAATATGGTAAAAGGATTTCCTTTGATTCAGAAACCAGAGAGATTTTGTGAATGATGTATTTTGGGGAAGCAACACAAAGAATCCTTCCTAGTTGGAAAAACAACAAGCGTAAGTACACCACTTGAATTTTTTTACTCATATTTATGTGGACATATGCAAACAAATTATATTGGAGGTTTCTCATATTTTATGAAATTCATTGATGACTATATGAGGAAGACATGAGTGTACTTTTTGAGACACAAATGAGATGTTTTTGATGTATTTCAACAATTCAAGGACTTAGTTGAAAATAAAAGTGGGTACTACATCAAAGTTTTAAGGAAAAATAGAGGAGGTGAGTATGCTTCCAATGCTTTTCTAAATTTTGTAAATATCCATGGTATACGAAGTAGTTTACTACCAGGTATACACTACAACAAAATGGTGTGGCAGAGAAAAAGAATATAACCGTCATAGAGATGGTGAGAAGTATGACAAAGACAAAGCATCTTTCAAATGAATATTGGGTAGAAGCAATAGAAACATCTTTTACATTTTAAACAGTGTCCAATGAAAATTGTTAGAAACATGGTTCCTCAACAAGCTTGGACTAACAAGAAACACAATGTTTCTCACTTTAGAATCTTTGATTGCGTGGCATATGCATATGTGCCTAATGAGCTAAGGAAGAATTTAGAAAATAAAGGAGAAAAGTGCATATTTTTGGATATTTAGAGAATACAAAATCTTACAAGTTGTTTAATCTAGTCACTAGAAAAGTCATAATCAGCAAAGGTGTTAGTTTTTTTAAAATGAGGCATGGGATGGAAGTATTGAGAGAAAAATCAATGTAGTAGTAGTTATTCCTCATCATGATATGATAGATGACACTATACAACAACAAGGTATTGTATCTTCTTCAAATTTCGACATGCACCACAAGTTGTAGCACAAGCTACACCTCCATCTACAACTAGGAGGTTTCAAATATTTCAATCATCTTTAACCATGTAAGAGACACCACAAAGAACACCAAAAGAAACTCCTTCAATACAAAACATTCCATCATCAGATAGCCCTTTGCAACAAAAAAAATAAGGAGTCTTAGTGAGATTTATGATGTTGATACAACTAACTCTTTTTCAATTTTTTTCATTGTTTTCTCAAGCTACATATCTAGTATACTTTAAAGATTCTATAAACAATGAATTATGGGTTCAAGCCATGAATGATAAGATAGATGCCATAAAGAGGAATAAAACATGGTAATTGGTAGATCTTCTAGAAGTAAATGACGTGAAAGGAGTGAAGTGGGTATACAAGACCAAATATCTTTGCTGATGGTAAAGTACATAAACATAAATCAAGGTTAGTTGCACAAATTTTTTCACATCAATATAGAGTATATTACAATGAGACATTTACACCTATAACACATTTGAACACGGTAAGAATGGTTTTAGCACTTATAGATCAAAACAAATGGCCTATTTATTAGATGGATGTAAAATCAGCATCTTGAATGGTTTTCTTGAAGAATAATTTTATATGAATCAGCCAAAAGGTTATGAGATTAAAGGTCATGAAAGAAAGATATACGAGTTGATAAAATCACTCTATGGCCTCAAGCAAACACCCGAGCTTGATACAACAGATTGATTCTTATTTGATTCAAAATGGTTTTAGTAGGAGCAACAATGAGCCTACCTTATACATCAAGATAAATGAGCAAGATCCGAAGATCATTTTGCTGATATTTTTACAAAGGATTTGGTAAATGAATTTTTGAGTATTTGATAAGTTGTTTGGGAGTTTTGATCAGGAATATGTCAAATCTGGAAGTGCACACTCAACTCTAGAATAATAAAAGTTTGAAGGTCGAAATTAAGGGGGAGTGTTGGAAATAGATAATTTCTCCCCACATGCTTTTGTTATTATTAGGAAAAGTAAAAAGTAACTTGTTTTTCCATGCATAGGTTATTTTTAATTAGATGTCCCTATTTTTAGGATAAAATAAAATAAAACAAATAGCTTTGTTTGCATGAACAAAATCATGCACTATTTGTAGATGATAGTTCTATTTTTAAGATGTTCTATTTTTAGAGTTGAGTGTTCTATTGTTAGATGAAAGCCCTCTATATATTGGAGGCAATTGTAAGTGTTTTTACACATAGATTGTATTGAGCTGAAAATCTGACAAGGAAGAAAATATATCTACACAAAAGTGCTGATTTTATTTTTGTTTTTCTACAAGTTTTATTTTCAAATTTCTTATTCAAATTTATTATCATCTTTTCAACTGTACAAAGCATCTCTCTCCAAATAAATATCATTTGCAATTTTGAGAGAATCTTAAACATAGACATTAAGTACATAGGGCAATCTGCAAGATGGATTCGATTGGAAAATATGCTTGTTTTACATGTTGGAAATGAACATAAATGCGAAGACACGATAATATTTTCTGGCTTGTATGAAGACCCAATAATATACGAATAGAGAGGGAGGCTTAGGTTCTACCTTCGACTTGGAAAAATCTATTAAAGAATACATATATGAGATCTTCAAATTAATCAAGTTACGAAATAACATAGATATCCATATTGAGGCCATTATTTAATGAGATAAATGTCATAAAGTACCGATTAGTAAACTTGTTTCAAATGGTAATCAAGTATATTAAAATGGTTAAGTACCATAAGAAAAACCCTACTACTAACATAGTGAACAAAAAGAACTAGTTATTTTGGGCCCCTTTACAAATGAAATTATAAGATTTCAACAAATGACCTTAAACAAATAAGCTCATGATATGACAATTTTTGTCCAATGTAGTTCATTAATCAAATCAAAACAAAATGAAACAAATGTAAACATGTAAAATGAAAGGCACTAATAGTAGGCCATAGAGAAAACACAAGTTTTAATATGTAATAAAATATTGGAGTACTCAAACAAATTGTCACTACATAAAATACATAATTTTTTTATATTACATTTTCTTTAAATTTTAATATATGTTTTCAATATTTCTATAAACATACAATATAACTATTGATTGAATATGTACTTGGTTTTAAATGTAATTTATCTTTTTGTTTCATATATTTGATTTTCTTGAGATTTTATATAGAATTTCTAAATTTATTAATAAAATTAATATTAAAATTGTGATTTTTTAAAATAAATCAAAATCATTGAAAAAATGACATAATATCCTAATAATGGTTTTTTGTTCCATGTATGATGTTTAACTTCTATATAGTTGATTGGGAAATAGAGGATGATTACATTTTTAATGATTATATGAAATTAGCAATAATAATATTGAAAATAATAGAACACATTATACAATCAATTTTTATGCTAGTTGTGTTCTAAAGATATATTTTCTAGATAAAATTTCAATTCAATAGTTATTTTTAATTTTTCATGATAATTGGTACACATTAATCAAAAAGACCTGAAAGGAAAAAAAGTATATATACAAAATATTTGAAATATAATTAATGTTATGATATTAAAAAATATAATTCTAAATTTGATACTCCCATACCCCTTTTCATTTGACATCTAGTTATAAAAAATATATTTTTAATATTTAAACATTTACCATACTACACACATACGCGAATTATTTTTCCATTCTGATCTAATGCATATGATTTATATATACAATAGAGTACTTGATTGTGTTTACTTTTAATCTAGATTATAATAAAAATGGATCCATTTTAGTAGGGAAAAATATTGAGGATATAAAATAAATCAGATAGTGAGCATTAAAAAAACAATAACCAATCCATGTTCAAATATCCTTTGTTTTCTAATCAAATCATATGGTCATTAATTCTCAACCTCTAATCACGGGACATCATCAACAACCTATAAAGGAACTTTTGAGTGTTGGAAATTCTTGCTTTTCGGCAATTTCTTCATAGTTGCTTCTTTTCTAAAATTCAATTAAATCTAAGCCACAAAACCATCTCTGTAAAAATTTCAAACGTTCATAAAATTATTACATAAATAGGTTTTATACCCAACATTTCCCAAAACCAAGGTCCTAGTAGGATTAAATCCATATTTACAAATGGTCTAGTTTTCATTCTTCAAGGTTATTTTAAAATGTATTGCTTTCTATGTCTTGTCCAACATTTAGAAGATGAGGAATTGTAGAGAAAATATGATCTAGGAATTACGTGAATATTTTCATTTTTAATTAACGTCGAGAAATATTATGTTCATACTTCTTATTACCAACTTAGCTATTGGTGTGGACATTAAAATTAAAAATATCAGTTTAAACTTTAACCAACCCCTTAAATTTTTTTCCTTTTCCTAGATATGATTTTAGAAAATCCTATCCATCGTGTTGCATGGAACGATGTGGGGACCCCAACCACCGTGGTTGATAGGGCTACGTCGATGCTTGGGTTACCGCTTGAGAGAGTGATGATGATGAGCACGGTCAGCCAACCAGCCTTGGCCATGATGTCCTCTTGAACGAACACTCCTAGAAGGGTAGGTAAGAGGTTCCTGTGCCATAGTGCAAGGAGTGTTGGCCCAATGATCTAGAAGGGTTAGAAGGTGCCGCACTTCCAGCTCCACCTTATGGGCCTAGTCCTAGATCTGTAAGAATGCAAGAAATAACAGAATCACGTTATTTCCATGTAAAAAAAGGATCTCCACTCGAAAGTATGTAACACTTATGCAAAATCATGGGGAATGGAAATAGAATCCCAGTAAAGCATGTTTCCAAAGAATGGAGCTGGTCTAAACGACCGAAAGAAATCATGGATCCAAATCCAAATAGCTTGAGCTTTTGGGCAGTACCAGAAAAGATGTATGAGCATCTCAATGTGCCCAAAAAAATACGAGGAGAAATCCCGTAGTGAGCTAATTTGCATCCCAAGAGGGAGGCATTGATAAAGAAGACACCAAGAAAAATAGGCTATCTTGGGCTAAAGAATGGCTTTCCAAATGGTATGAAATCTAGCTTCCCAAGATGACCATCTAGAATTGATGGACCATCTGGAGTTAAACAAGGCCACCATCGGCAGCCTGGGGGAGACCTAATTTAAGAAAGGGGTATCTGGAAACCATTTCCAATCCTTCCACTAAGGCCTGAGAGAGACGACACCAACTTTGTGAAGCATCTCGGTAGGAATGGAATCAAGAACTTCTTGATAAGACTCTCATGGGTGGGATTACTGGAAAGTCCCTAGATTGGCTCTTTCCATTTCTCCTAATCAGCAGGATGACAAAGATGAAGAAGTTGCTTTAGGCTGGCCGCCCCTTCCAGATGGCAACGATCTTCTTGGTAGTAACCTAGAGGATAAGGGGCCTCCACTGCCCCCTACCTCTATGTTTGTTGCGCAACCTAGTTTGTTTTTCCTTTCATTTTCTGGCATTGTTGTTATGTTTGTTGTTTCCCCTTGGGCCTGATACTTTAGTCTCCTAGCCATCAACTAGTTTGATCGTGGGGTGTGCCCTTTACCACCCATATTTTTTGTGGATAGGCTGTAATATTTTATAAAGTAATATAGACTATTTCATCAAAAAAATTCCTATCCATTACCATGTACATGCTTTTACTACCCAATTTTTATTGTTTGAAATTTCAATGCTTAAGTTAAATACTAGTAATCACACATCAAGGGTATAATAGAAATTCCAATAGAAGTAACCAAGTAAATATAGAAAAAATATAAACAAAAAGAAAAAAACATGTAATATGAAATGTAAAAAAGTTACAAAATCTATAATATGAAGTATGTTTAATGATATTTGTGAATTATACTTAAAAATATTATTGTGAATAATTATACATATAAAAAGGAAACCTTAACGACTAGAAATAAAACTTGGATAATATTAAGGACTTTATTGGAAATATTTTGTTTCAAACAATATTGTAAGTAATGGTACTTAAATATTAGGAATTCATGTTGCTTTATAATTATAAACAATTTATATGATTCTACAACTATGTACTTGTAATTATAAATTGTAAACAATTTATATGAAGAAATGGAAGAACCTCAACCACATGTTCCATGGGGAAGGAATACTGGTTTCACTTTCTCTTACACCACCTCTTCATGAATTGCTCGAATGGTTCATGCAAGAATTTTTCCAAATTCAAAGGTCATGACACTCGGCTTCCCGAAAAAATATATTGCATATTTTATCACCAAATGTGTAGTTCTTGGAGTTGAACATGAAGATGTTTTAGTAAGGTTGTTCATGGATTCACTTAAAGAGAAAAAAACTGAATGATTATACCTCTTGCCCTCTCGATCCATCACAAATTAGTCCAAATGAAGAAAGAATCAAATGAACCCAAGAGAGACTTTGTGGCCTGATATGATAGAATGCTAAAAATAATACCTATAGAAGCTTTACCATCCACTGATAATCAAAAGAGATTCTTCATAAATGCACAATTTCCCAAGGTCGATTTATCCTACGAGAGATCAACCTCAAACTCTTGAAAATGCCCAAGAATATGCCATTGAAGTAGAAGATGATCTTATTTTGTCTGGGAAAGTGAAGAATCCAAATGGTAAGAAAAAGGGTCAAACCTCTAAAGAAGGTGCCATTGATTCTCTTGTTCAAAAATTGGCTAATGATGTGATTTCATTGAAGAAGCAACTTACACAAGACACCTTTCCAAGGGAAGGTTATCCAAATCAAAATTAGAATCAGAATAGAAACATAATAGGTGGAGGAGAAAGAAGATTAGCTCTTGAAGAACCTCTTGTTAATGCCACATGTGAAACAAGGCTCAAGAAGAGTATGATGAATCTCAAATTGAATATGAAAATGATGAGGGAATTTTGGCCATTGATGAGATTGAATCTGCTAGAAACATTGGTTTTTGTGAATATACCCCTTCTTTGGTTAATGAAACCTTTGCTTATATGAATTCATTCTTATGTGGTCTTCACTCATGCAAAGGCTCAAGAGAGGGATAATTCTTGCAAATTAAAAGATCCTCAAGTACTAAATCTATTAAAAAACAATAACAAAAGGAGAATCACTACTTCCCTCTCCATCTTTAAAGACATGTAAGTCTACCTCTCCTTATCAAATTTCTCCCCCATTTCCACATTCAAATATCATTATATGAATAAACATAGTATCAATGTCATTCCAAGAAGTATTTAGCCTCTCACTACTAAATATACACATTCACCCTCCTCTGAGTCTCATTTTTACATAATTGAACATGTTAAGAAGTCCAAGGTCCAAATTTATGAATTTAAGTATTTGAGAACTCATCCTAAACAATTTGATAAACTTGTCTAGTTTATCAAAGGAAGTAATTCAAATTCATGTTCCACAGACCTCATTGCTAAAGTGTTATTTTCCGCTCTTAGAAATGTTTCATTTTAGAACCTTCTTTCCTCCACATCTTCCTCTTTTGGAAAAATTAAACCCTTCTACCTCTCCTTGTTGGTCAATGTATTGTTGGCTTTGGTGCCTCGGATAATATCATGCCTACAAAATTTACACATGCTCTTGGTCTCACCCTCATCCCTGTTGTTGGTCACTGCTATTGTATGTAGATCAAAGAAGCACCTCTAGTTGGTCAAGTTAATAATGCTCAGGTAGCACTTGTGGAATTTCCTAATAAGAATGTCAATGCTGAAATACTAGTGTCAATACAATTTTATTGAGATGAATAATCTGCAGAGACATTGGTGGAGATATAAAGATGGATTGGCCATATTCCACCATACTAGTCAAAGGTACCATGAAGAGGTTACTTACAATAAGAAATATGAAATAAATTTTTCAGAGGGAAAATAACTCGAGGGTATAAATTATGTATCAAGATTCAAGAGGTTGTAACTATTTCATAACTTCAGAAGAAAATTTTGAACTTCCTATCTTAATGGAAGATTTCCGAAGGTGATGGAACCAATCAAGGAATACGAGGATGATTTGGTAGATCTTGAACAAGAAGAGGTGCCCTCCCCATTAAAAATGGATGTTGTTTCTCTATTTGAAAATGATGAAGATCATGTATTCCTTGAATTGCAACAAGGAAAACCCCAAATGATAAGAAATGTGGATCATGAGAAAGAGGATGTTTTAAATGAGTTCTGGCCATATGATTTTAGGCCTCCATTCTTCTCCCTGAGACCCGATGTGAATTTTTTCAAATGAATGAGAAGGTGAGTATGTTGAAGCTTTGAAGAATGAATTTGTGCTAGATATTTTAAAGGTTGCTAAAGGAATTGAAAACCCTCAACCAAGTCTTATAATCTTGACCTATGCTATGACTATGTAACATAATTATGAGTTTGATTTTGATTCTTCATTTGATGAACAAATGTTCAATAATGAAATAGAAAAAAAAGAGCTCAATGTACCTCGTAAACCATTTATTAATGAGTATGAATGTGAATATGGGTCCTTCTCTTTCCCATTTTGTGAAGAATATTGTATTCATGATGAATGGAATGAAAAGTAAATGCTTGAATCTCTTATGGATGTATTCATTCATGAGGATAGTACCTCCATCACAGAGTGATATCGAGGTCAATAATGAGTCATTGTGTGGGAAAGATAAACATTATGAGTAGTTGTTTATCATAAATTAGTTAGAAGTATATGATGATGTTGAAATTTTCATAATGTCTACTAAGGACAGTTCTAAAAAAATAACAATCATGGAAAACATGAAAAATTAAGAGCATTTTCCTAATGGAGAGAACGAGGATAGCTTGTGAACATGGTGAGCTGGTAATGGTCAAAAATCAATCTTGTGATAGTGAACAAATGAAAAATATTAAGTCATGAACAAAAATTAATGTAATAATGATTTGGGAACCTAAAATAGAATTTCAGGACAGTGAGAAAAGTGATCTATTCATATTGATCTTCGATTGTAAAAGGATTCATGCTAATTTGATAAAGAGGAGACATCCAATATTCTTATTTTAGGTGCTTGAGACCTCTTACAACACCTATATTTCTCAATAATTTGAGAAAAGGTTCATAATTAATTAAACAAATCAATGGGTTCACATAATAAAGCCTTTTGGTGCTACTCATACATGAGTAACATCTAGAGAAGAAAAAGTAATACAATGAAAGTGGGATTTCCCCTTCACATGTATCATAGGTGATTTAGGTCGTGTTTCCCTTTCAGTTTTATTTTTCCCTATTGTGTGGTGTTTTTCCCTTTCTATTGTGTGTTTCCCTTTCTATCATGTGTTTGTTTTGGTTGTTATTTCTTGTGAGCTATATGACTCTATTTGTTGAATGGATAAGGCACCAATATGTTCCCCCATGAGATAATTGAGGTTCATGATTGCTACATTTTTTTTTTTCCAATCTAAAACAATTCCCAAGTAATATATAACTATTTTCATGCTAAATGTCTAGCGCATAAAATTTAAAATTGTGGTCATGAAAACCAAACCCCACTTGAAATTCCCTTTCTGGTCAATGGATACCTTTCCTTCGACCAACATTTCAACTTTTTCTCCCTCATTCTGGATGAGAGGAACATGCTAACATTATTTTCAATTGTGTTTGATGTGTAGATAAGTGTATCTAGCTTGATTCATGAGGGTACTTGAGATTTATGAAAGAACAATTCTCTCAAATGCTCAAAAAGGCTATTTTTAGTCTTCTTGTCATAGAGGACATTCTCGCAAAGATAAATGAAAGGGAACAAACCATTTGGAGGTTTTTCAATAGAGTAATAAGAAGATCTAAGGAATTTTAAGATTTTTTTTTGGAACCATGATAGGTCAGGAAACTTTCAGGAAAAACTAGATCTTTTTGGGTAAGGGACTGGGAAAATAATTTTTTGAAGGAGATAGTCACCTTATTCTAAGGGTTTTGGAAGCCTTAGAGGTGTTGGGAAGCAAAATCATAGGCATTAGAAATCTGAAAGAGGATATTTCATGGTGCAATAATCATGATAAAACTATGGGAGTATAAAGATTATGGAAACTTGTCCATGAGGACAACACAAGAGTCTTTCTACTAAGTGGAACTTGCTCAAAGGGTTTCATACACCTCATGAATAGTAGGATCCTTAAAAAATGTAAATTAGATTAAATTTTACCCTCATCATGGTACATGCATTGGATTTTTTATACTCGTTCTGGACTCTAATAACAACTTCTCTTCTTACTGGTGCACATGTGCATAAAAAAGTGGAAAGTGGACTCAAAAAAAAAAAAAGATTAATCAAGTCTTTAAAATGATTTTAATGGACTCATTGGGTCCTTCGAGTCAAATTAATATAATTTTGACCCTCTGAACTCCATGTCTTGCTCTTGGCCCGAAAAACCACTCCTTGGTCTATTTTCATGTTGAGATTGATGATATTAACATTCCAAGAAGCTTGGTAGATTTTTGGAGGCTTGATGTACCAGCTTCCCTTTGTACCTTAGTGCAATGGGACATGGGTGATACAAAAAGTTTCTCCTTTATGGAGGACTTGGTTGGTTTATAAACTTAAAGTGACAACTTAAGGTTTTAGAAAGTGTTATAAACTCACCATAACTTGAAATTTGACCACTTTTTCATGATAGATAGACCCATGGTGGCATTTCTCAGGTATGATTTCAATTTTTCCATTTTTCCCAATAGCTAAGGGGACATGGGGAACATAAAAAAATTCTCCCCCTATGGAGGTAACTTTTCATCACTTAAAAGTGACAACTTGGGTGTTAGAAACATGTTATAAACTCACCATTTTTGTAAAATTTATCCCCATATTCATGAAGAAAAAACACATGGTGAACTTTGGATAGAGTGATGTCCATTTTCCCTCTATATTTTAGGGTGTAACCACACCTCTAACCTCCACCTGACCCGAGTTGAGCTTGTTTGGGTTTAATGTGAGTTAAGGTGTGCAAATGAGAGGGAAAACACATTTGAAAGAGGGAAAATAATTTAAATGCAACACTTAATATTTTTTTGAGTCTTATTTGAGTAATTTTCTCTCCTCCATTTCCTTTGGTATGTTGTCATCTTGCCAAAATTTCTTCAGACATCCTCCATGCTCAAAAACCCTTTTTATTCATATCTTCCAAACCCATGTTTGTTTACCATGAGATTTTGATTGTAGCTTCCTTGAAAAAATAATTTCAAATGACTCAAAAATTACATCCAGTGGTGTTATAAATTATTTTTAATGTCCAAACAAAGTATCCCAAAATAGAAGCTCATTTTTCAAATCTATTGATTTTTGCGATTGAAATCCTTCAAAAATTGGAGCAAAGCATCCTTGTGAATTAAGAAAACTTTTGAGACCACTTTCATTCCATTCCAACACTAGGAAGAACCACTTATAAAAATAGTAATCCTTCCTAAAAATCATTTTCTATAAATAGTAATTGCTACAAATAGTTCATTACCTAAGCTGTCATTGCCCTTGCACATCAGGGAAACTCAAAAGCACCAAATTAAGAACTGAAATTAAAATGGACTTCTCAAAATAAGGCTTACTAAAAATAGTAAGTGTCAAGATATTGGTCAAGAAATAAGTATTTTTAGCCTCTCTTGCTAAAGAAAGAACACACGGATAAGTTTAAAATAGTGCGAGAACACTGAGTGACTGATAGATTCCAGATTTCACATTATGTATTTTTCGTTGAATGAAGGAGCAATTCTTCTATTTGGAGGAGAGGCCATTTTCCAATGAATAATGGAAGATAAATAAATTTCTTGAGATTCATTTGGTTTGTTTTATTTAGAAAGGGAACATCTGTGTCACGAGAGATGAATTTCAAAGCCAAGAAGAGGGAGGTGATTTTCTCCATGTTCTAACTCCGACCTGGTGTTCAAAAAGGATCATCTTATTTAAATATTAGTCTCAAGTCTCACAAAAACTTATTTAATTCCTTGGAGCATGTCTGAATCTCATAAGAGAGGAATTTATAATCATAGTGTTCAAACTCAACAGAGGTCAAAGGAAGGAAACGTCATTCATGGAGAATTCATGCAAGATCCATAATAAGTAGGTTCTTCAAACAAGATGTTTTCACATCTATGTATTTTCACTTCTCACTCTGTTCCCTCTCCTCTCTATTCTCTCTCCACTTTCTAATTATGCATTGTAAATTATACTGTATGGATCTTTTGTCTTATTCACTTAAGTGACCATTGTAATTTTTAATTGTAAAAGTCACCTTTTCATTAATAATAAAGGGGCTTATTTTTATTTCCTAGAGGAATGTGAAAGGTCACAAGTGGTGTGACTATGAAATTTCATGTGGGGGTAGATAAAGAGACAAATTGTAAAGATATAAATTAGAATGGCTTCTACATTCTAAAGGTTTTGATTTTCTTGGATGATAACTCCCATTTTCTTTCTACAAGAAAGAAACTACAATTCTTCTATCTCCTTGACTTATATTTTTCTCTCCATCTTAACTTTACTCCATGAGCATGGTTACTTGTGTAATATTATGTAAATAAAATTTGATTTACTTGGGTTTTGTTTCTCTTTCCTTGACATAGTTTCTTCTCATTGTTAACTTGGAAATATTCTATTTTTATGTCAATAAACTTAGATTTTTATTTATTGATTAAAACCCCTTCTCACTTTCTCCCCTCTTTCCATACACATGCCTTTCCTCCACCTCCCTATGCACACAAGTTAAGTGGATTATTCTTGTGTGATCCCGGTCGAAAGGCCACCCACGATGGTTAGAGTAGTGTATATATATTTTGTTTTCAATAAATGGAGGTGTCCCATTCCTAAATAAAGGTACCTAGTCCAAGAGCATTGGTGAAAACCCTAATTTTCCCTTATGACAAATTATTTTTCCAACAAGTCGAAAATCATTTTTTTGAGTGTGTGTATAATGTAGTTTAGATCAATCCTTTTTAAAAATAAAATTGGTTTTGAAAGTCATAAATTATATATAAAATGTATACATGTGTTTGGGCAAGACAATAAGGCATGAGTAAAAATAAATTAAGGATGAGAGTCCTAAACTAATCATATTTTAGAAAGAAATATATCATCACAAATGTAAAATAGAGCTTGACGTTGTAGTCATGTTTTTTTGGAATATTGTTTTATAACACATGAAAAATTGGGGCATACACTTGAGATTGTTATGTTTTTATGTAAAACATAGATTTATTCACAAATTACACATTCCAAACCTTAAGCTAATATATCCAAACCAAAGGGTGGGTGGTTATAAGACAAAGAAATAAACGCACTATGTTATAGTGCGCTTGCATTTTGCTTTTCTTAGTGAAAATTTTAAATTTACATAGTGAAAATGTGCTTGTGTTATCAACGCCATAATGTGAGAAAGTTATAACATGCTCATTTTATTGCATGGTCATGTTCTATCACAATTGAACCACAATGCCGTCGCGTTATCTCGTAAAATAGGAAAAAAAAAGATTTTGGATGCTTTTTGGTCCCTTATCTCTATGCACATGCTCCCAATTAATTTTTCCACATTTAACAATTTGTGTGACAATCCATCTTCAATGAACGTTTTTTTGAATTCCAATAGTGAATATCCTTCTTCAAATGCAAGTTCTTCAAATGTAGGGAATTAAGTGCATTGATTAGTATTTCCAGCTTGGATGTTCTCGGTTTCTATTCTAAGGTTTACTAACATTGAAGTTAAAAATATTATGGAGTTGATTGAAATAGATAATTCTACAATGTAAACCACATGTTATATAAATGTAGTGCAATATTCTATTTATGATTATGGACATATTTATAAATATGTGTCATTACTACATTATATGATTAGGATTATGATTGTGATTATGATATTAAGGATCATCAAATTAATGAAGTTATAAAAACATCATCTAAAATTTGTTTCCACTTTGTTCTTTCTTGGTTTTCCAATATGACCTACTGCCATATATGTAAGGAGTCAAGAACTACTACACTCATCACTTTTATCTAAAAACATATACATCAATCACTTTTAATAATGATCTAAAAAATCATCCTAATACACAAATGCAACATGCAAAATTTTGAATAGGGATATAATATCTCAAACCTTTTACAATTGAGGTGCATGATTGAAATAAAATGTTATACATGAGGTCTATTTCTATTCAAGTAAAAACATTATTGCATTGGCATCTATAAGAAAATCCTAGTAAAGTGTAAAGAGATACAATGTACTATTACTATAATAACTTTCTCCTCAATTGAAGAAGTTACAAATTTTATATAAATCTCATAAATCTATATGCTGAAAATGGAAAGAGGTGCATGATTGAAATAAAATTTTATAAGTGAGGTTTTTCATATTCTTGAATTTTATCTTACAACGTAAATAAGTTTTCATCCATGATTAAAATTAAATGATGTATTACTAGTTTACTGTTTCTACTTTTACATTCCAATGCAACATGTTTCTATTTCATAATTATCTTTCCACTTTAGTAGTTTTAGCCTATACATTTGCATTACATGATTTCCTTCCACCTTAGTAGTTTCAACTTATAGATCCCAGTGTAACCTTGTAATTTGAAAATACTAAAGTGGAAGGACTAATGGCTAAAAATAACTAACAAAACATCCATGGTGTACTAACAATAGATAAGAATGGAAAGGAAATGGGTGCACAATTAATAACCAATACAAAGATTCCAATACATTATCACCTTCACATTATTTATAGTAAAACTTTAATCATATTTCCAATATTAAATTAGTATAGATATTTCAATACAAAAAATTAACACCTTCAGAAGATAAAACCAAAATATAGTGATGTCAAAACAAACCTCATTTTTATTAGTTTATTTTAGCTATGAAACTCAAAATAATTAGCTACATCTTTACAATGAACCAACATCGGTAAGAATGAAGTAAAATTGTGTGCAAAGGAGAAGGAAAATAATACTAAAATGGCATTTTATGCCATTTGAATCACAATTATCAGTGATGGAATGTGGGAAGTTAGTGGAGGCATAGAAATTAGAGTGTACTAGGATCTATAAGTAGAAACTTGTAAAGTGGAAAGAGTTGCAAGATTCAAGTTAAGTTTAAAGAATGTAATATTTATTAACAAACTACTCTAGATTGAAATGAAATGGGTACAAACAAGAAAGGAAAGAAATATTTAGATGGAAGAACAATGTGCTCACTTCATAGTTGTGGGTTTTATCCATTAGATAACATGTCTCATTTCAAAAAAATTAATGTTAATCACACATCTCAAATATGCTACAATATTTGAGAAAACTAAAAGACCAAAAAAACCACAACAATGAAATATGATATATAGGTTTATTTTTAATTCCTACTTAGTAGAAATTCCACACTTCAATTTTTATTTAATGTATAAGGTCATCGGAAATTTATGCAATATTTTCTACTTCAAAATTTATGCAAAGCATAAGTTCACAAGTTATTCAAAACAACCAATATTCCTCATTTATAACATGCATAAAAACATCATTGCACTAGGATTTATAAGAAAAAACTAGTAAAGTGGAAAGAGTTGTAAGATTAAAGTTAATATAACATATTCAAATACTACAATCTTTGTGACCAAATAGCTTCAGATTGAAAAAAATTGGGAGCAAAGAAGAAAAAAGAAATACTGAAATGGAAGGACAATGCATTCACTTCATAGTTGTGGGTTTTATCCCTAAGATAACATGCCTCATTTCTAACTTTTATTTCAATCATGCAACTCAAACATGCCCCACAATTCCAAAAACTAAAATTCTACAAAACCTAGGAAAGAAATATGATTATGATTTTTTAATAATTCCTACTTTATATAAAGTGTACACTACAAATATTATTATTGTATAAGTTGATAGGAAAGCTATGTGATTAAATAAAAATGGAATTAAATCTAATTGTAGAGTAACTACAGTGAATGAATGATAAATGCTAATATATAGTAATACGCAAGTAAACAAGCATGTACAAATGTGAAAACCTACGCAAGAGAGGGAGATAAAGAGATGTATCTGATTCTTGAGCAATCTAGAAGTGATATGGGAAGGTGAATAGCTGAAACAAAGAAAGAGGAGTGTCTTCAATACTTGTTGGAGGATATGAGACTCGGGAATGTTCTAGACAAGAGTGCTCATGGAAGGATAGAAGCACTTGAATGATAATGACTAGATCGGGAGCTAGTGTCTACCTAGATGCTCAGGTTCTAATTCATTATGTAAATGAGGATCTCGTTGTTGGTCCCTACTTTTCATTCTAATTTTTCTCTTTGATTTCCAAATGTACACTGTAACCTACAAAAATAACTTGTCTACCTACACATGTCCATGCAAACCACATCAAATATAATAAAAAAGGTGCAAAATGTTGAATCGGATAGACTGACGTTACTTGAAGAGAGAACTTAGTAACAAGAATTGTACTACATTTTAGACTTTATGTAGTTTTGTGTGTAAGTGTGTGTAATGATACCTTAGGATTCCCTTGTGCAAGTTGCACTAAGATAGCGGGATAGATCTAGAATTTTGTAGATGTAAATGTGTGTGATGGAATAGAATATAATTCCCCTCCTATGTTGTATATGTAGAAGAATTTAGCCCTTGTCCCTTGAGTGAGTGTGTTAGGTGGATAATTTGAAGTGATCGTGTGCCTTTGAATGCAATCTTTAGTGGTAGTATGTAATGTTTAGTGCTTGGTACCTTATTTGAGAGCTATACCTATATATATATATATATATATGATTACCTTGTTTGAATTTTGTAACTAAAACCTAAAAGGTCAGCCCAAAAGTATAAAAGATTCCCAAGAAGTAAAAGAGACCCAAAAGAGTGAGAAAAGGGTAGAAAGGGGTAGGAACGCCCATGGGGGATATGAGCACCTGGGTGCTAGTGTCTGAGGCCATAAAAGATAAATCAGTAAAATACCGACATGGTCATGTAAGGTGTGTAAGGCCAATAAAAGTATAAGAAACAAATAAAAAAATATTGAAAGACATTGTCAATTACTATTTTCTTGCTTAGGAATCATATATATATTAGTATGCTCTAGGACCTATAAATATACCCAGGTGCATAGATTTTGTGTCTAATTTTTCCCCATTTTATGTTTTTAAGTGAATACTTGATAGCATAAATTAAATAGAAGATATGTACCTTATGATCGTGTAGAGAAGAGTGTAGCGGATGGCCTCTCAAGTGGACAAGTGAAGCGTGAAGTGATCATAATGTGAAGTGTGGAGACTAGGAAAGGGAAGTGGACCTTAGGGGTGAAGCGTATGCGTAGTAGTGTGTTGTGTTTGCTGATGTAAGTTAATACTTGTTGCGTATTAAGGATAGACCTGCAAAAGAAGAGTGAAAGAGTAGTCAAAGTTCCGTATATGAGAAACCAAAGTACAACGTGTATAAGTAAGTAAAAAAGTGTGAACACCGAAAGTATGTAAAAGGAAAGTGTGCACCTGATGTATAAGAATGTAAGAGATAGAGAATTTTCCTTATTTACTTGGAGTTGTTGGATTTGTTGTCGCATTTTTATGTTTTGGAGCGATATCACACCAAAATTAAATTTTTGTGTGATCTCACACCGAGAGTGATTTTTTTGGGAGATCTCATGCCAACGGAAAGTCTTTTAGGTGATCTCACGCCAAGAGAAGAGTGTTGGGGAGAGAGGTAATTTTTTTCTCTCCTTCTATGAAGCTTCCCGAATAAGTACCATTATAGATGGTACATCTAGATTTGTTTTGATTTGTCCTAATTAATTGTTCCGATTGTAAGTGAAATTTACAGATAGACTGAATTTCATAAATCGCTGAGTCAAGTTCTGCTATTATAGAACTGGTTTGAAAACTATTAGAGATTGTGCTAATATGAGAAATTGACTGTGTTTCCCTAGGACACAAGTGTATACACAAAATCAAACACACATTACTATTTTAATATACCATCAGTGTGTTGTTTATATGCATGGATGTCACTTAAGAAAAGTATTCATTGGCAACACAATCCTTTGTCAATCTACTTGATTTGATTGTTCTATTGTGTTCTTCTCTCACATATGTCATTTCTATACCCAATTCGGGTTAGGTCATAGGGATCCACGTATTTTGGCATTTTCACAATGATCGTCATTTATCCGAGGACACCAACATCCACTTTGTAGACACTAGCGCCCAAGTGCTTTTGTCCATTCTAGGTGCTTCTATCCTCTTTATTATTTTTACACATTTTGACATTTGTGGTTGTATTTTTTAGATTTCTAATTCTTATCCCGTGATCATAGTCATCCTTTTGTGTCACTAGTTTTGAAATTCAAACAAGAGATCCATAAATATATACACACTATTATTTTGGCTAGAAATTCTAAGGGGAAATCACATCTACATATTATTACCGACCACAGTAGTCACCCAAATAGTGAACTTATGGTTGGGAAATGAACTCGTCTCATAATCTATGTAGTTATTAAGTGTGTATGTTAGAATGATGCCCTAGGATGCCCTTGTGTAAGTTACACTTGATAGCAGGTTGTAGCTAGACTATAGCAATGTAATAATATGTGTGGATGGAACATAATAGACTTCCCCTTCCTATGCAATGTATGCGAAGTATGAAGACCTTGTCCCTTGACTAGATGTGAGATGGATGCCTTTGGAATGCAAGCTTAGGTGATGATAGTAATTCTTAGTGCTTGGTCCCTCATTTTGAAAACATAACTATGTATTTATATGATTCCCTTGTTTGAATTTCGTAATTGAAAATTGGAAGGTTGACCCATAATTGAAAAATATTCCCAAAAAGAGTGATTGAGGTAACAAAGGGTCGGGGGCACCGGAGGGGACATCAACACCTAGGCGCTGCTGTATTGGCTAGGTGCTAGTGTCTAAATCCATGAAAGATAAATGAGTTAAGTTTTGAAGGGGCTGTAGGGTGTGTAAAACCAAAGATAAAATAATAGAAAAATAAAATATCCCAAAGATAATTCTCAACCACTATTTTTCTTTCTTAGGAATCACATATATGCGAACATGCTTTTAGGACCTTGAAATGTACCCAAGTGCTTGAATTTGTGTCTACACCTTAAACTATTCACTCGATTGCAATATGGTGAATACTTTGATTAGCAACTACAAGTGAGAAGGAACCTCCAAGAACCTACCATGCTTCCTTCCAATGGTACATGTCTCCTAGAATCCTAGAGAACACACACAATGCTTGTTTGATCACTAAATCAATACATAGTCATCAAAATAGCTCAATGACTCTATCTTCTCTCTTTTTCCCTTTGAAACCTTCTCAATATTATTGGTTGAAATTTTATGTGTGATAACTTCATATTTCGATAAAATTCATGACAAACATACATGATACACCTCATTCATTTTCTCTACCATAGTTTGGGGTAAAACTTCTTCATGGCTTGCATTAGGCTTGCCTTCTTCCTTATTGGATTTATTAAAACTCTCGATATCTTGGTTGAGCTAGGTTTCCTATTACTACCTATAAATTATCCTTTCTACCATCTCCGCATATTGTCTTCTTATCATGCTTTTCCTCTTTAGTCCTAGAATTAATTTCCTTGACCTTGTTTTTGTGTTCAATATCCTTCTTTTCAGGTGACTTTCTCTAACTTTATTGTATTATATTCACCTTTAGGACTAGTTTTAATTTTTAACACCCTCTTACCTTTAGCTTTGAATGCATGAAGTCTACTAATGTACCTAGTATATTCATTTTCATGTAAATTCTATGCAAAATGTCCTTGTTCATGACAATTATAACACATAATATGTGAAATGAGATTCCAGCCTATATTTGCACTTTTTTTATCATGAAAATTCCTATAAACATGACCAACCTTGTTGTAATTATAACATATAATGGATTTATTACCTCTAGTGTCTTCATTTATTCAAATTTTTCTAAATGGTTCATAGAGACAATACTTAGCAGTATGACCCTTATCTTGACAATTGAAGCATACTTTATTCCTTACTCTCTCATCTATGATATCTCTCCATGGATGGTAATCTTTGAAATGATTCCTATACTCCTTATATATATGTCCAAAATTATGACAAACAAAGTAATAACCATTAAAGGATCTTTCATACCTTGATGCATTAGGTTTCCTAATAGGATTAGGTCTTCTTGAATTTATCTCCTGGATCTCCTTCATGTTTTTTTATCTCCTTAGACCAACCTTGTCATCCTCACTCTTCTCTATATGATTTCCTTTGAATCCTAGACTTTTTTGTCACTTGATCTTTGATTATCCACAATTCCATCAAGAACTTCGATATATTCTCTAATTTTCCATACATTTTCAATATAACTTTCTTCTTCTAGTTCATCTTTCAAGATTCTCAATTCTTCTTCATACCTGAGGAAATATTCTTCTTTATCCTTTAGGGATTTTTCTACACTCTCAACTTGAGATTCCATCTCTTTGAGGGCTTGACCATGCTCAAATTCCATACACTTGTTTTGTTATTTCAATCCATGAATTAGGGACTCAACAATCTCAAACTTCCTTTTCATAATTTCTTCGATAATCTACCCATACTTGTGCTTCAAGAAGATCTCCTTCAAGCTATCAAGCTTTCTCTAGAAATACCTTTCTCTCGATACCAATTGTTGGAAACACAAGCATTAAGAGGGGAGGGGTGAATCAATTCTTATTTAAATTTTGAAACCAAATTCAAATCTCAACAATCCATTCAATCTTAACCATGAGGAAACACAACATTCAATCATGAGAAAATAACAAGCAAGAACACATGAAGACCATATTTAATGTGGGAAACCCTTAAAGGGAGAAAACCCATTGAAATCAATGCACTACTTGGACAAATTTCCTATGAGAAATTACAGAGATTTCAATTTGTTGATCACCCACTCAACTTGAAGCACCCACTCCAAAATTTAGCCAAGCATCCACTTAACCTTTAACAAGCTCCTACTTGCATGGAAGCAACAACTCCCAAGAATTCAGTCAAGCACCCACTTAACCTTTTGTAAGCTCCAACTTGCAAGGAAGCTCCAACTCCCTATTTTGCTAAGAAAAACTTAGACTTATCAGAGTTTTGATCACCTTAATATTTTTTTGTAATACATCATATTGTGATCTCTTATTCAGCTCTTATTCTCTCTCTTTCACACCTCTTTCATCACCTATCTTCTCATCACTTCATACTACTGCAAGTACAAATTTCAAGGCCTCTTTCACACACACATTTTATCCCTCATTCACACATGAATGAAATAATCTTCCTCCACTCTTCATCAGCTCATTGTTCTCCTAATTCAGTCCTCATCAAGCTTTCTATTCATACACAATTTTCCTCTCATTACATTTTCTCTCTTACATCTCTCTTATCATTATTTTCAATACAGTCATTAAAAATATTTTTCATTGCACACTAAGGCATACATATAGAAGATAATTACATAATCTTACACCTCTTTAACTTCACCTACCAACACTTCAACTTCCAACTTCCTCTTACTTGTACCAAGGTCCTAGATGACATCACTTCAAAATTGTCATTAGGTCATCATTACTTTTGTATGGTGTCAACTGCAAGTACAAACCTCTACTTACCTATCATAACTCTTCTCATAACTATGGAAAACTATAAAACTCTCCTATTTCACTACGAGATCTAACCACTGAAAATATTCTTCTTACAACCTAACATTTGACATCTTCTTGTGTAACGATCATTCCTTTTGTCTTCTTCCTCTCAACATACCCTTATTTTACTTCTAGAAAAGTAGGAAATGAAACAAGTGTCATGGAATTTTTCATAAGTTACAAGGATCCTCTCCTTTTCCTCTACACCCTTAACAAGTTTTTAACTTGTCATTCACTCACTGATGCTTCATTAGGACTAAAAAGCTTCATTAGGACTATGGTTTACAAGAATAAATTCTGCAACTTGAGTGCATGCATTCACTCTATACTTCAAATGATGTGATGGAAAGAGGAAGAGAGACTCTTCAGGACACATCATCATTTTCATTCTTCTTCTCAACTTGAATAACACAATCATGGAGGATCAAAAACATATTCACAAGAATGATCAATCAACACCAAAGTATGAATTTTCAAATCTTATTAATACATGGAAGATGTCTAATGTGATATTAATGGAGAAACACTATCACCTTTATACACATCATGACATAATTATTAGGAAAATGTTCTAATGGTTTTGCAAGTAAAAAAATGTATTTTAAAAATGAGAAATTTCAGACCTTCAATCACATATTCAATACTCCTATGAAAATTTTCTTAAAATCACACATCCTTAGTGAAATAAAAATCCTACACCATTTCAAGGTATATGGCTCAGATATGCATGTATTTCAAAGAGTGCTTAACTTGGTTTTCAGGACCTAAAAATTAGTCTTACTCTAGGAGACTTCCAACACACCAAAAATACCTTTAATCCCAAATCAAACATTAGAAAAATTAACCAAGGTCCTCTACTTACACTTTAAGTACTCACTTACATGTGCTATGTGGAGAAAATCACACTTACACTTCCATTCCTCAGACCTTCTTGACAAGGATAATGAGACAGTTTTAGACCATTTGAACTTGGACCTAAAAAAACTTCACTTGATCAGTTCATGATCTTTAACATGTCATATTGGACCTCTAGTAACCTTCCATGTTCATATTGCACTTCAACAATATGCTATCACATCAAAATTTCTTCAAGCTAACAGAGATTGATTTTGCCTCTTCTAGCCATTAGCGATAGGTCATATTCTATAAAATTATTCACCAAAATTTTGCAAAGGACCTACCTGAAACTTATCCTAAGAACTTAGGGAACATCCCAATCTTTCTCCTAAACTAATCCTTTCACCATGAAGCCTTCATCACATGACTATACATGAAAATATCTTCAAAATAAGCACATTGTTTTACCTTCCTAGATGTCCTAGAGAATGAGACCACCACCAAAATGAAGTAGAAGGAGTCCTCTACATGCCCAAATAATCAAATTAGCTTTCAAAATAGATTTCATGACCAAAACAATCAATTCTTCTCCATCACTCTAAGAGGAGGGATTTAGGAGGGTTTGGAGCAACTTAACTTCTTGAGGATGATTCATAAAGTATAGTCCATCACTTTTACTTATTCCACTTGGAAAATTCTCTAAAACAAATTACCTAACACTAATAAAAGCACCAAGTCTCCATGCAAAATCCTAACATGTAAATGAACATCTCAAACTTCACCTTCGAGCTGGAATTAGCCATTTTAAGAACTTGAATGTACATAAAACCACTTTTCTCACTTCTCCTTTAATATTTTGGGTTGAAAATATGTCCACACTACTATTTTGACTTCCTTGACATGTTGGCATGATCATTTATCCCTACACTTATCTAAAAATCATCAACCTCCTTGATTTCCTCATTCTTTCTGTACTTATCCTCAAGAATGTGCTTTCAAAAGACCTGAATCATGACTCTACAAGATGAAACTTGACATGTAGCACCTTCCATATCATATCTACATTGTTACAACACATAGTCCATGCTTGTATTTCCTGCTTTAGCTTGCTTTGCACTCCATTCTCCAAGCCATGCTTATACTAGGTCTTAGAATTAGGCCTAGTTGGACTTGTTTCAACCTATAATCCATGAACCTTCCATGTTCTTCATCATGGAGAAACTCACACACATTTGAGACAAGATATCTTACCTCTTCACATTCCCTTATGGTATCACTTAGCTCTCTAAATTACTTTCATGCTCCCTCCTAGCACAGAAGAATGGGTATAGATAATTACCTCGCAAACCATGCTCATGTCTATACCTACACTCTGAGAGTCTCATGAGTGTGTCAACATAATATATCCATGCTTTCCATTCCTTTACCATGATTCTCTAGCTACCTCATACCTTCATTCCATCATACTAGGTCATTCTATTGTCTAGGCCTAAGGATTATTCCTAATAGACCAAGCTAATCCATCCGTTTTCACTCTTACAACCAATTCACACCTTATTTATCCATGGAATCATCATTCCAAGCATCCTTTGGACCTCATACACCTTTTAATTAATGAGTATATAATTTTTCATCAATGACAACACTACAACCACTCACATGCCAACAAAGTTTAGCATTAATAAGGTGTATAAATCGTTCAAATGTGATATGTTAGCCTAAACCCTCAATGGTTTAAGGATTGTAAATCATGTTTTACAAATTGGAAATTTTGGCATATAAATGGCACTTAATATTAAGGGGATTTTTATAACATCAATCTTAAGTATGGTTTAACTCCTCTAAATTGTTCTTGAGTTATAAACCTAAGTTTATGATTAATTAAATAAAATTCTATACTATTTTTATTTATTTAATATAAAATCTAGTTTATATGCATAATTGATTATTTGAAATCAATTTATAAATGTGGTGGGGTGCTTCATGAGAAGACACACACATAAAAATATTTAAATATGGCGCTTAGGGCATGGTGAAAATGAATTCATGGGAAAACATTTTGAAAATACAAAAGGGAGAGAAGTGGGTGAAGGAGGGTAAATTACAATACTTGTAATAAGTTTCCCACGTAATGGAAATCTATGTTTCTATTGTGGCTTTTTATCCTTAGGCATTTTCCACATTAAATACAATGTCATCTTATAATGTTTTTTTTATTTTTATTTTGTATTTTAATCCATAATGGTTAAATATGAACTTCAAAGAAAGATTATGACACCCTTTTAGTTTCGGGATGACTCCTTGTATGGATGTAGGTGAAGAAAAACCATATCTCCTAGTTAAAAGGTGCACTAAGAGGGATGCTCGTCACCTACTTCTTCATTCGGTTTTGTGCCATATGGAGACTATCTCATAGCGTGCCAAGAATTAGATCTTGATTTTGGAGAGTGTTTTCAATCACTTAAACCGACGAACTTCTAGGTATATCGGATAAATTCTGGTGGGTCTTGATCAAAAACTACTTCATATGGAGTTATATTAGTAGAAGCATTGTGTGATGTATTGTACCACCATTATGCTTAGGGGTAGCCACTTTTCCCTTTAGTATTGTTGTTACGAAGAAAAAACTAAGTAATATTTCCAAGAATTTGATGACAATTTATGATGACAATTATGTAGATGAGTATTTACCCTTATCCGGACCTACGATAAATATGTAGACAAAATATGCAAAGAAAATATTTCTGGAAATGGTGCAACTCTTGGGAAGCCATGGTCGAAAAAAATTCTCCAAAACCTACCCGGAAGGAAAATAAAGTTCTCTGATACCATATTTGATGACCCTTACGCATATATTTACAAGCTCAGAAAATAAATGAACAATGAAATAAACTTTGGAAAATAACTTAAATAATCAGAGATCACATGACACTTTGAGGGGGCAACCTCCTGAGAGAAAGATTAATATAATAATATTATTGGATGCCTTCATTCACCTCAACACTTACTTCTATACTAATTCTATTCTAACAAATACTACTTCCCATGTATGTGGGAGAATTCAAATATGCTCATGGGATGACTTACAAAGCATATGCATCCATAACAACTAATAGTGAAAAGATAAGGGTAGGACATAGATTCGTAACATTTCGCTAGTTTGATTACTTGGCATCACTTGGCTCTACATGATTCCACCAAAATACCTTAGATGAATCCAAAACTCATATGTAAAACTTCTAGATGGGTTGTCCCATTGGAATCACTTTCTTGAGGGTATTCACTAGTTGCGAAAATGGAAAAAAAATGAACCTTTATAGGACTCCATGAAAATTTGTTCCGCTTCAAATCTCGGTAACATATTCAATCACCTTAGGCATACATCCCTACACACGAAACACACTTGATAATCTTGTTCAAACATTCCTATAAGCCATAATGAGGATGACATTATGAACAAGATGTCTAGAAAAAATGTTCTGATAAAGAAACAAGAAAGAAATTTTTAAGTAGGGGGTTGGTTGTCATGGGAAATGTTTTTAATTTTGCATGCCGAGACATTTATCTTGTGTTTTTGTGTTAAATTTATAGCATGAAAAATTGAATTTTTTTTCCATGACAACTAAGCCCATACTAAAAAAATCCATGAAATGGGTAATGCGAACCTACCCTCCGACCAATCTCATCGACTATGTAAATCCATAATGGTCAAGAGGATGTGCTAATTGGATTCTTAAAGTGTGTTTCATGTGGAGGTAAGATGGTGGGAAGCAATACAAGGACTCATTTTGATCCACTTTGAAGAATCCATTCTGGAGGCCCAAAATCCTATTTTCGGGCTCTTGCTAATAAAACTTCCCGAGGGATGTACCAAGAAGAAATAAGGCCTCCAAGTAGTTTATAATAGATCCATGTAATCATATAAGATATTTTAAACATTTTCTTGAAGAAAAATAAGGTTTAGGAACAAGTTATGCAAAAACAAAAATTTATGAGCAAGGTATTGGGGAAAAAAGTTCTAAAAAGATACTCACCTTGTTTGAAGTGGTTCAAGATCCTCGTGAAGAGTTAGAATCTCATACCCCAAGAATTGGAGAGATAACAAAACATTGTTCATGTTGCAGTCATCAAGGAAATATTTTGGGAACATTGAGATGCAAAAAACTATCTGACAATGCGACACAAAGGTCCTTCTACAAGTTTCAATTTCCCTTAAAGGTTTCAGGATCCTCATGAAGATTGGTGAGCCTAGAAAAACCTCAAATGAAAGTATATTTAATGATCTTCATGAACCATATGATTTTTTAGTCCATGGTGATCATAAATTGTTCTTGCCACTCAGTCTACAAGTGCACACCTTAAGGTAAAATTTTATATATGGATAAAATTTTATGAATAATTTTAAGAACATATAAATAGGCTCATTTAATTAATTTTCCCTCTTACATAAAGATTCATATATTGGATAACAAAATTTCTTTAAAATTTACTCTCGAGGTGAAGAAATTAATTTTTAGAGACCTTGACAACTCAAGACACACGTTAGAAAACTCCAATTGCATGAATGAAATCTCTAGTCGTGCGAATGAAATCCCTAAGATGTCCAACAACATGTTGTAGATGTGTGCCAATAATTTTTGTCACCTAACATCAATTTTTGTCACTCTACGGTGAATTTTAGGTGTCCTGGAGGCTATAGACAAGTGAAAAAAAAGGTGTAAACGCACGTCACGGTGACCTAGGTGACCCCGAATCTAGTCATGTGACCAAAATTTTAGATTCACATCATGAAGACCTAGGCAGCCACAAAATATAGTCATGCGACCAAAAATTTTGGTCATGCATCGGGAAGGTCTAAGTGACCACAAAATGCGATTACATGACCACAAAGTTTGGTAATGCATAAAAAAGGTGTTGAGAAATCCGGAGAGATGTTGTCGCGCATCCGAAATAGTTTGGTCATGCGTCGGAGATTTTGGGTGACCCGAAAAATGATGTCGTGTCGAGGATATTTTTTTGACTCAAAGATGATGACGAATGTCAATAATATTTTAAGCGGCCTAAGGATGGTGTGATGTGACTAGAACATGAAGTAAGGTATCTGCATGAAGAAGGAAGGTGAAAGGTGATAAGTGATGAAGGGATATCAAAGGTTGTGATGGGAATTTGGAATGTCAATAGTAATGGACGAAGATGAAAGGTCATGTGGGGGAGATGAAAGGACAATCATAACACTATAAATATGAATGACACCCTCATTTCAAGGGGATGGTTAATGATTGTTTACTAGCTCTCACTATCTTTCTAGAAATAAGTGCCTTCATTTCTTCTGTTTCTTGTCTACTACCATTCTATCTCCATCTCAACTTGTACTCTATGAGCATTGTAAATTGTGCAACATGATGCAATAAAACTTTGTGTTTCTTGTTGATTGTTCCTCTTTCTTTGTGAATGGTTTCTTCTCATTGATACAAGTGAAATGTTCTTATTTTAATGCAAAAAACTCTGCTATGTTATTTGTTGATTGAAATCCCTTTCTTATTTTCCTCTCATATCTCCTTAAATAGCAATTTTCTTCCCTTATATTACATAAAACCAATCTCCACAAGTTTATAGAAGTATTTATGTGTGATCCACTGGTCTTCGGACCATCTTAGAAATTATTTTAGATTGTTTTTATTTCCTTATTTTTAGTAAATAGAGCCACCCAATTCAAGCGAGAGGACCTAGTCCCATACATTGTTAGTAAGAACCCACTAATTTTCCTATTCGAAAAATTATTTTTCCAATGTTTTTGGTGCCCACCATGGGGAAAATTTAGCATATCTCACCCAATATTAATTCCACAAAATCCAAACAATATATATTCCAAAAATCAAAAATTCTAGAAATTGAAAATTCATTGAGCTTTATGTCTTTCACCGATGGTTATCCCTGGTAATCCCCTAGTCCTAAGACCTAAACTTATCTTCCACACCCAAAAAGATATTGCATTGGACTAGAGGGATGCTATTTGGCACAAAAGGCTAAACTTATTCCATTACCACATTACTACAAGATTCCTTTATTATGAAGAAGAAGGTACAAAATCCTTAGATAGAGCAAGACAATTTTAGAAATAGAAGAGGAGAGATTTAAACAACTTTGTTCGAATTACATATTCAAGCTGGATGATAAAAGGTATACAAGATCTTCAAGAGCTAGTGGTGTGTCCGATCATGTTCTTGAAGAACAGTTGTAAGATGTGTTATTCATATTTTGCCCCGTGGAAACATATTGGATCAACCACAACCTCACACAAAAAGAACAAGAGAAATCATGTTTGAATCCTACAAATAGGTTGCAGGGAGACTCTACAATGGAAGTAGTGGGGTCTGCGAAAGATCAACTAATCTTGCATAGGAGAATTTTGAAAAATTTCTCTGTCGAGTGTATCCGTGCCTTAAATCCATTAAACATATTGTAGGCTTTGAAATGGAATAGTCGGGTCTCGGGAGGAGGAGATAGTTTTAAAGAGGCCGAGGTTCAAAGAGAATAAATGACAAAGGTTTAAGGTCTTCAAGCTCCGTAACAGTTTAGAATGAGTCAAAAATCGACTAAGTATGGAGGGCAGCCGACATTGTCAAGTGTCCAAATGGTTCATATCAAAGTTGAATCCAAAAAGGGAGGCTTGAACAAGCACCAGGCCCCCACGTGTCCCAGGCCCAAATAGAGGCAATTTCAAAAGCTAAAATTCAAACGGAAGGGGTGGGCCTAAAAAAAAGGCTAAGTATAGAAGCACCATAGAAGTTGCCACGTGTCAACTTGGCGCATCTCCAAGGGTAAATCCAAAAGTGGAGACTCAAATGAGCGTCAGCTCGCCACGTAGTCCAAGGTCCGAAAAGAGAAGAGGGAGGTCGTTGAAAAGTCCAAAGACCTACGGAAGCTTCCAAGTGTCAACCCAATGCTCCTTCAAAGGCAAATCTTGATCGAGATTTTAAGTGAGCACAGAGCCTCCACGCATCTAGTCTCAAAAAGGGACATAGTCGGGTTGAATAGTCAATGCATTGTGATGGCAGGCCAAGAGAAGTGCAAGTGTCCAAGTTCCAAATGGTGCTAGTTGAAGAGCAAAATTGAAGGGAGGTTTTAAAGCAAGTGTCAGGCCACCACATGTCCTCTGTCAGATATATGACCCCAGAGAAAAGGACTTAACCAAAAACATAAGGAAATTGAGTAGGTCACGGAGGAAACCATGTGTTAGCCCCACCACTCCAAAAGTAAAATACAGAGGCCACCCTCAGACATGCGCCAGCCCTCCATGTGTCCCATTTTAAAAAGGGGTTTGTTTTCAAACTGGTTTTCCCACCTTTTTGTATGGACTCGATACAAATTTCAAAGGGCATATCTTTCGACTCGGGGCTCAAAATCTAGCAAATATGGCACCGTTGGAAAGATCTCAGCCTCATCTACACCATGAAGATCTAAAACTTTAAGTTTGGGGAGGTTAGGTGGGAGAAAAATGGAGAAACATCTTTGGGCCATTAATGCAGGATCTATTTTTCCCCAACAACTAGATCGATTCAATATGATCCATCGTTTCCTCCTCCTTGAGGCGATAAAACAAGAAATTGATGCAGTCAAGATAGATTTGGGGGCATATTTTGTAGGAGGCATTAATAGTAGTGGTTGAACTTTGAACTATTTTTCCCACTTCTCTCTCTTTCTCCCTTCTGTGTTGAATCTATAAAAGTAGGGTCGGGACTCATTGTAAAGGGTTGGACATTCTTCTATTTTTCAGGCTCCCCTTTTCCTCTGGAAAAATGAATTCATGGAGTTTTATACCTTCCATTAGATTGTAACACATTTTCTACCTTTTGGCCATTTTGTAAATGCATTGTATCAAATCTACAAAGCAATAATACATGTTTGTGGCTGATTTTCAACCATTTCTTGTCTTCATTTCTCTCATCTAGTCTTTCATTGCAAAACTAGTTATCTGTGTTTGATTATTGTATGCATTTTTTTGGTTTGTGCCTATCAATAAAACAAATGTTCATCATTCCTTCGGTGTATCACCTGGTTAGCTTAGTTTTAATTTCTTGTATTCCTTCTATCCTTGTCTCCTTGGCAATATTAGATTAGGTTTAGGAATAAATCCTTTGAAAATTTCACATATGCACCTAGAAAAGGAATAGGAACTAGCCTTAATCTGAGATTTTCCCATTTTCTAAAGTCCCACACTTTTTGGGGAAAACTCAATGTTATGTAAATCACATCAAATGATGAGTTTTAAACACCAAATCTGAGAGGTCATTTGGGGTGTTGTGATTTTGCACTAACATTTTTGGCATGCCCGATGGGACAAGAAGTCTCCATCTTTATTATAGTAAGATCGATGTGCACTTGCTGTGATTCTAGATTTTAAGAATGTTTTAAAATTACTACACATCTGGCACTCCAAAGGAATAAAATCCACTTTGGTTTCATAGTCCAAGCTTCCCAAGTTCATGAGAAGGATACAAACAAGGTCAAGAACTAGAGAAGGGATAGTTTGTACACCTACACTTGTCTCCAGATAGAAGGAGAAGAGGAAGAAGAGCCCAAAGGTCTCTATCTCCACCAAACAGAGCCTTATCAACACCTCCTCCTAGTAGGTTGTTCTTTCAATCAAGAAGGGTTCTCAGCCGATCAGGATGGCACAGCCAAATCCTTATGTCAATTTCACTGGCAACAGACCCACTTGCTCTGAATGCACAAAATCTAGTCCCAGTGGCAGCATTAAAGAGCATCCCATATTTCACTGGAGAAAACCAGAACTTCTCCTGGTGACCACATTTAAGACATTGCAAATGTATGTACAATCCATGAGATCACTAAGATGGACATTACATAGTCAAGTTGCTAGCCTCTTCACTCAAGGGTAAAGCTTCACAATGGTTCAAGAGCCTAGCAGCAGGCTCTATTCAAACTTGGGACCATCATGCGGAGCTCTTCATGACTAGTTTGGAGAAAAAGGAGATAACCTATCCTTGTTGGAGCAACTAACAACAATCAAGAGAGCTCCAAACGAGTAGTTGACAGATTTCAACCTCAGATTTCAATGGACCTAGGATAGGATTCCAGTGGTAGTAAAGCCCACAAAAGAAGGTGCCTTCTTATACTTTCTTAGAGCTTTAAATTCTGATATTGCTTTAATGATTCCTGGGAGGCCAACCTTACCTACTCTTATACCTTTCCATAGGATTCATTTAATTTAGGAAAACTTGCTCTAGGCCATCCATGCCTCTATACCCCTAATTAGGAAACCCAAGTACCCACACCCACATTAGCTCCTATACCTACTCCCAAGAGTCAAAGTTTAGTTGAAGCCTCCACCTCATCATCTAACACCTCAAAGGAGCTTCAGGAAGTTATGAAACAACTTCAAAACCTAGGGAATGAGTTAGTAACCATCAAAAGATAGCAGGCTCAAAATTCTAGGCCATATCAGCCTCATTATCAGACTAGACCCCGTATCAAAAATAGACCACCATCTCAGTGTAAATCAAAGTCAACACCAAGAAAACCTCAAGCTACTAGACCTTTCAGGTCATATGATCTAAACACAACTTCAACATCAAGGGCATTGGTTCTAGCACAAAATAACATGGCACAAGAATATGATTGGTGTTTCCCATGTAATCAGCCACATAATCAATCAATGTGCTTCAATGGTGCACTAAATCAGGATTTGATGGTGCAAACCATTGGTGTGTCATAAAAACCTAGCCAAGAAGAAAATCAGCAGCAAGGAGCTCAGCAAAAGGGACCTCCAAGTGAAACTATGTTTGTCAATTGGCAAGCTGAAGACTTATGTGGAATGAATCAGACTCCTTCTCAAAGTATAGTTGCCAATACACGGTCTAAGAAGAGAAATATTAGAGAAGGACATTCACCAAACTCAGGTTATCCTCAATCCTCCATTGCTCCACAAGGTATTGGCATTCAAAATACAACTCCCAATATGTAGAGCCAATCCAAGCCACCTTCCAAATCCACTCAGGCACCGGTTGTAACAACCCATGTGCAAGATAAAAATGTGCCAGGAAGGGGAGAGTAAAGGATAGCTCATTTAATATCATTGAGAAAATGAAGAAGACAAGTGTGAACATTTCACTATGGGAGTCACTGGCCATTCCAGGGTAGAGGGATCTATTGCAAACTGCTATGGCCAATTGGTCAAGCTCAAATCAACCCCCTAACCAGCAAGAGAAAGTGCTTACCAATACAACTCAACTTGGGGAAACCATCGAGCAATAAGGTAAGAACCTGAGACCTCCTCCATTCTATGTTTCATTAATCATTGGGGACAAATTGGTGCATAATTACATGATTGATTTGGGGGAAAGTAGTTATGTAATGCCCAAACAAATAGCTGATCAACTAGGTCTCCAGTATGAAGTCATCTCTAGAGGGGTAGTACAATTGGATGGGACAACAGTGAAAACTATTGGAGTCATCAAGGATCTGAGCCTCACTCTACATGCATGCCCCCTAATGTGACTGTATTACAGAATGTATCAATCATAGACTTGCCACCACATTTTGCATTGTGTTTGTCCAGGGACTTCACTGCCAAAATTGGAGGCTATTTGTCTGTTGACTAGTTGCATATGCTCTTTAGAACAAGGTATGGAGTGAAGGCCACAATCAAATCTGAGCCCATAGTGGATTATCACATTGAGTCTTATGTGCCTAGCCCAATCAATGCAAATTGTTTGGCTTTTGATCAAGAGGACCTCCTAAACACTTGTGAAGTAGATACCAAGGTGGGGTGTATCCCGGACCTGACTCTCGATGAATGGGTGGTCAAAAGACATGATTTTGACCCCTATAAGGAGATGGAAGAATCTGAGCTAGGAGTCTACTACCTGCATGAGGAGAATCATCCTCTTCCTGACATCATTAAGCTGAAACACAAAGATGACAATGAAGTATGGAAATTGTTCTTTGATGGCTCGAGAAGTAGGCAAGGAGCCGAGGAGGAGCTATGATTGTGTCACCCCAAGGTATGAAATACTACTCAGCTTTCCATTTCCAATTTTCCTGTTCAAACAATACAATAGAATATGAGGCTTTGGTTCATGGATTGCATTGGGCTAGAAGATGAGGAATCAAGAACTTGCAAGTGTTTGGTGACAGTGAACTAGTTGCCAATCAAGTCAAAGGACAAAATGCTATCAAGAATGACCTGCTCAAAAGCTACAAGAATAGGGTATGGGATCTCATTGAGGATTTTGAAGCCTTCAACATTGTGTCCATACCCAGGAAGGAGAACGAAGTTGTTGATAGGCTTGCAGCTAGTTGGAGAAACATTTGATGTGGTTGACAACATCAAGAGGGACAAAGGATAGCCACATATCCATGTGATTGTGAGGCCAATAGTGCCAGATAACAACACATGTTGGCAGGTGTTTGAGAATGATCAACGATCATCAATTTTTTGCAAGAGGAAGCTGAATTCTCAGCTAGGAATCAAGACAAATTAGAGCAGCAATATGGAGATCAAGTAGTGTAGCTGCATACAAACAATCTTCCCAAAGGTTTGGTGACATTAGAATCTATCTTCAATCCTAATGATCAGTTTTGAAAAGAGAAGGCTAACATATAGATCAAAGGAGAAGATTCAGAGTCAATTCTAGTTGGAAAAGGCAAAACACTTCAAATTGGCAAAGTGGCCACCGAGCAAGAAAGGTATGAATTCATGCAACTTTTCCAAGAGTTTCAAATGTATTTTCTTGGAGCTATGAATAGACCTAAGAGGGTTCAATCCGAAGCTAGCACAACACACAATCAAACTAGATCCAGATTGCTAAGCCCATCAGGCAAAAGCAGACCAGTCAATCCACACATTGAACCTCTGATGAAGAAAGAGCTAAACAAGTTGATAGAGGCAAGTATTATATTTCCAATCAAACACTCAAGCTGGGTTGCAAACTTGGTCCCTAGGAAGAATAATGGAGAGATTAGGTTGTGTGTAGACTTTCGAGACTTGAATAGAGCATCCCTCAAAGACCACTACCCACTCCCCTCAATGGAGAAAATTTTGCAAGTGGTGTCTAGATCAGAGAGATTCTCCCTCCTAGATGGCTACTCAGGGTATAACCAAATAATGGTGAAAGAAGATGATCAGTTCAAAATGGCTTTCACCACCAAATGGGGCACCTATGCCTATAGAAAAATGCCATTTGGATTGTCTAATGTTGGAGCCACTTTCCAAAGGGCAAATGGATATGGCATTCAAAGGGTTGATCAATAAAATAGTACTTGATATATCTAGATGACATCACTGTGTTCTCCAAAAATGCTAGCGGATCACCTTTTTCACCTAAGACAAGTATTTCAGAGATGTAGGAGATTCGGGGTATCATTGAACCCTAAAAATGCATATTTTTGGCCCATGAGGGTAGGCTTCTAGGCCATATTGTGTCAAAGGAAGGTTTGGCAATTGACCTAGAGAGGGTTGAAGCAATAAAAGCATTGTCATTACCAATCCATAAGAAATATCTTCAAATTTTCTTAGGAAAGATCAATTTTGTCTGCAGGTTTGTACCAACTTTGTTTGCCCTTGTCAAGCCAATAACGTTGATGTTGAAGAAGAGCTTGGCATTTAGGTGGAAAAATGAAGGAAAAGAAAGATTTTAGGCCATCAAAGAAGCTATATCACAAGCCCCAACTCTCGTGAATCCATACTTCTCTAAGGACTTCATACTATATGCCTTTGGTGGCAGTGACACAATTTCTACAATCTTAGTACAATAGAATAAAGAGGGTATAGAGCATCCAATTGCCTTCTTCACCAAGTCTAGGAAGATTATGAAGTGAGATACTCCTTCATCAAAAAGCATGTCCTTGCAGTGATCAGAGGGTTAAAGAAGTTTAAACATCTGGTTTCAAACAATAAAATCCAACTGTTAGTCTCCCATATAGGAGTTAAAGACTTCCTTCTCGTGAGGATCTAAATGAAAAACATGCAGGGATGGATCACTCATGTCATGGAGTATGACATTGAGATCAAGGTTACTAAGCTGGTCCATGGGAAGGGATTGTGTGAACAACTGGCCTCGAGTCAACAAGATGAAGCAAGTGGTGAAAAGGAAGCTATTTTTGTCTGCAAAATAGTCAAGAGGAAGAAAATGATGATGTGCCCACTCCTTGTTGGACTCATAACATTATGCACTTCCTTCAAACAGGCCTATGTCCTCCAGAAATGAGTAAAACAAAAAGGAGACACTTCAGACTATAGGCCATCCCATATGTGCTTATTGATGGCATCTTGTTCAAAAGGGACATCAATGGCATTCTGTTAAGATGCATTAGGACAGATCAAATTGAGAGAGTGTTACAAGAGTTCCATGATGAAGCAATTGGAGGCCATTTTGCTCCATGGGTGACAACACTCAAGATCATGAAGGTGGGTTATTATTGGCCCAGGGTGTTTAGTGACTACTATGCATGGATCAAAAGTGCAAGAACTGTGTGCATTCTTTAGAGGAAAAGAAAGGCTAACAACACTTCCATTGCGCCCAATTTTAGTTGACCATCCATTCATGCAATGGGGATTGGACTTCATTGGGGTCATCAATCCAAATTCGAGCCAAGGCCACAAATGGATTCTGATAGCAACAGACTATTTCACCAAGTGGACCGAGGTAGTGGCACTCAAAGAAGCTAATGAGTCTAGCATACTAGATTTCTATGAAGGATAGTGACCAGATTTGGAGTGCCAGCCACCATTATATCAGACAATGCATTGGCATTCATAGGTTCCAAAATCATAGAATGGGTTGTTAGGAATGGAATTTACTTGAGCACTTCATCAAACTATTACCCTCAAGGTAATGGCCAAGCTAAGTCTACAAACAAGAACTGCTAAGGATTATCAGAAGAACTCTTGATGAAAATCAGAGAACTTGGCACACAAAACTCAAATCAGCCTTATGGGCTGATAGGACAACACCCAAGAGGTCTACAGGAAGCTCTCCATTCAAACTTATCTATGGGAAAGAAGTAATGTTTCCTATATCACTTGAGTTTCCAACATTGGAACTCATGAAATAACTGGAGATGTCTGAGTTTGAACCAATGGAGGCTAGGTATGTAGAACTGATGGAATTGGAAGAAACCGAGAGCATGCACTTCAAACAATGGAGAAGGATCAGGTCTCAATCAAGAGATGCTTTGATAAGAAAGCAAAAATAAGGACTTTTCAAGAAGGAGACCTAGTTTTGAAATGGGATGCAGATCGGGAAAAGCTAGGAAAACACTCCAAATTTGATGCCATCTGAGTGGCCCTTACATGATCACAGAGTGCAAGAATAGCAATGCCTTCCAGCTGACTAAATTGGATGGTGAAAAATTACAGATCCCAGTAAATGGGATCCATCTCAAACATTGCTACTTGAATGGGAAGTTTCCACCCCTGTAAATATTAGCATAGGATTTTATTTCCCTAAGTGCGTATGCACATTGTTTTGTTGTAGTGTATTTTTGTTTCCCTAAGTGTTGTGGCACAGTTCTTTGTTGCTCTAGGTTGTGTCATTACATAGTCCAATCATGCCTTCAAGTGGACGTGTTATTCCTTTCAGTGTTCACAGTAGGGAAACTCATGGTTACCTGTATAGTTGTCATCTTCAAAAGAAAACAAATAAAAAGCAACTAAAATCCATCTTTGAAACAGTCCATTCGAGAGTTTTCTTATGAAAAATTTCTACTCTCAGAAACCATTGTCTCAAGTTTTCTTATGAAAATCATGGATCGAAAGGTAGGATTCATGGATCTAGAGGAGATCAGGCTTAGGCATCATTCTCGACTCCATGCCCAATGGACATAACAAGGAAACTGGTCCTCTCATCTAGCAAGAAGATACCCCTGTGAATCGCCAAAAATACTATCCATATTTTCCCCTGAAAAATATTGGATCAGCCACGACCCCGCACAAAAAGAACCAGAGAAATCACATTCGAATCCTACAAACAGGTTGCAGGGAGACTCTACAATGGAAGTGGCGGGGCTGCAAAAGATCAAACGACCCTGCATAGGAGAATTTCAAAAATGGCTCTGTTGAGTGAATTCGTGCCTTAAATCCATTAATCAGAATACAGGCAGGCTCAAAAAATGGAATAGTAGGGTCGGGGAAGGAGGAGAAATTTCAAAGAGGCTAGAGGTTCAAAGAGAAGAAATGGTGAAGGTTCAAGGTCTTCGGGCTCTGGAACAGTTCAAAATGAGTCCAAAATCGACTAAGTATGGAGGAGACAACGGACACTGCCAAGTGTCAAAATGATGCATATCCAAAGTCAAATCCAAAAAGGGAATCTCGAACAAGCATTGGGCCCCCATGTGTCCCAAGCCCAAAATGGAGGCAAAGTCAAAAGCTAAAAGTCAAATGGTGGATAGGGTAGGCCTCAAAAAAAGGCTAAGTATAGAAGCGTTGTGGAAGCCGCCACATGTCAACTTGGCGCATCTCCAAGGGTAAATCCAAAAGTGGAGACTCAAACAAGTGCCAACTCACCATGTAGTCCAAGGTCCGAAAAGAGAAGAGGAGGTCATTGAAAATCCAAAGACCTGCGGAGGCTTCCAAGTGTCAACCCGATGCTCCTTCAAAGGAAAATCTTGATCGGGATTTTAAGTGAGCGTGGAGCCTCCACGTGTCCAATTTAAAAAGGGACAGTCGGGTTGAATAGTCAATGCATTATGATAGGCCAGGTGGAGAGTGTCAAGTGTCCAAATGGCACTAGTTCAAAAGTAGAATTGAAGGGAGGTTTCCAAGCAAGCGTCAAGCCACCGCGTGTCCCCGGTCGAATATATGACCCCACCAAGCAAAGGAATTAACCAAAAACATAAGGAAATTAAGTAGGTCATGGAGGAAACCATGTGTCAGCCCCACACCACTCCAAAAGTAAAATATAGAGGCCACCCTCAGACATGCGCTAGCCCTCCACATGTCCCATTTAAAAAAAGGGGCCCATTTTCGAACTGGTTTTCCTATATTTTTGTATGGACCCGATACAAATTTCAAATATGGCACTTGAAATCTGGAAAGATCTCGGCCTCTTCTACACCATGAAGATCCAAAACTTTAAGTTTTGGGAGGTTAAGTGCAAGAAAAATGGAGAAATGTCTTCGGGCATTAATGCAGGATCTATTTCTCTCCAACAACCGGATCGATTTGATATGATCCACCATTTCCTCCTCCTTTGAGGTGCCGAACAAGAAATCGATATAGTTAAAACATATTTGGGGGTAGATTTTGTAGGAGGCATTAATAGCGGTGGTTGAACTTCGAGACTATTTTTCCCGCTTCTCTCTATTTCTCCCTTTTGTGTTGAATCTATAAAAGCGTGGTCGGGGCTCATTGTAAATGGTTTAACATTCTCCTATTTTAGAGGCTCCCTTTTCTTCTCGGAAATGAACTCATGGAGTTTCATACCTCCCATTAGATTGCGACACGTTTTCTATTGTAATTGAATACTTTGATGATAAGAAATTACACAGAACAACTTAGAAGCATTTACACAGAAACAAGACAGAGCTTGTATATTTTATTAATCTTAAAATCAAGCATTACAACCAAAAGAGAGAGCTGCAATATTTATAGATATTGGACAGCTTCTATCTCTTCCTCAATACATGGAACAAATCTCCTAAACAAAGCAAATATGCAGAAATAGCATATTGCCCTAAAAAAACTTCTATAGGAAATCATCCGAGAATAATATTCTAACTAAAGAACATCCTCCACAATCTAAGGGATGATAACAACACACTAACAACTAAGATAACTAAAGTAATTAAATAATTAATTTATTATAATCACACGTTAATCCACATATGGTGAATTAAGTGTTAGATTATTTATAACATTCCCCCTTAATTCATCATATTCTCAAGTGAACATGAGAAATACTCTGAATGCCTCAAATTTAGGATGTGTAGAGATTTTGTGAAGATATCTCGCACGCCCGATGTTCTCGTCGGGAAATGCTGAAGTTAAATGTTGTTGTTCGAACTCATTCATGAATAAAATGTACCTACACCTCAATGTGTTTGGTGTGTTCATGAAAAACTAGATTCGAACAAGTTTTATTACTCCTTCATTGTCTACATGTAGGATTATTGGATGATCCCGTGGAATTCCCAATCCTTTACGTATCTGTTTGAGCCAAATCGCCATAGACGGCTCCTCTCTTTGCGCGATATTCCGATTTTGTGGTCTCCCAAGTCTACATCTATTAAATCATCTCCTAAGATTTCTGATGTTTCTTCCGAAACAATAAATGTTTCTAGCAAAACTTCTATTGTACCTAATAAGCTGCGGTATCTTCCAAGCCTACACCTTCTTCCAAAGTAACCCCTATTTCCAAAGTAGCATCTTGTTCGGTTCGTAAATCTTCCACCATTTCAATGACATCTACTTCCTCCTCTTTCGATATCATAGACCATGTCAAAAGGTCTAAGGTCCAAATCTCTGAGTCTAAATATTTGTAAACCCATCCAAAATAGTTTGATAAACTAGTTTGGTTTATCAAAGGTAGTAACCCAAAGCCCAATGTTTTCATGCCCTCTTCCAAAGGGTTACTACTAACTCCTCCTTCCCCATCATCTCAAAACATGTTAGCCTTAAGTGCATCCAAGACTGACAATATTGAACCATTCTACCTTTCTCTTCTTGTTGGAGGCTACCAATTGAACAACTATATCATAGACTCAGGTGTTTCTGACAATGTGATGCCAATAAAATAATATAATTCCCTTGAGTCACTCTAACATGGGATAAAGGCCAATTTTATTCAATGGAAACAAAATAATTCCCATTTGTGGGAAGAATAAAGGATGCTCAAGTTTCTCTAGCCGATTTTCCTAAGACAAAGTCTTATCAACTATCTTGGTGACAGACATTCCATCCTCATATGGGGTGTTGTTGAGTAGAATATTCTAGAGTAATTTGGGAGGAGAAATTTAGATGGAGTGGTCCTCAATAAATATTCTATTAAAGAGCCAAATTCAAAAGTTGTTGCAAATGAGAAAAATGAAGTATATAGTGTAAAAATTAGAAGATCCTAGAGTGGATATTATTTATTAAGACAGTGGACATGGGAATTACTTCATGCATTCTAGAGGAGATGATGATGTTCCTCTTATCTCAAAATAAGATGAAGATAAACTCTAGACTATGAGTTAGATGGAATCTATTGCAAGTATAGGCTCCAAAGTTGGTGCGGTTCTTATTTACCCATTAGGTGAGTTGTTTCATTTTACTTTTAAGCTCCAATTTGAAAATACCACAAATAATGTAGAATATGAAGCCATTCTCTCGTGCATGAACACAATGAGTCCTTGGGAATTAAATAATTGAAATGCCTAGGAGATGTAGAGGTAATTGTGAAATAAGTCCAGAATCAATACCAAGTGAAGAATTCATGACTCAAAAATTACAGGAACAAAGTGTGGGATTGCATTGAATCCTTTTATGCTTTCTCTATACAAGTTGTTCCCCATGAAAAAATGAAAAATATGATTCTTTTATTGTGTTAGCTTCTCTACTAATACCACACCCTTATTTTGATAAAGATAAATATTCTATTGAGATGATATGCAGGCCAAGTGTGCCCAATAATGCCAACCATTAGCAAGTATTTAATGATGATAAACATATCCTCTCTTTCCTCAAGCAGAAAGATAATTTTAACAACTTGTTCTTTGAAGGAAGTACTTATTCACCCCGAGATTCAACTCCATAAGAAGAAAAAGGTGAAGCTGAAGAGGTTGATTCCAATGGAGTGCTCATGCTAAAAGGTAATAATATTCCTAAGGGCCTAGTCTCACTTGAAGAATTATTTGATAGGCATGATAGATTTGTGAAAGATAAAGCTAAGGAGTATCCTAAGAGTACTACTGATTTTGAGAAAGTAAACATTGGGACAAAGAAGAAACCTTCATTTTCAAATATAGGAAAATGTTGCTCACCAGAGGAAAAGAGAAATTTTGTTTCATTGTTGAAAAAGTATTCAGATGTATTGGCATATTCTTATGATGAAATGAAATATTTTAAACCAAAAGAGATGCAACACTCAATACCTCTCAAGCCTAAAGAAAAACCATTCTGGAAAAGAAGACAATATAATCCAAAGATTGTCGAAGAAATCCAAGAGGAAGTTTTGAAAATGCTAAATGCAAAGATAATTTTTCCAATCCATCACTCTACATGGGTGAAAAATATTGTCTCATTCTGGAAGAAAAGTGGAGAAATAAGGATTTATGTAGACTTTCAAAATTTGAACCAAGCTTCTTATAAGGATAATTATCCACTCCCAATCATGGATCAGGTTTTACAAGTAGTCATAGGTTCATAAATGCTTTCTATGCTATGGATGGATTCTCCGGCTATAATCAAATTAAAGTTTCCCAAGAATATTAATATAAGACTACTTTTACAACTCCGTGGGAACCTTTTCCTATAGGTGGATGTGATTTTCTCTCGTCAATGTTGGGGCCACTTTTTAAATCATAATGAAGTTAGATCTTTAGGATTTGAAGAAAAAATGTATTGTCATTTATCTAGATGATCTCACAATATTCTCTAAGAAGATGAAATAACATTTGATACACCTCGTACAAGTTTTATAAGGTGTCAAGAACATGAAATATCGTTGAGTTCAAAGAATTAAATCTTTAGAGTGACTAAAGGCAAGCTCTTAGGACATATTGTGAGCAAAAAAGGAACAAATATTTATCCAAAAAGAGTACAAGCCATTCAAAACATTCTTTGGTAAGGTCAACTTCCTTTGCCACTTTGTTCCATATTTTTATGAGTTAACTAATCATATTACAAAATTGATGAAGCCCCAAGAGATTTTCAAGTGGATTAAAGAGGGAAAATAAGCTTTCGATAATGTCAAGAAGGCCATAGCCAAAGCTCCAACCCTAGTATGTCCTAATTTCAATAAATATTTCATTGTGTATTTTTATGCATCTGATCACGCTATTTCAGCTATTTTAATTCAGAAGAATGAGAAAGGGCTTGAGTCACATACTTACTTCATGAGCTACCCGTTGAAGAATCATGAGCTCAAATACTCTACCATGGAAAATCATGCTTATGATGTGGTTAAGGTGGTCAAGAATTTCAGATTATACATCCTACACTCTCACACCATTGTGATGGTTCTTGGATCATCTATAAAGTCTATCTTGACTCAACAAGACCTCAGAGAAAAAAGAGGTAACTGGGTGTTGAAGATTCAAGAGTATGACCTAGAGATAAGGCCATCTAATTTGGCTAGAGGTAATGGATTATGCAAGTTGATATCCGAAGATGAGTCTCTCATGACTTAGTATGAAGATAAAGAATGTCATTGCTATGAATGTGTAAGTAAAGACTTACCCCAGGTAATCTTTGTGAATACCACTAAGGAGTGGTACAGTGATATTGCTTACTTCCTCACTTACGGTGATTATCCAAAGCATATGGATTACAATCAAAGAAGGAACCACAAGCTCAAAGTTGCAAGGTATGTGATTTAGAACCTTTACCGTATAATATAGCCCTTGATGGATGTTTCTTAAGATGTGTTGGAAAAGAGAAACATGAGCAATTGGTGAGAGCATATCATGACCAAGCTTGTAGTGGGAATTTATCCACTATGGTCACTACACACAAGATCTTTTGAGAGAGATAGTATTGACCTACTCTCATTTCAATATGCTCAAAGAATGGATATATAAGTGTGAGCCTTGCCAAGAGTTTTGGGAAGACCATAACTCATTGAAGTTCCACTTAGATCAGTGGTGATTGAATAGCCTTTCAAACAATGGAGTCTATATTTCATCGGTGCTCTTAATCCTCATTCTAGTGTAGGTCATATCTTCATGCTCACAACAACATATTACTTCACTAAGTTGGTGGAGGCCATACCCATTGAGCAAGACAATTAGAAAATTATATGTAACTTCATCAAGGAAAATATTATTATCTTTTTGGCATCGCATGAGAAGATAGTTGTTGACAATACCAAATATTTTCTTCTTTGGAATTAACTAAGTTCTCTGCTATGGATAGGGAATATCCTTATCCCATGCATCTTACTATTTCCCTCGGGATAATGGTCAAGCAGAATCTAGTAACAAGAATCTTGTGACAATTGTGTGAAATATTGTAAATCGAATCGAGAAATTGGGACAAGAATCTATATGATGCATTATGGGCTGATCGTATCACTCCAAAAAATATATTGGTATGTCTCCATCCCAACTTCTATATGGGATAAATGTAGAATTTAAAATCACTATAGAGTTACCAACATTGCAACTAATCAAAGCAGTAGAATATGGTGAGTTTCAAGACTCACTTGACAAAAGGATTTTGTACTTGGAGAAGATATGTGAAGACAAGGTGTTGGTGGTTGATCGGATAAAGGACCATTAGTTGAAAGTAAAGAAATTTTTTTGATAAGAAGGAAAAGAAAAGATATTTTTAGATTGGTGATCTTTTCCTATTGTGGGATAAAGGAGAGAACCAAAAGGAAGCCATGGAAAGTTTGATTCACTCTATCTTGGCCCTTTTCGGATATGGGACACATGTGGAGAGAATACTTTCCAACTATCTTATCTCGAATGAAAGTCACCTGGAATTACCTCGTAGTGGGAAATATTTGAAAGTATACAAATAGTGAAATTGGGTTATCCCCTGAATGTACCATAGGTGTATATAGGTTTGTGTGTTTCCCTTTCCATTGTGTGTTTCCCTTTATGTCATGTGTTGTGTTTAATAAATGAGGTTTTGTTATATCCATCCTTGTTTTGCAATGACTTCTATAGCCCAATGGATAAGGCACTGGTCCTCTTAGTGTCTTGAGATTTTGGGATTCTTACTTGCCCCATCTTTAATTTGTTTAATCTGAAACAAGTCCCCAAACTAGAGCTAGTTGTTGTCATGTTAAATGTCTAGCATGAAAAATTATTATTTTTATCATGACAACTTATCCCATACTCAAAAAACCTTGAACCAAGTAATGTGAACCTGCCCTCCGACCAATCTCTAACTATGTAAACCCCATAATGGTCGAGAGGGATGTGCTAAATAGATTTTTAAAGTGTGTTTCATGTGCAGGTAAGATGGTGGGAAGCAATACATGGATTCATTTTGTTTTCATACATCAAGGAGATTTTAGGTGACTCAAACAACAATGTCGCATGTCAAGGATATTTTTGGTGACCCGAGATGATATCACATGTTAAGAATATTTTAAGTGGCCCAAGGATGCTATGATGCATGACAAAAGATGAAATAAGGTATTTGTATGATGAAGGAAGGTGAAAGGTCACATGTGATGAAGGGATATCAAAGGTCATGACATGAATTTGAAAGGTTAATAGTCACAGAGAGAAGGTGAAAGGTCATGTGTGGGAGATGAAAGGACAATCATAATGCTATAAATATGAATGGCACCCTCATTTCAAGGGGATGGTTAATGCCTGTTTACTATCTACTTGTCTTTCTACCATTGTCTTTCAAAACAATAGTTATAAAACATCCTTGACAATGGTTGATGTCAAAAAACCATGTTTGCCAAATAAAAATAGATTCACAATGTGTAAGGATTTGAATTTATGATCAACTAAAATTGAAATGGTTTGAGAGTGTGGTGGATTATTAAAATTGTGTGGGGTCAAAGTATTGATGAGCTTAAATATACAAAGAGGAAATGCATCCATTAATCTTTAAAATATTTGTGTCTACCTAATCGGATAAGCATTATGCATTGAGTAGTGTTTCTTTATTGGATAAAAACTTGACGAACAATTTATAGTTATAAGTTGTCATGAACTAGAAACCCAAATGGTAATTAAGTATCCTTTGTTTACCATATGGTATATGTAGATATTCTAATGGTAATTAAGTACCTTTGTTTAGCAGCTAGAATATGTAGAATTTGTGCCACTAGCTATTATTTTACTTCCAAGGTAATATATTTAAGGGTATTAGTGATAAATGACATCATAAAATTATTGTCAGATTAAATTCTGTTATTTTATATAACTTGATGATATGTTAGTCTCTAATTGTAAGTTGTAAGGTCATATGTTCATATCTCACTACCTTGAAATTTTCATTTATTACAAAACTTTTAAAAATGTTATCAAAGAGAATAAATTATATACATATAAAGTTTGTCTATTTGAATTTTAAATAATTTTTTGAAAAATAATAGAAATTTTCTTGTTTAATGTAAGGATAAAGTGCTATCGAATCTATCACTTGAAGAGGGTTAAAATTAAATTATTCTTCAAATTAAAATATGGAAATTCCTACAAATGAAAAGTTGTAATGAAGTGTAAATATGTAAAATTTAATTTTGATAGTAAGAACATAATGAAGAATACAATTGATTAAATATGATTTACATGTTTTTCACATTTTACAATGATATATATATATATATATATATATATATATAATATATATTTATTTTATTTTCTTATATTTATTTATATTAATATAATAGAAACATGAAAAATAAATAAGAGCCATGAAGAAGACAGTGGTTTAATGTAGAAACACATGTGTTTGGTGTGGTACATGATTAAAAATTAACAATTTTTACGAGACAAAATATGCAATGCTCGATGATTTATTAATGCAAATGGAGTCGAATATATACAAGACAGAGGAGAGAATTGAAAGGAAGATTGTAAAAATGATGGAATAATCACTTACATTGATTTACTAGTTCCCCGTGCTAGTTTCTTACTAATCATCTGTGCAAATGCCTAGATCAATATGCTAACAATCTCCCCCTTATTACATTATTTTTATAAATGTACTCCCTAAACAACTCAAATTTCACCTTTCTAATGGACTTGGTAATCATATCAACTATTTGTGCATCTATTAGGCATTACTAGAGTTGTCTGTGGTGGTTTAAAACCTGCTCTCGAATGTAGTGACATTCGAACTCAATATGGTTGGTCCTTTCATGAAAAACATGATTCTTCACAAGCTTCAACACACCCTAATTGTCATTATGAAGCATAGATGCCTTTTATTCATGAATGTTCAGATAAGCCAGAATGTGATGTAACCATATTGCCTTGCACAAACTCCATGTTTGACATGATATTCTACCTCATTTGATGAAAGAGAAACAACAATTTACTTCTTACTGATCCACAATATTGGTCCAAATCTTAGATGAAATATGAATCTTGACACTAATTTCTATCATCAAAAGATCCAACATAGTCCGAGTCGGTATATCCTTGTAAGAAGAACTGAGTATTCTTCTTGTATTCCATACCATATTCAAGTGTACCATGGACATATCTCAAAACATTCTTTTCTACAACCGAAAGTGACACTTATTAGATCATGCATGAATATTGAGAGACATCTCACAATAAAAGATATGTTTGGTTTGGTTCAGTCATGTAGATGAGACTCCTAATGAGCTTTATTGTAGAGAGTTACATCCACTTGAGGTGATTCCTGGAATCGAGAGAGTTGTAAACCTTTCTCCATTGGTGTTGAAAGAGGTTTATAATCTAACATTTTATATTTTTCCAAGAGTGTCTTGGCATATTTTATTTGGGAGATAAAAATGTGATTATGTTTCTGCCATATCTCCAAGCCAAGACAATAATGGAGTAGCCCCAAGTTAGTCATGTTGAAGGATATTTTGAGGTCATTCTTCACAATATCAACATGATCTTCTAAAATTCTAGTGATCACAAGATCATCCACATATAAAACAAGAATGACGTTTTTGTTCCCTCCTTCTTTATGTACAAGTTAGAATCAAGGGCTATGGGTGAAACCATGATGTAAAATCTTGATGTATGATCATCTATCTTGATGTACCACTCCATACCTATTATGGTGCTTTGTCTTATAAAATATTCATTTGTTCCATGTTAAGAAGATAAACAAATTTCTAAACTACTTATGCCTAAGATCATTCCTCTCGCTTTTCTATTGACAACTTACAATGAGCCATTACAAATTGTGCCACTCAACAATACCATTCTACTAGGGTGTGTAGGGAGAAGTCAAATTCTGTTTGATTCCTTATTGGTTCAAGAATGCGAATATATTATTTAATGTGAATTCCCAACCCGCCTCAATCTAAGTGGAGTAGAAGAAGAAGTTGGCTGGTCTCCTTTACCACACTCTAATTGTAGACCTGGAAATGACAAATTGCCTCACTCTTTCAGACTTTAGGAAAATACATGTCTTCCCATAATATTCATCCAGGAATAGTTGGAAGTAATTGTATCAAGAATGAAGAAAGTAATGGTCCAAGAAGATCTGCATTATAACAACCTCCAAAATGTTTCTTGGCATGAAAGGTGCTTGTCTTGAGCTATGTTGTTTACTGCAAGACATCTAGGGAAAATAGGAAAGGAATTGGACAACTTGGGAAGTCCATGTACCATCTTCTTTGAATTGAGTTGGTACAAAGATCCGGTAGAGAGATAACCATAATAGTAGTGCCAAAGGGAAGTAGATTCTACTATAGAGGCATATAGAGCTACTACAGAAGATGAAACAACATCTAAAGAAAATAATTTATCTTTAAAAATTTTCTAGCAAGAACCATACCTTTCATGAGATCAAGCATGATTTGATGCCATTATCAACAAGAAACTCCACCTTCAGATGATGATTCAAAAGTTGGCTGACTGATAAGAGATTAGAAGGTAATCTAGGAACATAGAATACCTTTGTAAGTGTACATTTGTGTACTCCGAGAGGAATGCTGACTTGGCCTATTCCTTCGCAACATATTGTTTATAATCATTGATCCTAACCCGATCTCCATCCGGTTGGTCTCCCTTTCACCAACCAATCAAACATTTTCCATGTTGCCTAAAATGTGTTTATTGGGACTTGAGTCTCTCACCATACATTCCTCATGGGCTATAGTGGGATACTAGCACTATGTTTGTATGTGCACCACAATTAACTTCTTTAGGTGTATCCTCATCAGATCCATCATCTTGTTGATTTGTGAGATGTCCCTTCTTCTTCCAACATTGATAGGGATGTCTTTTCAATTTTTGAGAATCATCATTCCCTATTGTGATTTCTTGACTAGAAGAGCCTTGATTCAATCCATTATACCAGCGGTTATCCATGTCATGGGTGTTGGTTCGACATATGTGACACCACCTCTTTGAATTTTGAGATTTGTGTTGTTGTGGAGATTTTTGTTGTTGTTGTTTTTGTGGTTTCTTCGTCGGGGTACCTTGACAAAATTTTGACCATGTTACAAAATGCTTTGAGATAAGGGATTTGTCTTAAAATCATCCTGGACTAAGTTGATGGCTTCTTCTTATTGAAGCTTGAGTTCAAATTCTTTGAATGACATCGTCCTCTTGAAGATGTTCACATCATGAAGAACACTCTGTATTGGGAAGGAGAGCTCTCAAGGTGATCAAGACCAAGATTTTGTCCTCGATTATCTCAAAAACTAATAGTTTTGTTCGCAAATCCCAACATTACTTGTAAGAATTCCTCAACTTTCTCATCTGGACCCCATAGATAAGGTGTGAAGCCTCGACTACAAAATGGAGGATCTTCATCTTATTTTTCACCTCTGCCTCCACAAAGCTATTATAAAGGAGAATTTAAAAAAACATTGCAAAAAGCGAGATGGAGGATCTTCATCATTGTTACCTTTGTCTGGTAGCTTCAAGGCTATTGTAAAAACTTGGAGAATTTTAAAAACATTTCAAAAACGTAGTAGACATGGGGTGGCGAATGGCATATATAAGACAATATGGAAGTGGGGCCATGTAGGATGCATGGTTGGTCCAACCAATCAATTTATTAACCCACTTTAAAACCTATTGTAGTTGTTGCTCTTTCCCTTTCTAGTGTAGTTGTCTCTATGATTTGGCGTCTTTTATAAGATAAATCGTTTTAAGACTTACTACTTCTTCTCCACCTACATGACATGGAATATATCGAATGAACTCAAATGGTACCAAAGCAACAAAAATAAAGCAAAGAACATTAGATCTTAATATCTCGAAACATTGAGATGTGCTAAAATCACTTAATGTAGTAAGGAATGAACTACTTCAATAATGTATGTTACAACACACAACAAATTTGATCTTCAATAGAAACTAGCCCGCCAATTTCAATAGCTAAAATAACAATTCATGGGAGTACTAATGGTTAAGGATTCTATTAGCTAACCAGGACATATGAGACAGTGGAATATTTTCATATAATGGTGATCTTTTAGGTCTCGCCAAGCTAGTTAACATGCCAATTTGATATAGATGAGACTTAATATAAATATGATCTTTTAGGTCTCAGCCTAGTTAGGTAGAATTCAAATTTGATGTACATGGCCTTCATGGTGGAAACACCACCTTAGATATGTATCACTTAATGGTACCCATAGGTATTTTACTTCATGATCAAGCTCCAAAATAAATTGAACCTTGCCAAATCAACTACATTCGGTGTATTAGTGGTGAATACATATTGTTTGTTTTTGAAATCATATTGTTCTAATTTTGTATTTCATAGGTTTTGACTTCATGACCAAACTTCGGAGTAACCCAAGCCTTGCCAAATCACTTATTCTAAGAGTACCAAGTGGGTGTATACATATTGTTCGTTATTTGAATCCGTTACTTTAGAGTTGGAAGATTTCTGGTAGAATTATGCATTGTGTAGGGTATGTTATCATAACCTAGGGCGTTTCTTATCAGAATAACAGGTACATTGGTTAAAAACCCAACTCCTAAACAATATAACCGTTTACCAAGATGGGAGAGTGAGCTATCCGGGAATTCAATTTCTTCTTCATGGCTTGGGCTTTCTGGCCTGCCTGCTAAAGCCATAATTACTTTCAAGCCTCGACTATATTTTTCAATTTTTATACTATTTCGGTTTTGATTTGATTTGTCGTGTATCGGTAATCAATTATTATCGGCAGCATTTAGCTAAAGATTCTCATTACCCAATTGGTACCTATCATAGACTTGCCCAGAGATTTATATACTCAAAGAGGATATACACATATTGGTTTTTATTTCTCTAGAGACGAAGATTACTAGTAGCAGTCATAGCATCTAAAACTTAAGTTACCTGGAGATAGAAATTTACCAATCAAAAGAATGGGGAAATTTACCAGATGGCCATCTATAGCAATTGGCAGATTACAACACACACTAAAATGAACTTTGGCTTTGATTTTCTCGTCGACAGTCTACCAGCAAGTATAACCGCATTTGTAGTGGATACACTGCTTAAGGTTTTAGCCACAGAGCAGATCTGCCAATACGATATAATCAGGGATTTAATTGGTAACATGCTTCGTTGAGCATTGGAATTTTTTAGATGTTGGACTAAAAACAGTCAAAGTAGATTCACTACATATTCACTAAGTACAGTCTTGATGTTTGCAACAATTCTCCTATGTAAAAGTTTATACGTTAACCCTAGTTCATCATTTTTAAATTTCATGTCTATAAGCCCTGTACAGACCAATTTCCAGAACTATGGCGGACAAGGCTCGTAACATATGGTGAATAGTTTGACTTTATTCTCACATCTTAAATAAATGTAATACACATGTTATTTTAAAAATGTATGGTTTAAAAATTTACAAAAAGTTGTAGTGTAATAAAATTTAAAAATAGGCAAATCATTGCTTTATCACCAACGAAAACAGAGATAAATGAATATATTTCAAAATTTTAAAATTGGAATTTTGTTACATTAAGTTCATACATTAAAGATATTGACATAAGTAGAAAAATTCAAAAATAAGTGGTTACAAAATAGTAAACTAATTAATCAACCTGAAATGTATGGTATTCTATCAAATGCGGCAGGAAATAATAAGCATAGATTTACTTACATGTCAAAGGTGGATTGAATTAAATTAAGAATGAGGTTGAATTAAATTATGAAAAGATGTAGGAAATAAATAAATAAAATTAAAAAAGTTAATGTAGGTGTCAAAGAAAACGACATTAGATGTGGGGATCGATTAAAATGAAAGATTTTAATGACGTCCACGAGACTCAAGATTCTATGTGTCCAAAAGATGAGACTTTAAGATGATTTCATTCTTTTCAATATAAGATCTTCTACTTTGCAAATTTTGAGCACAAAACCCACGATCTTTTCAAGTTTTATTTCTTGGAATAACTCATTTAATTTGTCCACTTTCAAGTCAATTTCATACGGGATTTGAATATCATTATAAGCTAAACACTCGTGATGAAGTCTCATTCTGTCTCTACCATCCCTTTGCTACTGAGCATATAAGTTCTCCTTTCCCAATCCTCCTTAGGTATAGTCCATCCACCAGTAATAAGCATTAAAAGAACTTACAACACGAAATGTCCTTTGTCATACACATCACGAACACGATCAACGATTATCGGTTGTTTCTGGCACATAGGGAGAAGACCCGATGTGAACACGTCCCAATACTTGAACGATTTTGCATTTAAAATATCCAATACTTGATGGAATAAAAACCAAAATTTTGATTATTGAAGTTCAAAATATGTTTTTTTATAAACCATATGTGCATAGGGTCAACATCTCAATATTACTTAGTACACAATAAATACTTGATTGGTACTTTCATTTTCTACAATAAAAGAGTCATTTGTTCAAAATATAAAAACAACATATCGGTTGACAAACCCATTATATCTATTTAATGGGTTGAATATTTGTCTTCTCAATTCATGTCTTTCCATATTCCAAGTTGGGTTGTTTAATCACCGGATCTTTCATATCCGACATTAAGTCATACTTGCAAAAAAAGAGGGAACCTTCTTCTCAAGATTCAAATTCATCCATTAAAAACACAAAGAAAATTGTACACTTGAAGGTAAAAATGAATATGAATATCAAATCAAATAATTCCAGCCACAAGATCATCTCAAAATCAATTTCAACCTTTGATTAAAAAGACCCTACACCTTGATCCATGTCTTACATTTTGATTGGATACTCTCAAATTGGTATTGGTATTATATATTCACTTTCCTAGTCTTCTTTACTGCTTTCTTACTTCTGCAGGGTGCCTGATTACAGTGGATTTTATAAGAAGAGGTTTACTTCTATCAAGTTTTGAAAGGAAAGGTCCAGCAAAACAAAAATTGTAGGTTAGTTTTCATGCCAACTACTTCAAGAGGACACTTAAATATGTAAAAAATAGTCACATTTATTACTTAAGGCCCTTTTCCACCGGAATGTATTCATACATGAGCTCAACCGCTGTTTTCTCGATATAAGCTAACGTATACCTTGCACTTCTCTGCTGAAAGCATGTTGTGATCTGCTTTTGTTTGACCAAAGATCTGCTCAATTAAGTTAGAATTAGACATAACAGATTCTTTGAGGTAGAGCTAACAAAGTTTATGGACTGATTTCTATTTAATTTATCAAAAATTGGCCCCTACAAAGAGAGCACATTAAAAAAATATTAAGATTGGAATTGAGTGATTCTTGATCATAAGATCTGCTAAATAATTATGTGAACATCTATTAGATAATGGCTTTATGTTTTCTCCCATAAAATACCTTAATTGGAAATAATATTAACTTCACAATAGAATTAGTAACTTCGAATGTAAATGACTTTTTTTTGAGATATTTTATTTGATCACTCATATGTAAGCAAATAATATTACAATATGGTTCGAAATTAAAGGCTTAGGATAAAAAAATGTTTAATTATAACTAGTTGTCAAATTGACATTGTGATCCGGAACCCGACCTCTTGCATCATCAAGCCATTGCTCATTAACGCAGCTCCAACATTATTTGATTTTAGATTTAGACCGATTATACTTTGTATTATTTGGACTGATTATTTCATCCATTTTTTCTTTTTCCCACTCCTCTAATACTGATTATTTCATCCAATACTGAGGGCAGATTAGGATCTTAACCTTCATTTTAATCCCCATTTTAATCTCGTTTTCTCTGTAGTTTTCTCTGTTTATCAGTGCCTTATACTCGGTTGCTCGTTTTCTCGTGTTTTTCTCTGTAGTTGCAAATGGTGTTTGTTTGTGAGTGGGCTTACAGCCTGTGCGAGTTTTGCGTGAAGGGTGGCTTCTCAGTGCCTTGCTCGAGGTTGTCATATTGCCCACAACATTATACAGTGAACAATCCGACCCTACAGGCACGCATTTCTTTCTTTCTTTTTCACTGTAGTTTAGAAACTCTTTATCTTATCCAACTCGTTTTCTCCTTTTTCTATGAAATAATCCAACTCGTTCTTTTAGCCATTTTTTTCTTTCATTTTCACCGAAACTCAATCGCATTTTATTATCCATTTTTGCATTCATTTTCTCTCAAGCTCAATCGCATCTTGCTTGATGAGAGAGAGATGAGAAGGAGATGTTGAAATAGGAATGGGTAGAACAACTTGAAAGTCTTAAACAATTAAACAAATCGATAACCTACTCTCGAGTTTTGTAAGCTTCGTTTTTTTTTTTCAATTGATTACAAGTCTTTGATATTGTTAATGTTTATTTATACCTAGGTGGCATCATCACTCCTACGTGGCAAGGATTTGGCTCACTTAATGTCCGAGCTTAGGGTGTTCGCATCAATCGGCCCTTCTCCCTAAACTCTTCTAAATAAATGGCGGTTGAGCAAAACAGTTTGAAACGACTCCAAAATGCGCCATGGAACAGTCTGGTAAATGGTGGTTGAGCAAACCAGTTTGGAAGGCGGGTAAAACAACCGCTGGTAAATGGTGGTTGAGCCTTTCATTGTGGCTTATCTATTACGCGCATCAAGATGAGGAGGACAGATTCTTGTTTCTCTCTTTTATTTCGAATTAAATGCTCAACACCTGTCCCGTTGTGTGAACCACTTCGGGTCTCCACCAGTAAATGTGTTTTTTTGAGAGATTCTATTTCATCGATCATATGTAAGCAAATAATATTACAATTGGTGATCCTCGTGCCAAGGAATTGGCTCCATGGGCTTGCGAACTTAGGGTGTTCGCATATTGGCCCTTCTCCCCTATAAATAAACATTTTTCTTTCCTATATCTTTAATTTCTGGGAGTAGTGCCATTATGTCAACACCCCAGAGTCCACGGGTCCATCGGGCCAATTCCTTGTCATGTAGGTTTATCAATTTTACAAATATATAAATAAACATAGCTAGTTATCTTATCCCTGTAGTTTGGAAACTCTTTATCTTATCTCCTTAGTATTGGGCAGTGTTCACATAGAGTTACAGAATTCTGTTTTGTATTAAATGGTACAAATTTTATATCTTACAGAGTTAGCGAGAGATATATAAAGAATGTGCTGGACATATGTTTGAGCTGTTGCATTCTTTACCTACACTGTACTACGATTTATATTCACTACCATTAATCCTTGTGGATTTTGATAATGGTTTGAATTTCAGTTTTTCAATTTTATAGGATGCAGTGGATGTTGTTTGTGAGAAAATTCAGTTCTCATTATTTGGCAGATGTCTATGGGTTGTGGACGATACCAATTGATATGTCCAGCACATTCTCCATATATCTGTAGATGACTTATTTTCAGATAACAAGAGACTCCAGCCATATGATCGCAGGTCCATGGAGCCAAATCCTCGCCACGTAGGATTACCAATTTGACAGCTAGTTATAAATAAACATTTTTTTATCCTAAGCCTTTAATTTTGAAACATATTGAAATATTATTTGCTTACACATGATCGATCAAATAAAATATCTCAAAAAAAACACATTATTGAAACATATTGAAATTTATATAGGGCCAGTATGCGAACACCCTAAGTTCGCAGGTCCAGGGAGCCAATTCCTTGCCACGTAGGAGCGCCAATTTGACAGCTATTTATAAATAAGCATTTTTTTATCCTAACCCTGATAGATAAGACACAATTAAATGCTCAACCACCATTTACCATGGCTTGTTTTGGACGCGTTACACACTGTTTCCTCTGGACGCGTTACACATTGTTTTCTTTGGACGCGTTGCATTTCCTCATACCGAGTTGTAATGCAAATGCTGGTTGTTCGTGAGTGGGCTCACAACCTGTGCGAGGCTTGCGTGAAGGGGTCTTTCTTAGTGCCTTGCTCGAGATGTTGACCCTATTCACATGTGGTTTATAAAAAAACAAATTTAGAAACTTCAATAATTAAATTTTGGGTTTTTATTCCATCAGGTATTGGATATTTTAAATGAAAAATAGTGTTCAAGTATTGGGAAACAACGTAAAAAGGAGCATATTGAGGCAAAAAAGCAAGAAAGGTTGGCAAAGAAAGGAGCAAAAAAGGAAGAGAGATTGCAACGCATTAAAGAGAGGCGAAAGGGATCTACAAAAGCTTTTGAAAGACAGAGTGCGAGAAACAACGGGAAGTAGCTCGCCAAAAAAATGGAATTGGAATTACAATGAGAAGCCACTCGGCATCAAAGGGAGAAAGAGAAACAAGAAAGAGATAACAAGTTCAACAATCCGCAGTTTTGTTTCCCATACATCATTCCATGCCCATACGAACTCCATGTTACAAGATATGTTGAAAGTTCCTATCCCAGATTACCACCCTTACTTCCGACACCAACGTAATGCAAATAACTTCAACTCCAACTACACACCCCATTATCCCACAACCTCCTACTTCACATACAACCTTTCATACCATATCTGGTTTTCCTATTCCACCATGGGTTCATCCAAAGAACCTCTTAATGACTCCAACAACATCCGTCAATGATACAATCGTTCTGATAGTCCAAAATCGTGGCCTTTTTGAAGGTGTGACATGGAAATTGACTAACAACAAAAATTATAGTAATAGTTTATAGTTGGTATGTAGTTTATAATTTATAGTTGGTATATTTTGCTCCGAATGTAATGAATATGTACGATGGCATACGAGAAGTTTATATGTTTTGCTCACAATGTAATGAATATGGACACATACAAGATAAGTTTATATGTTTTGTTCCAAATGTAATAAATATAAAGACATGCATTTTATATTAATACATTTTGCTCGAAATGTAATCGTTGTTTGGAATGTGGAAACCAAACCAACTTGAGAATTTGTTAAAGGTTTACGTTAAATTGTTGCAACTTAAAATGAACACCGTGAAATAAAACCGAAAGACAAGGATTTATTTGAATCTTGGTGAGGTAGAAACCTCACCTCTATATGGCTTAAAAACATAGAATTGTAGGTAACATTTTCCTTGAGTATTAGTAGTGTGAATACACACTGTTTCCACCCTACTTCAACCGATCTCGACGCATAAAACTGCTGCTCCAAAGCTTTCCATGCAATCTGCACATGCATGTTTAACCATTTATTAAAAAACTGAATTTGTTTGAACACAGAGAATGAAAGAAGCAGTCAAAGCTATCAAAATGCAGTCAGAGCTTCAGAGAAAATGAATGCAAAAAATGGATAACAAAATGCAGTCAGAGTTTCAGTGAAAATGAAAGAAAAAAATGGCTAAAAGAACGAGTTGGATTATTTCATAGAAAAAGGAGAAAACGAGTTGGATAAGATAAAGAGTTTCCAAACTACAGTGAAAAAGAAAGAAAAAAATGCGTGCCTGTAGGGTCGGATTGTTCACCGTATAATGTCAGGTGGCAATATGACAACCTCGAGCAAGGCACTGAGAAGCCACCCTTCACGCAAAACTCGCACAGGCTGTAAGCCCACTCACAAACAACCACTAGTCGCAACTACAGAGAAAAAAACGAAAAAACCAGAAAACGAGTATAAGGCACCGACAAAACGAGAAAACTACAGAGAAAGCGAGAAAACGAGAGAACGAGAAAACTACAGTGAAAAAGAAAGAAAAAAATGCGTACCTGTAGGGTCGGATTGTTCACTGTATAATGCTGTGGGCAATATGAACACCTCGAGCAACGCACTGAGAAGCCACCCTTCACGCAAAACTCGCACAGGCTGTAAGCGCACTCACGAACAAACACCATTTGCAACTACAGAGAAAAACACGAGAAAACGAGCAACCGAGTATAAGGCACTGATAAACAGAGAAAACTACAGAGAAAACGAGAAAACGAGAGAGAAAAAGAAAGAAAAAAATGCGTACCTGATTGGTCCTATTGTTCACTGTACAAGGCACTTTGAGAAGCGAGAGAAGCAGTAGGGTAAGCATGTGTAACAAGGAGACAACTGTAATGCTGTCCAATGGAGGAGACAACGTGTAACACGTCCAGAGGAGGAGATGCAAGTATGTGTAGCGCGGCGAGCAAAACAAGTGGAACGACTCCAAAACGCGCGCGCATGGAAGAGTATGGTAAATGGCGGTTGAGCAAAACACAAGTGAAAACGACTCCACCAAAACGCCCATGGAACGATCGATTGTCAAACAAACCATTTGGAAGGCGAGTAAAAAATGTTTACTGTTGTCAAAGGGGTGGTTGGGCATTTAATTGAGCTTATCTATTACGCTCTCCCTAGTCTTCGATTGTTTAAATCGGAGGTGAGGAGGACATGATATATGTTTCCCTCTTTTATTTTGAATTAAATGCACAACACCTGTCAAGTTGAGTGAACCACTTGGATTGTCTCCACCAATAAATGTGTTTTTTTTAGATATTTTATTTGATCGATCATGTGTAAGCAAACAATATTTCAATATGTTTCAAAATTAAAGGCTTAGGATAAAAAAATGTTTATTTATAACTATTACAACTCCTTCTCCTTCTCCGCCTCCTCTGTCGATTCTTCGAACCCTGTGCTATACTGTTAAGTTCTCTCTGTTTCCCTTACGTTATTGCCACGGGGTTGATTGCACAATAATTACTTTATAAGGTTATTTTTACAGCATGTGAGTTTGACTTGTGTGGAGAGGGATCATGCAAGAAAACGTCTTATTACGGATACATATGGAATTGCGAGAAAGGGTATGAAAACCTTAAGAATATGACGACAGGCCCCTGTGTTTTATGATGTGTTCATCAACCACCGCGGCCCCGACGTCAAAGCTACAAATCCCTTGGGAATAATGGATTCCATGTGTTTCTTGATTCCCAAGACATTCTTCTACAATTGAGAATGTAACCTGCTATGTTTCTATTTATATTACCATTTGCTCCAAGTGATATTGTGAGTCTGCTTGGTGTTTAGTTGAGTTGGTTCTTCCAATGGAGACTTTGGAAAATGGTGCCAAGATTATTCCTATGTTTTATGATGTGGGGCCTTCTAATCTTCGCAACAGCGAGAAGGGACTGTATGCAAATGCACTTGTGGGATACCAATAGAAAGGGAGGTACTTGGACAAGCTTGAAAACTGGAAATAAGCTCTCAAGACAAATTCATTCTTCAGTGCCTATGAATTCATTCTGTCACAATATAGTATTTTACCCTATGGAAAACAAAATCAACATTTGCATCTGATTAAATCCTCACATGGCATTCAGGTAGGATTTTTTTCTATTATGATGGCCCAAATATGTAGTTAATGCACAATTAAAACACCAGGAATTGAACACAAACCTTCTTCAAGTTTTGTAGCATCTATATCATGAGGTGTACTACTCTCCATCAAAACCTATAATTCACTCCTTAGCATCTTTATTATGGTTCCCATACAACCTCGAGTATATATCAAGGGTATATCCAAATGATGGCTCCTCCAATCATGACACCGATGCTTTGGATCAAATCCCCCAGCACAAGAAGTTAGGCACCCTAAACATTTATGTTGAAACTGACTGATTGTCTCTATGTATCCTCATACTTGTTCCCGCATCATGATCTAACTTAATGTTATTTCCTTTTATTAGTATTGTTTGAGCAATTGTCAATTCATAACCAATCCTTTAATCTTTAGCAAATGAAACAAAACTATGATCATGACCCGAAGCTTGCAGGCCCCTTTCTCGCATCACGAATCAAAGGTTTGACCGATCCTATTTTGTCTTGGCGGCCATGTTCATGAGCACCACCTATTTGAAAATCTATGTTCTTATGGCCATGTTGATGAGCATGCTTAACTTTATGACTATGAGTTTGGTCATGTTTGTGGCTGTTCATAGCCTTCTCAACATGATCATGTCCATGATCATATTAATGCTCTTCACTGTGACTGTGATCATGAGTATGGCAATGACCAAGCAAGAAAATCATGACAATATTAACAATAAGCCCAATTGTAGCAACAATAAACATAAGGCCGCCATTAAATGAAGTTGTATCAAGACATATCCTATCAATAGCACTCTAGAAAATAATCCTTTTGAGAAGCACAATAAGTTGAATGGAAACAAGTACTCCTAAAATCTCAACTCAAAGAAATCCATGACTTACGAGGTGTTTCTTCCCACCTGATGTTGAACCAGCAATATCTCGTTAGTAATGTTATGGGCAGAAGCAAAAACAAAATAAACTAGATGGATGGAGAAGACAGATTTTATTTCCTTTCTTGCCTTGTCAAATGACATTACATTCACCTCTTTTTATAGAGGATTTTAGAAAGTGCTGGAGATTGATTTTCCACATGTTTAATCACAGTCAAACACAAACCATTCAATTCTCACATGTTTTCAACCACAGAACCATTCTAGAAGGTAGGTGCAGAGATTTGTATTGATCAAGTCAATTAGGTAGAAATTATTGTTTCTAACACTCCCCCCTAATTTCTACTACCAATTACATCAATGTTTACAATGCCCAAAGTTTCTCTTAGATACTCAAATTGTTCTTGTGCTAATGCCTTTGTGAATATGTCTGCAAGTTGCTCCTTTGATCTACAATGTTGTAGAATGAGTTCTCCATTGTTGACCAATTCGCGGATGAAATGATATCTAGTATCAATGTGCTTTGTCCTCTTGTGGAAAACATGATTCTTTGATAGTGCAATAGTGGACTGGTTGTCACAATAGATTGGTGTAGGCTCCTCTTGCTCATGCTTTAGATCCTTCAAGATTCTTCGCATCCAAACTGCTTGACATGCTGTTGATGTACTTGCTACATACTCTGCTTCTGCTGATGAGATTGTCACTATTGGTTGTTTCTTTGATGCCCATGCTACAATACCTGTTCCAAGATGAAATGCATATCCAGATGTACTTTTCCTATCATCAATGCTTCCTGCAAAGTCACTATCTGTATATCCAATCAACTGAAAAACATCCGATGTAGAATACATTATGCCATAATTCATAGTTCCTGCAATATACCTTAACAACCTTTTTCCTGCTTGCCAATGTGAGTTCTTTGGTGAATCCATGAATCTTGAAATCAAACTAACTCCATACATTATATTTGGCCTAGTTTCTATAAGATACATCAAACTACCTACCAATTTTCTCGAATATAGTTGAATCAAAATTTGTTTCATTGTCTTCTCTACTTAGTTTTGTTCCTACCACAGTGTAGAAACTGGACTACAATTTATCATTCTAAATCTTCTCAATACATCTTTTGCATATTTACTTTGACAAATGAAAATCCCATTATCATTTTGTATGACTTCAATGCCAAGAAAATATTTCATCAATCCCAAATCTGTCATTTCAAATTCTTTTGTCATTGCTGATTTAAACATGTCTATAGAAAGATTTCCTGTAAAGATCAAATCATCAACATACAAGCAAACAATTAAAATTTGACCTTGCTCATTAACTTTGGTGTATAGTGTAGGCTCACTAGTACTTCTGCTGAATCCATTTTGTATCATGTATGAATCTATCCTGTTGTACCATGCTCTTGGTGCTTGCTTCAATCCATAAAGTGCCTTCTTTAACCTGTAAACCTTGTCTTCATATCCTTTGACTTCATATCCTGGTGGTTGTTGCACATAAACTTCTTCTTCCAGATAACCATTCAAGAAAGCTGATTTCACATCCATTTGAGAAACCTTCCATTTATTTTGAGCTGCAATTGCTAGTACCATTCTAACAGTATCAAGTCTTGCTACAGGAGCAAAATGTTTCATTGTAATCAACTCCATATTCTTGTGCAAATCCCTTAGCTACTAACCTTGCCTTATATTTGTTAACTTCTCCATTTTCCTTACATTTAGTTTTATAAATCCATTTCACACCTATGGATTCTTTATCCTTGGGTAAATCAACTAAATCCCATGTTTCATTTTTCTCTATTGAACCTATTTCATCATTCATTGCATTAATCCAATGTTCTTCCTTAATTGCATCCTCAAAATATATAGGATCTTGGGAAAATAAAGCAAAATTAGACTGCAAATCTATCTCATCTCCATGATCATATATTTCTTGTAAGCTTCTTGTCTTTTTACCTTTTAGTCTTGGTCTCAATGATGCAAGTGTAGGATTTGATTCATTACTTACTTGTGGACTTGATGATTCTCCTTGCTCAACTTGGATTTGTGAGCTTTCTCCTTCTGATATTCCTTCTTGCTGATTTGATTGTTCTTCTTGCTCCCCTTGGTCTCCTTGACTTTTTCTTTTTGGTCTTCATATGGCATTGTCATTGTACCTGAAATTGTTTTGTCTATATTTCCATCCCAAGATTCTTCTTCTTTGAATACAACATCTCTACTTAAAACAACTTTCTTGGTTATAGGATTAAACAACTTATATGCCTTAGAGTGTTCATCATAACCAATAAAGATGCATTTTTCACTTTTATCATCCAATTTACTCCTTGTTTCTTTAGGCACATGTGCATATGCAATACAACCAAATATTCTAAAATGAGAAACACTATGATGCTTACCACTCCATGCTTGTTGTGGAATCATGTTCATCACAATTTTTGTTGGACTTCTTGTTCAATATATAAACTGCACAAGCTACTGCTTCAGCCCAATATTCATTTGATAGATTCTTTCCTTTCAACATGCTCCTTGCCATCTCCATGATTGTATGATTCTTCCTTTCTAGCAACGCCATTCTGCTGAGGTGTGTACCTTGTAGTGAACTGCTTCTTTATTCCATGATACCTGCAATAATCTAAAAACTCATTTGACTTGTATTCTCCTCCTCTATCTGATCTCAATACCTTGATGGATTTCCTACTTTGTTTCTCAACCAATGCTTTGAACTCCCTGAACTTTCCAAATGCCTCGATTTATATTTGAGGAAATAAACCCATGTTTTTCTACTATAATCATCAATGAATGTTAGAAAATAAATGCTCCCCCTAATGATGGTGTTTTCATTGGACCACATATATCTATATGCACAATTTCTAATGGTGCCCGAGATCTATATGACATTCCCTTTGGAAAACTATCTCTATGTTGCTTGGCCAAAATACAACTCTCACATAGACTCAATGGTGTTTCAATAGGAGGTAAACCTCTTACCATTTCCTTTTTCTGCAACAAACTCAATCCTTTGAAGTTTAGATGACCATACCTCAAATGCCATACCCATGATTGATCTTGACTTGATGCCTTGAAACTTGTTTCAATTTCTTCCATTTTTCCACTTTTCATGCGAAGTGGGAACATTCTGTTATTTTTCATTTCAACTTTTGCAATCACCATATTACTTGGATAAATATCACATATTGTGCAAACATTATCTTTAAAGACAACTCTATAACCCTTTTGAATAAGTTGTCCCACACTTAGGAGATTATGTTTTAATCCAGGTACAAAATAAACATCAGGAATAGTCTTCGTACCAATTTTTGTTATCACATTAATTCCACCTTTTCCCATGGCTTTAACTATATTATCATTCCCCAATTTGATTTCTGATTTAACTGAAGTGTCCATATTTTTAAATAGCTCTTTGTTTCCAGTCATGTGATTACTACAACCACTATCAAGAAACCAAATGTTGCTAGAACTTTCCTGGGCTACATTACATGTAATAAATACAGAACCTGAATTACTTTCAGAATAGTTTGCATTCTGTTTACTCATATCAGCTTCTTTCTTTCGGCATTCATTAGCAAAGTGGCCATACCTCTTGCAATAATAACATTGAACATTTGATTTATCATACCTTTGTGATGCCTGATTGTTATTGCGTCCCCTTAAGCTGAAATTTTGATTTCTCCTTCCTCCTGGATCTGGACTATGTCTTTCTTCTCTTTGAAAATTGTTTCTTCCTCTTCCTCTTCCTCTGAATCTTGGATTTCCTCTTCCTCTACCTCTTCGCCAAATGTCATTTGTGTTTTGAATGCATGCTCCAATGAGTTATTGTCATTCCTGTTTATCTTGTCTTCATAGTTCTTTAATGAACCAACCAACTCATCTATAGAAAATTTAGTTAAATCCTTGGATTCCTCAATTACCACAACAATTACATCAAACTTTTTAGGTAAACATCTCAAAATATTTTCTACAACCTTTTGATCTGTTAGCTCATCACCAGTCTGTCTTATTTGATTAACCAAATCCATAACACGATAGGTGAATTGATCTACTGATTCAGAATCTTTCATCTGCAAATTTTCAAATTCTTTTCTAAGTGCTTGTAATCTAGCAATTTTTACCTTACTCATACCTTGATATGTCATTTCTAGGATGTCCCATGCTTGTTTGGCTATAGTAGCTGGCTTGATCCTTCCAACAACTGACTCATCCAATCCTTGTGCAATAATTTGCAAAGCCCTCTTATTTTTTCTGCTATTTTCTTTAAGAATATTCTCATTCTCTGAACTCAAAGTAAACTCATCTTCTGGTTCAACATAACCATTTATAACTATGTCTGATAACTCACATGAATCAAATGCCAATTTCATTCTAAAAGCCCATGTATCATAATTTTTGCCAGAAAAAATGGGTATTATGGCTTGATTTATACTAAAAGCCATGCCTTAATTTATTTCAATACCAAAAATAAGATTTTCTTTTTTAAAAAATCTTATTACCTCGGCCAACTACCCGTCCGTCTCTACAAGTGCCTCGACCTCATCCAACAAACCGACCTTATCACCTTTTGGCTTGACAATCAATGTCTACACAATTGGCTTTGCAATTGGTGGCTTCTTTTAACAAAGATAAAATAAACTTTGAAATGGTGCCTTACAGCCAAATAAAATCAAAACAACAAATTAGATTTTTTTTTTTTTTAAAAAAAATGCTTGCTTGCCAAGTCTCCTTTGGACAACAAGCTCCTTAGAATATCTTTCTTTATTTGCTTGATCTCTTCCTCTCACCGGCTGGGACAAACTCCAGATACCACTGCCAATATAAGAACTCAGAAATCTGCCACACAAAATAAGAAACCAAAAATAAATAAATATGCTCCAATATGGGAGCTGCTCTAAATTTGATTGCTCTGATACCAATTTGTTATGGGCAGAAGCAAAAACAAAATAAACTAGATGGATGGAGAAGACAGATTTTATTTCCTTTCTTGCCTTATCAAATGACATTACATTCACCTCTTTTTATAGAGGATTTTAGAAAGTGCTGGAGATTGATTTTCCACATGTTTAATCACAGTCAAACACAGACCATTCAATTCTCACATGTTTTCAACCACAGACCATTCTAGAAGGTAGGTGCAGAGATTTGTATTGACTGGGCAGTTAGTTAGGTAGAAATTACTGTTTCTAACAAGTAAATGGGTAGTATCACCATACTTGCCAAAGTTGTTGGCTTTTATCTGCCAACCATTTCCACGGTCATGAAGAGTATGCAGAATATCACGGCTGTTGCAAGATTTCTAATTGATGAATTTCATGTCTTTTCATCTATGGCATGCTTGCTCAAATATGAAAAACAACAACGCCAAAATTCATAATGTATATTTGGCCTTATGAATAAAGGTTTTTCTAACGATCACTTCATTTCCTTCACTTTGTTTATTCCTAGAATCAGATAAGATATTTGACATCTAAAAACTCAAAACAACATAAGATTAGATTAACCCAAATCATAACTCTTAACGGGATACTAAAAGTAAATATTTTTTTCATTTTTAAATCATGTTGTCATTGCCCCATTTGAGATAGCATTAACAAGAAATGCAATATATTCAATCGGGAATGTGAAACTATCAAGCTTTCTTTATTTGATGACGAGATGAATCTTTACTGCTATCTAGTGTAATCCTAGGTCACCAGGGATCATTTGTTCTTTAGTTCTTACCCACTGAAACAAACTCCCGGGAAAGATTTGAGCTTGGGTTTCCTAATGAGTGTGGGTTAATGTTTTAGCCTTGTGCCCCACAATCTCAATATCAAGTTCCCTTACCATATCCAAACCCCTACTAACATTTACATAGAGACATTATTACAAACAAATAAACCAGTTTCTATTATACACTTTCTACGAATTACCCGTGGTTAGTCAACATTGTTCACATCAATAATTTTAGAGTTGTATCTTAATCTATCCGGATATATGTGTGTCATTACAATCTCATAAATGCCTTCATTTCAAATTCATGATTCTAAATGAACTATGAAATCCAAAAATCATATTAGACTACACACTTTTTGGATTGCTTGTACCCATTGCACAAATCGACCACTCTTAATATTGTTGTAAAATAATATCCTTTTTGCTACTAGTGGGAGAGGACATAAAGGTTATTCCATACTCATTTAACAATAATAGGTGCTTTTAGAAAAATAAATCTAAAGTTATAGGCTAACAAAATACAATATAAACACATACCTCCTCCTCCCTAAAAAAAGAAGCAAAAGCAGACAAGGAAACAAAGACCATCATCATCGTTGCTCAAATATGAAACAATAATATGCTTGGCATATCCAACGATACCCACAATGCTCTATAATGTTCAAAAACCCAAAAAAATAAATGGTAGGAAAAACATGAAGAACATGAACATATTTGTTCTCCTAAAGCTCCGAATCTTAACGAAATTATTAACTATATAAAAAATAGCAAGATTATAGCGTATTAAGTTAGCTCCTCATTGTATTTATTGCAAATGAGTTCACTTGTCTCTCCTTTATTCATACGAATACTAAGCTAGCCGAGAGTCGACATTAAAGAATATTCCTAATTACGTGCATTTGACATATTTCTCTAGTATGTCGAAAGGTGTTTCTTCAATGGGAAGGGTGACACGGTCTCCGACATGTGATAGGGGATCGACAATCGACAATTTTACGTACTTCAACATCCTCCATGGCTCCACCTCCAATCGTTGATTTGCATACGGTGTTGTGTTTGATCTTTTCTTCATCTCATTTGCATTTGACATTATTTCATTTCCATTTCATTTCCATGTGTTTGAAAAGGTTGTAGTTTCAAACCCCAACGAAGATTTTACAATGTGTGTAGGTGTTATTATCTCCCAATACATTCCCACAAATCAGCAAGCCACAATGCAGGGACTTATGGGCTGATTTCGATAAGTTCTCGATTTCATCAATGGGAAGCTTGTACGAGAAAATTCTTTTGGGTTCAAAATTTTTGATCTAAATCTCATGTGTTTTTGGCTCGATTCTGAAGTTGAGGTTTCTATATTGTGTGTAACTCGGATATATACATATCCTTACTTTTGGTATTAATAGACTCTTGCTTTGTTGCTAGAGTTGCCAACATTAGTCGGGAATGGATGATAAATTGGCCCAAAATTTCTTTCAACGATTTTGATCAACTGCGTCAAAGAATGCCAATTTCATGCAATTTGAGGATGGTGTATTTCAAAAGCCTAACAAATGTAGCGATGAGAAAATTTTGATTTTTTTAGGTAGGGTTTGAGGGCTTTTTTCTTTGAACCCTATCAAATGGCTACCTTGTCCTCATTGTTTAATCACTTAACGCACTCACATTTCATATACCTCATCAAACGAAGTTTTTAAGAACACATTTATTTGCGCAATTGAAATTACTGACAACTCATTTACCTTGGACAGGGAACTCCAATTCTTCCTTTGCTACTCCACTTCAAATTTGATTCATCCAACTCTTCCTTTTGGTGTTCACATCACATTGCTCATATGCGATTGCTAGTCGAATAATAATTGTAAGCATTAAAAGCACGGACTTCTTAGGCTACGTAGTAAGCATTGAAAAATGTGATGGGATATAAATGCAAGTAGGTAACGGATTAATTTGTGAATTAGTTTAGATGGAAAAGTTGATCCGAGTCTGCCGACAACATACTAAGGTCGATCTGATCTGATCTGATCTGATCTATCGGGATCTCATTACTCTCGACTTTTTTATTTTCCCGATTAAACAAATATGGACCATCGTCCTCGACCACGAACCCGGGTATTCAAATTCTCGCTTTACAGAACAGACGTCGCAAGTACACGAGGAGCTTTCGCCACCATATAATATTGACATCTTAACGTAATTATGAGCTACAACTCTTCACCCATCCTGCTTATAAATAGCTCCCGGCATTGGAGGTTCCCTGCATTCATTATTTATACGTTCAAATAATTGGCAGTTAGGGAGGAAAGATGGTGGACGTGGAAACATTCAGGAAGGCGCAGAGGCAGACGGGCCGGCGAGCGTGCTGGCCATCGGCACTGCAACTCCCCTCAATGAGATACTTCAGAGCGCTTACCCAGATTACTACTTCCGCATTACCAATAGTGATCACATCAGTAAGGAGCTCAAAGACAAGTTCAAACGAATTTGTAAGCTCATCTACTATTGGTCAGGTCTTCTAAAAAGGATAATGTTATTCTTTTGTTTTTAGGTTGATAGGTGTTTCCCAATTAGATGCAGGTGTTTTGAAAGAGGAAATAATATGTTTCTCATATGTGCTTAAACATCTCATACGTTTGCATCGTTAATTTTTTTAATTGTCAAAATTTTAACATGTTTTTTTGTAAAATTTACAGTGTAGCGATAGGCTATGTAACTTGCACGGGCAGAATTTAAATTTTGTTAACTTTAGTTATAGTATTTGCAGACTCTGTTAAGTGTTTCTCCAACATCACCCTTCTGCTAATGTTATTCTCGTTATATGTTATGTCGCAGGCGAGAAGTCGACGGTGAAGAAGAGTACATGTATCTGAGTGAGGAGATACTCAAGGAAAATCCGAATATGTGCACTTACATGGCCTCGTCTTTGGACGCTCGGCAGGCTATGTTGGTGGTGGAGGTTCCCAAGCTCGGAAAAGAGGCAGCCGCCAAGGCCATCCAAGAATGGGGTCGCCCCGAGTCCAACATAACCCACCTCATCTTCTGCACTTCTGCCGGTATTGACATGCCCGGCGCAGACTACCAGCTGATCACTCAAATGCTTGGCCTTGCGCCCAGCGTGAAGAGAGTGATGTTGTATCAGCTCGGGTGCTACGGGGGAGGCACAGTTCTACGCCTCGCCAAAGACCTCGCCGAGAACAACCGCGGAGCCAGAATTCTGGTGGTCTGCAGTGAAATCACGGCGTTCACGTTCCACGGCCCGTCCCAGACTCATCTCGGCAATCTCGTCGGGCAGGCGCTCTTCGCGGACGGTGCGGGTGCAGTGATCGTGGGAGCTGACCCCATCCCATGGGTGGAGACACCCTGTTTCCAACTCATCTCGACTGCACAGACCCTTATTCCCCAAAGTGAGGATGCCATCGCCTGCCACCTCAGAGAGGCCGACCTCATTGTCCACATTCGGAAAGAAGCGCCTCGTCTTATCTCGAAAAACATGGAACAGGCACTTGCCGAGGCCTTCAAGCAGTTCAACATCTCCGACTGGAACGAGCTCTTCTGGATCGCCCACCCGGGAGGCCCTGCAATTCTAGAGCAGGTGGAAGCCGAGCTCAACTTGAATCCTAACAAGATGCGGGCGAGCAGGTACATTTTGAGCGAGTACGGGAACATGTTTGGAGCGTGTGTGCTCTTCATCTTAGACGAGATGAGGAAGACATCGAAGACGAATGGGTGTGCGACAACCGGGGAAGGATTAGATTTTGGTGTTCTTTTGGCGTTTGGGCCCGGCCTCACTGTGGAGACTGTCGTTCTCAAGAGTATTCCTCTCCCGCCATAGCTGCGACATGAATGTCTTTCTCTGTTGTTGCCCGTTTTAGGGGTTTTTCTTTTAATTGAAGAATAAACAATTCCGTCGAGTGCTTCAATACTAATCTTCTTCGACTCAATGCTCGGGATTAAGGAATATCCATTCTCCTATATTATTTCAGACTAAAAACATACAGGGAGGTTTAAAATGATGAATTGCATTCATCATTCTCTCCTTATAAATAACTGTACAATTCAAAAGTGAGTTCATTTTGTATTTTGCGAAAATTACCAAAAATACATAAAGAAAAATGCAATGACTATTTATGAAGGTCATTTAGATAATGAGTAAACTAAGACACAAGTAAATAACCTACAAAAATCAATAAACTAATAGCGAACAAGTTGAAAATGTCAACATCTAACTAAGAATTCTCCTAAGTTAATTTTGGTATTCACCTAAAAAAAAATTAAGATTCCGGGATAAGAAAACGTAGGAATAGGGTTTACGGAACAATAAGGATGGTTTATATATTATAAATTATAAATATAATAAAAATAAATTAGGAATTAAAGTTGAAATGATGAAGGATTATACCATTGATTCAATTATTTATCACATAAACTAATATATGATATCCATTATAAAAACAATTCTATAGTTACAACTACACATTGTTCTATTCTTAGTACTAACATATATGTTTGCTCTTTTTGTAGAGATGGAGAAACGTCTTTCGTCATCTTCAATTTTACTAATAAATTATCATTATTAGTTGATCTCACACACGCATGCCCTGCACGCACACACGCATGCACGCACGCATGCACACACACACACACACACACACACACACACACACACACACACACACACACACACACACACACACACACACACACACACGTGCACCGCACACACACAAACGTGCATATATGCACACGCACGCACACACATGCACATGCATGCACACGCGCATGTGCGCGCACACACACACACACACATGCACATGCATACACACGCGCATGTGCATGCACACACACACACAAAACCATATACATTTAATATCAAATATAAAAGTTTAAAACTTTCAAAATTGCTCTATGTAAACATTAACATGGTAGCAATAATATCTAGTTAGGAAAACAAGAGATTACTATCTCATGCTAAAATATAAAAAGTGTATGTAAATTACTTAAATTAATAAGCAAATTAGATACAAATATTTAAAAATAAAAATAAAATTGACTAATTGTTTTGCAACATGTAAAATATATAAGATACCTACAATGGTGGGGTTGAGATGTTAAAATTAAATGTATCTCTCAAAACTCATCAATTAAAACCAATTCATCTAACCCACTATAAACACCAACACACTTGGTATGCACAAAACCCTCCTCATTTGAGGGTCTAGTGCATATAACACCATAAGATCTACAAATACCGTGGGTTGAGTGCTAACACTAGTTAGATCACTCCCTCTCAACCTTTACCAACATCATTATGAGAAGAATGGTTTGTATGATGAACAATGATGTTAGTTGGTTCCTTAAGTGAATGAAATTTGTCAATTTGTATGACCTCCTTCACTATAATCAGGTGTGTCTCACGCTAAAGTGTACTTTGGGTAGGGAATATCACATGATGATTATGTGCATGATATGCACATAGTCTATCATATATAGAGCATTTTTTTAGCCGTGAAACTATGAGTAATCAAAATAATTATAAATTTCATAGAGGAAAAACCCATAATAGAGTTTCTTCGAGAAATAAAAAGGAGCCTCATTTTTGTTACAAGGTGAGTGATCATAATCCATACACCATCGATCTCCAAAAAAATTTAATTATGAATCATAGTGGTAATAATGGAATGCGAACCCATTTCATGACAATAAGAGAGCCACATTGCCTCTTGGGTCAATGAATACCAAAATTTGGGTTTTTTTTTTAATTATTTCTCTCATAATAGATGCTAACAATTTATCGACATATTAGGTCCTACAAGACTTTCTATATGATTCCCATCTATTAATTTGACCATTATGAAGTCAATGTTTTCTACAAATGACTCTAATATATTTTCCAAAGAAACACGACAGTGTTAGTAGAATGATAATCTCTTATGAACCTAATTAACTCCTCAATATGTAGTTTATTTTCCAATATATATGCAGCCAAATAATCTTGACTACCTTGGGGATCTAGTTGAAATTCAAGAGGATTAGGAGTATTAGGTGGGTTTTCCTCTTTAGCTTTAACTCCAACATATTTATTTAGATGTGGAGGGACTTAAAGGGCTGTAGAAAAAGATGAATGATTTTGATAAAAAATGAATAAAACCCAAGAAAAATACTAAATTTGGTTTTTTTTATCACAAAATAAGTTTTTTTACATATTCTCTTCTATGACATTGTTGAAAATCCTACTTAACAAGCTCTCTTGTGATTTATAAGTAAATTCTTTAAGACCAATTGATATTTTTTTAATCAATTGGAGAGTTCGAGAGAAATTCACACTTGGGTGGAGAAAAAATGAGAAAAGATCAATTATTTTTAAATATTTGATGTCAGGAACACATACGAAATATTACTGTGTATGAGTTATACTATGTATGCATTATAGGTTTAGAAATCACCAAACCTATCAAACATGACCATATACATGATTTCAAATCCGTGTATATGTTGTTTAATACCATGCACATAATTCTCTTTAAAATGTGCAAAATGATGAGTTTATTAATAATAATGGATTCTCTTTATAATCATATGTAAACCTCTATAGTCCTCATTTTGTCTACCTTCTCTAGTTGATAAGATTTAAGTGTCACTTCTTTATCACATTTTACTTTGTCTTCCTTAATACACTATATTATAAAACTTAGCAATCAATACTTGCATATCATTATGATTGGGTATCAATGTGTGGTTGAAATAATCTTTATAGACATCTATAATATTAATTGTTATATTAGTTTTCCTTCCATACTTAGGAATTTAAAATTCAACCTTGACCAAATTATTTGTAAGAGAACCACTTCTAGCTTTTGGCATATATATTGTATACTTTGTTCCTAAAGTCTCATTCATATGTATTAAACCCTATTATAAATATTTCATGTCATATGCATGATGTCGTATCTTGTCAACAATATGCATGAAAAGTCCTCCTCAATTATGAGGGGAGGCACCTTTACTCAAATCTAAAACCAAAAAGACAATATGTATAAGAATTACACTAATCTAACTTATGAGGTGGGATTTTACTCTTAGAGAAAGGAATGCAACATGATAATTAGGAGGAAAGAAGTGTGTGTGTGTGTGTGTGTGTGTGTGTGTGTGTGTGTGTGTGTGTGTGTGTGTGTGAGAGAGAGAGAGAGAGAGAGAGAGAGAGAGAAATTTAAATTCTGAATAAGTAAATGCGTAGAACTTATTCAACTCTACAAGAATATCATTTAGTAGAAGAAACACCTCTAGTTGGAATATTTCATGCATGATAATAAAGAAGAAAGAAAAAATGTGATGTAAGAGCACATGATATCATTAAATAGACATAACCATAGCGTTAATAATATCTCTTGCATTTCTTCAAGATGAAGTATATAAAGTTTCATTCATTTTTCCTCTCAACGAAGATTCTATACAAAATTAAGGGAAATGTAACGTCTAGACAACAATCCTTCAAACTCTCAACTATTCAGATTTCTAAGATCATCAAGATGCATCAAAGTGTCATTTTACAACATCCTAGGAAGTGAAAAGTCTCACCAATAATCATTAGAGAAATCTTATATAGAAATATCTCAAAGTAGCTCTTCACAAGCTAGTCCTTTAGTTGGCATAAAGTTCCTTATGACTTAATTGAATTGTATATTCATAACAATATTATGTAGTTGTAAATTTGTGACCCTTTGATTAACTATAAATAAATAAAATGTGGAATAATAGTAGTTAATATAAGCTAGAACAAAATGTAAATATAGTAAAATAAATTTATGGAAAATGACCCAAGAAACTAATCTAGTGAAAGTAGAAACCCTAATATGCAAGAGAAGTATGGAAGTGACTTAGCTAATTTGATGAACTTGTAGGACTATGTTGCATAAGCGAATGGACAAACAGAAGCGAGAACAAGTGTGCAGAGGCCTCGAAAAGGATAGATCTCGAGCTATCTACCTAGAGTGGAGCACTTGCAGAGGGACTAGGGCACTGCAGTGCACACCTTTGGTCTACAAAATGGGTGCCCTATTTTTTGTAAAAGGTACATAAATAAATTTCATAGGTCCTATAAGTGATTTGAAACCTTCGTTTTTCTGTCACATCGGGTTCGCCAATTACGCCAGTTTCATTGATGTGTTTTCTATCTCCCTGTATTGATGCATGAAAGATATGTCCTTTATTTGGTTGCCATGATTAGTCCCTTCCTTGGTTGAGGATCACTTAAAATCTAGATTATTTTTTTGTTCCTCTGTCCATATGAAAAGATTTGTAACTTGGGTGTAAACTCGGGTTTTTTCCCTTCCTTCCATTTTCCATAGTCACATTTTGTTTTCCCTATCATTTTTGTCCCAAGTATCTATGGAAACGTGATTGGATGCGGCTCGAGAAGATCATATTTGGGCCTTATATCATTTCCAAATTCTCTTTCTTGAAAGAAAGATTCATTTTCGGGCTCAAATGGTGATTTTCCTACATTTTACGGTTTGATGGGTGTGTTTTTCCCATCAAATTTACATCTCAACATATGTGGAAATGTGTCCCTTTCTGGTTGGATGCGGCTCGAGGGCACTTTGAAAACTCTAAGTCTCGCTTTAACTCAAAAATTGTCCACATGGAGGGATGACGCTCATTTGAAGATTTGACCTCGGCTTCCACCTTAGACTTAGATTACGTCGGGAGACACATGGAGGCTTCCGGCGCCCCACTCTATACTTAATTTTTTCAAAGAAATTTTCTAAGGCTTGGGACACGTGGAGGGACCATGCCTTTTTGGGGACTAGCCCCTAAATTTTATTTTGAAGAAGTGTCATGAGGACACTTGGAGGCTTCCGCTCACTCTTCCCTTTCTTGGAATTTTCAACGGCCAAGGAAAATGTCTCGGACCCTAGACACATGGCACCTTCCATTGATCCTTCAACTTTTTAACAACTCTACCGGATTGAGACACATGGTGAGCCCACACTTGTTTGGGGTCTCCGCTTTTGGGACCATCTCAAAGTGTGCCATTGAGACACGTGGAGGCTTCCACTGGCTCCTTTTTTACTAAGACTTTTCAAAGGCCAAAAGGCATTTTTCTTGGGCCCAGGGCACGTGGAAGGCCCACGCTTGTTTGGAAACTTTCCCTGTACTTATCCTTTGTAGTTGTGCCAAGAAAACATGTGGATGGCTATAATATAGAGTAGAAAAGGTGCAAAATCAACGGTTGTTGTGCATTTCACTATTTTTCCACCATTTTTCTCCAAGACTCCTGGAGATGCGAATACGCACTATTTTTCATCATTTTTGATGAAATTCCTTGTCATTTTTGTCTACAAAGTTCCATTGAATGGATTTAGAACTTAATTTGTGAGTCCAAGGATTGTTAAGGTTGATATTTTGAAGTTGGAATTGCTCGGGCACTTGCAAAAATGGGAATTACCAGAGAAGATGGATGTGGGGCAGAGTTGCAGAGGAAAGAGAGGGAAAAGGATGAAATGATGAAGGTTACAAGTGTAAAAGATGAAAAAGGTGTTTCCTCGAGGGTGAAAAGGATTACCTATCGATCCATCAGACTGAGAGCCTCTAAAAATGATTAAAATGGGGGGATTTCTCACATGAAAAAATCAAAATGATTAGAAGGAATGCCAAAAATTTGTGGCATGGCATCCTAGTCATTAGTTCGAGGGTCTGAGAAATGTGATCAATTCATAATTGGTCCACCTGGTAGCTTTCGGATGTAAATTTGTTAAACGTCACTTTCTAAGGCAAATTGGTAACAAGAAAAGGTCCCTCGAATATTCTTCTTTTTTGGGGAAATTTTGGGATGAGTGAGCGAGTGAAATGTATAAATGCAATGAGAATACTCTTGCAAAGGTCGGGGTTGAATTCTTAAGAGAAAAATTTGAGAGAGCCCGTCTTCCTGAGAGACCAATCCGAGAAACCTATTAATATCTGTGTTTTAAATTTCAATCACGTCAAGTTGGTTGTGAGTGTACAACCATTGACAAAGCTCTAAGACTATTCAAAGAAACTTTCCCCACTGATGAATTTAATCAATTTCGAGTTAATTTGTGTCAATCTTGGAGAAATTTGTGTCTTCTTTATTTCAAAATGTCTACAAGTAGTTTTTCTTATTCCTATTGCAATCTTGTGTTAAAGTCCCTCCAAATCACATATGATCTCATCCCTATGATATTTTAGTGGCATTTGCAATTTCATTTCAAGAAGAGCCTTCATCTTGTGATGAGATAAACAATTTAAAATCACTTCACTATCATTTGTTGATAAATATTGTCTATAAGCCTTCGAGTGTATCTTAGGCATGAGGAACCAAGGGTCTTTGATGTTTAATTGAGTCTTTTAGCTCAAGCCTTCATGTTAGATTCTCAAATATTGTGTGAAACCGTATGGAAATATGGGCCTCCATTGAAGCACACCTTCTGTTGAAGGAATATCTTAGCTATTCCAAAGCTTTCTGTCATTTAGCTTTCCAATTGTTGTGAAGTCTCTCAAATATCTGGTAGTATAATCAACTTTATCCTTTAATCTCCCACCAAAATTATTCAAAAACCATGAATCCATCCTAAACTACCCTTTTTTTCCCTATATATCAACAAAGGAACAAAATCTATTTACTAAAATATGCAAAACAATCAGGATCCCATAATGTCTTTAGTAACCTTAGCCTTGTTTTGAAAGTATCTCCATCTTTTAGAAGTGACAACTCTTGAGTTAAATTATGGAGTATTGATCATACTTTCCCAAGGTTTTCTTCATAAAATTTGTGCAAAAGAAGGATATCTCCATCTCCTTCATCAAACAGAGGTTACACTACGGGTCCTCTCACCCTGGTCGAAAGGCACAACCTAAAGTAGTGAGGATAGGTCAAATCCTCTTAAAGGTGCTATCCATCTCTCCACAAATTTGAGTGACAAAGGGCCAATTAGATCTCATCCCCAGCTACAAAATGACACACATTATGATCTATCTATCTCTAAGCTCCATGTCAAATCTATGATGTTGCTCAGCTTGAAAGGAGAAAAATTTGATACCAACACTTGTGGCGCCATTGGATTATTTGAGGGGATAAATTTTTTATTTGTTGCCAATTCATATCCATTTGGCCCATCAACAACACTCATGATGTCATTTCTAAGGACATGAAGTTGTGTGCAAATTTTTATTTGCCCAACACCATCAATGGCACATAAACACATATAGACCACAGTAATGTTTCTTAATGTTTCTACATTTTAAAGTGCAAATACATTGTTGAAACATCATTCTCTGTTTAGATCTGTAAGAATTGTTCAAAGTTGTAAGTTCTGAGTGCAATATTTCCAGCTTATACAGTTATTACACTAAAGTTTGTATCATCATTGACAAATTTGGGTAGAAGAAGAGAAGATCTTGTAAGCTTTGCATGAATCTAGTATTGATAGAAATTTGATAGGTCTTTCATAGTGCATTTGCACAAAATAAGGTGAAAATCCTTAGTGGTGACTCCATGTTGTTTAAATTCTTAATAAATACCAGTGTCTTAACATATATCAAGTAATATTTTCATTAATCTCTATAAAGATGGAAGGAAGAAGATATTTCTTCACCAAGGACCCTAGTAGAAGGTTGTTTCAGAGTTGGGAAAGTCTAATTTAGAAGGAAGAAGAATTTGGAAGGTTGTTGGAGATCAAGCATCAAGAAAAGAGATCTCCATTGGTGAAACTGATCAGCCTATGATTGAAGATTGCAATACTTCCTCAAGTGAATCTGAATCAGGTAGTCTCTTTGTTGAATTAAATTCTCCATCTGGAGAGGGGCCTTCATTTGTATTTGAAAAAATTTCTTCTCAATCTGCCCTTGTATTTTCCAAATCTGATAGAGTTTTCCAAGAAATAGAGCCTTTAGGGTAGTCATTCTAAGAATTACATCCCTATACCACATAGATACCTCTCACTCCTCATCATTTTGCATCTCCTCCAAGGTCACCTCCTCAAAATAATATGGCTCAACCTCCACCCAAACCTCCATTTGTTGTTAATACTTTTGGTCCCATCAATTTTAGAGGTATGGTTGGCTATCCAAATGTTGTGCCATAAGATGTAAGAAATAGATTGCCTAAGTTTCAAGGAAATAATGCAATCACTAGTGATCAACACTTGAAGCTCTTTGTCAATATGATGGAGGACTTTGAAATAGAATTTGAGGATGTGTACATTAAATTGTTTATCCATACTCTAGAAGAAGATGCAAGGGACTGGTATAAATATTTTCTAGATAATTCCATTGATTCTTGGATAGAGATGAAGAATGATTTTAGATTGCAGTATGGAGATAAAATAGACCCTAGGTTTCTTTTATCAGAATTTGAAAATATAAAAAAGAATCCTAATGAATCAATGCATGATTTCAATACAAGATTTAACAAAACATTGAGAAGACTTCCTGTTAATTTGAGGCCATGTGATGAATCATGTTATGATAAAGTATTCAGATGCATTTGATAAGAAAGTTGCTTACTATTTGAGGGATAAGAACCCTGAACTTTGAGGTAGGCCTTTACCATGGCTCTGCAAATTGAGAACAACATTAAAGTAGTTGGAAAACCTCCTAAGAGGGAGGGTGTTAAACTGATCAACCCAGAGAAGCCTCAATCAAGTAAGGTTGTGGATCTTGAGGAAGTTGTAAAGACTTTGGCCGAGTTGTCAAAGAAATATCTTACAAGCTAGCTAGGGCTAGAGAAAGGAATTGGACAAGGTTCTCAAGGTCAACATAGGAAACAAGGACAAGACAGATTTGTAAATCATCCTAGAAATGATCAGAGATCTGATGACAAAGGTAAAGGACCCATGGGAGCTAGAAAACCCCAAGCTAGGGAAAATAGAGTAGTGCCTGATCCTCTAAATGCCAGAGTTTGTTGTTGAAGAGACAAATGAAATTGATTGGTGTGACAAATGTTTCTTACCCCACCCACCATGTGAAGTAGATCAACAAGTTGAAGAATCTGATGATGATGATAACATTGATGATGATGCATGCATGGTGGATTGCTCTACAAGCTCACAACAAGGAGAAACTTCAACTGAAGTAATAAGTGCAAGAACTGCTGCAAGTTTTTGGGATTGCATTCACCGGTACCTCTTCTTCCTCCCTCTCATACTTTAGAAATAGATATGGTACAAGCTTTTGAAATTCCTAATAATGATTTTGAGTACCTAAGAGCTCTAATGATTAAGAAGTATGATGGAGGAATCCCATCAGAAGAGGATAGACAATTGTTAATGAATGTTGTTGTTTCCCAAGAAAAAGAGTATAACACAAGAAGTAAAGTTGTCAAAGGGGTAGGGCCTCAAGCCAAACCAAAACCCCAGTTCTCACCAATATCCCAAAAGAAACTCCAAAGAAAGATGCATCTGGAAAAGGCCTTGTTGTCTCAAGTAGAACTGGTGTTCCCACCCATGCCCAAAATGTGAAAAATCTTGTGCCATCCGATGAGTTTGTCAATCTTTCTCCAAATGTTGCTTTTCCCAAATACATTCCTTATGACATTGCCCAAGTCTTGAGTCAGATCAAGATTTTGTTCCAATTGTTGAATTGCTTAGGATTCTTGAGCACAAGAAGAGGGCCTTTGAGTATTTGGGATTGGAAGAAGATAGGAGTACCCAAGGTAGAAATATAAATAATGTAAACACTCCTCCTCCAACCATTGCAGACCTAGAAAAACCACCAGCATTGGAGGAGATAGGTGAACCACCTAAAGTTTACTTGGGAACATCTTTGGTTGAGTCTCAATTAAATGTTGATCCATTTTTACAACACTTGATTATTAAAGAAAGATTGTTGCACAATTGTATGTTTGATTCTAGATCATCATGCAATGTTATGCCTCTAGAGTCATGAATGAATTGAACATTAAAGTGACAACAACTTATGGCAAGTGTACTGCAATGGATTCTAGAGAGGTGCCAGTTGTAGGATGTGTAAAAGGTTTGGTGGTACAACTTGCAGCTTATCCGGGTAAGAACTTGAAACTTGATGTTGTTATTGTTGATTGCCCTGCCAAATGGGGCATGTTGTTATCAAGAAAGTGGGCTGCAAGTGTTGGTGGAAGTGTTTAGATGGATATGTCTTTTTCCACCATTCCAATTGAAGGTAGCCTTGTAAAGTCTATATGGAGAGAAGAAGATGTTGCACCTCATTGAAGATCCCAATAATGCTTCTTATGAAGTGTTGTATGCTGATGTAGATGTTGATAACTTTGTTGGATTTGCTGATGGAAAAGAGCACAAGATTGATCAATGTAAATGTCTTGAACAAGTAGGTTTTCCTTGGACCTTGTTATTCGATGGAGCTTGTTCCAAGTTTGGAAATGGTGCTGGTATTGTTCTGATTTCTCCAGGCTAGGAAGAGTTTGTTTTTTCTTTCAAACTCAACTTTGAATGCACTAAAACATTTTGAATATGAAGCATTGTTATTGGGTTTGAGAATTGCATGGAAATATGGTGTAAAGGATATCATTGTCAAAGGAGATTCAAAACTGATTGTCAAGCAAATTAGAAAATCAGTATGCTACTAAAAATCAAAGAATGAAACAATACAAGCATGCAGTCTGGGATTTGATTGAAATGTTTGACTCATTTAATATTGTGCACCATGATAGAAAGTTTAATGTTGTTGTAGAAAAGTTAGCAGTGCTAGGATCTAGATTTGGAAATTGTATACATATCTCCATTTTGTGAGTATGATGTTGAAATACTAACAAGGCCATCTATCCCTGACAACGTTAAAAATTGGCAAGTGTTCAATGATGATGCCTAGGTGAAATGGTTTCTAGAACCAAGGTGAGTTTTTGACCAAAATATAGATTGGGAACCAATGGTGTGTGTTGCTAAAGGAAAGGAAACTTTATTTGGCAAAGACATCATCCAAATGAAGACAAACATGATTCCCAGAGGTTTGGTGGCACTTGAATCAAACTTTGATAATGTGATTTCATTATTAACAGAAGTATGTTGGTTTCAAGAGATGTGGAAGAGAACAACCTGGGAACAAAGGAAAACCACGTAAAATCTGGTTAGGAAGCAATCTGAGCAAGGAAGAGAAGCAGTCCTATGTTTAATTGTTGAAGAAATATCAAGACTACCTAGCTTGGTCTTACTCTGAGTTGAAGGCATACAAGGAATATTTTTTCCAACATGAAATTCCTCTTGAATCTAATGCCAAGCCTTTCAGGAAAAAATAGAGGCCGATCAATCCACTCCTTTCTTTGAAGATGCAAGAAGAATTGAAGAAGTTGAGGGATGGAGGGATCATTCAGCCCACAAGGTACTCATCTTGGGTTACAAATTTAGTACCTATCAGAAAAAAGAATGGTGATATAAGGTTGTGCATAGACTTTAGGAACTTGAATAAAGCATCATTGAAAGATAATTACCCTCTACCAAACATGGAGAATATGCTACAATTGGTAACTAGTTCTTGAATTGTTATCCACTTTGGATGGTTTCTCTTGGCTATAATCAAGTTGTTGTGAGGAGTTCGAAAAGAATAAAGACTTCCTTTACCACTCCTTGGGGAACTTATGTCTATGTCAGGATGCCTTTTGGCTTAATGAATGTTGGAGAAAATTTCCAAAGAGCAATGGATGTAGCATTTGTTGGTTATATTAATGATTTCATTGTTGTTTATCAAGATGATGTAACTGTGTTTTCTAGAAAAATAAATGATCACTTGCAACACTTGGAGAGAATGTTGTTAAGGTGTAGAGAGTATGGCATATCATTGAATCCCAAGTTCCATTTTGGAGTGCAAAAGGAAAAGCTACTTGGTCACATTGTATCAAAGGAAGGGGTCATGATTGATCCTAGAGAGAGTGGAAGCCATCAACAAGGTTCCAATTCCAAGAACTAAGAAGGAGTTCAATCCTTCTTTGGAAAATAAAATTTATCAAAAGATTTGTGTCTAACTTTGCTTGAGCTAACCATCCCCATTACTAGCATGTTGAAGAAGGACCAAGTTATCAAATGGGAAGAAGCTTCCATTCAAGCTTTCAATGGGATCAAAGAAGCATTAAAGCATGCCCCTATTTTGGCAGCTCCAAATTACAAGAAGCCTTTTCAAATGTTTTCTTTTGCTTCAGAAAACACCATTGCATCTGTCTTGTTGTAGAAGGATGATGAAGGGGTTGAGAGACCAATTTCCTTTTTCAGTAAGGCATTGTAAGGAGCTGAGTTGAAGTACACCATCATGGAGAAGCAAGAATTTTCCTTGGTGAAAGAAACAAAGGTTTTCAGACCTTACATCTTGAGCTCTAAAGTTTTTTCTTATGTTCCCCACACCATGGTGAAAGATATCTTATCAGAGATGGAGGTCTCAAGAAAAAGATGCAGATGGGTAAACAAGTTGCAGGAATATGACATGGATATCCAAACCATGAAATTGATAAGAGGTTTGGGCCTAGCTAAGCTTATGGCTGAGAGAAACTTGCAAACTATTGAGGTGAATGAAGTAGAAGGAGAAAGGGTGGATGTCCTTGAAAATTTGGTAAGCTCTGAATGGTACAAAGATATAATCTTTTATCTCAGACATCTATGCCCTTGAACATTTGAGTAAAAATCAGAAAAGAGCTCTTAAGTTAGCCTCCCAAAAATATGTCATTACTAATTTTGGGTTAGCTTGGAAGAACCCCAGGGAGTGCTCTTGAGATGCATCACTAAAGATGAGGCCCCAAAATAATTATTGATCTCCATGGAGGAGTTTGTGGGGGACATTTTGCTGGAAGAGTTACAACACATAAAATCTTGAGGGCTGGTTATTGGTGGCCAACTCTTTTCAAGGATACAACTCTATTGGTTAGGAAATGTGAAAGTTTCCAACATTTTTCTAGAAGAATGAAAGCTTCAAGTTCCCTTCCTTTGCATCCTGATGTCAATTGAAGCCCCATTTAAGCAATGGGGAATGGATTTCATTGGCAAATTTCAGATCCTTCCAGTGCTGGTCATAAATGGATTCTTGTAGCCACTGATTATTTCACTAAGTGGGTGGAAGCAATCCCCACCAAGAAAGCAACACACCAAGTCATCATGGACTTCATGCTGAATCAAATCATATGTAGATTTGGAGTGCCAACTAAGATTGTTGTTGATAATGCCATGAGTTTTAGAGCCAAACCTTTGGTGGCAATGTGCAAAGGGTATGGAATCAATTTGACATATGCTTCTAACTACAATCCCCAAGGAAATGGACAAGCTGAGTCCAACAATAAAAACTTGTTGAAGATCATTAGAAGAACCTTGGAGCTGAACAAAAAGAAGTGGGGTGAGCAACTGAAGTTTGTTGTTTGGGCTGACAGAATCACTGTCAAAAGAGCTACTAGTAAAAGCCCATTTGAGTTGGTATATGGAACTCAAGCTTTGCTGCCCCTTCATTTGCAATTGTCTTCATTTTATTTTTTCAAAAAATTGAAGATCAAGAAGTTAGTCCATATGATGCTCAAATCAATCAGATTATTGAGTTAGATGAAGAAAGAAGGGCATCCCATCAGTGGCATGTGAAGTTTAGAGAAAAGTTGAAGAATTTATTTGATAAAAAGTGACTCCAAGAGCTTTCAGTGTGGGAGATCTTGTGTTATTATGGGACAACAAACATGAGTATAAGGGAAACATGGAAAATTTGATGCATTGTGGATGGGCCCTTATTCAATTAACATTCGAATTGGTGAAAATACCTTCTTCCTAAAAGACTTAGATGGGGAACTACTTGAATTACCTGTTAATGGCAAGCATTTGAAACATTTCCTTGATTGATTTCTCAGAATCAAGGTATACTCCATTTGTATAGTGTATAGTCTTTTGGTTTCTTTCTACTTTCATGTTTTTCTATTTTTTGTTTGTCCTAGTCCTTGGCGGCCATTTTGTTGGTTTCTCGGTTCATCCTTGGGGAGTTGGTTATTATTGTTCTACTCTACAAGCTTATTCTTTGACTTCATTGCCCAATGGTTTGTTTTTGGCACTTGGTCTACTATTTATTCTTGTGGCACTCACAGGGAGTTCCCATCCTCGAGTCGGAGCCGATGTTGGTGCTCAATTTGATCTCACCTTTTTTCCTTAAAATTCTTCAATTTGTGGGCTATGTCATGCTTTCTATCTCCCCATATATTGATGCATGAAAACTCTGTCCTCCATTTGGTTTCCATGATCAATCCCTTCCTTTGGTCAGGATCACTTAAAAATCTAGAATTTGTTTTTTGTTCCTCTGTCCATGTGAAAAGGTTTGTAACTTGGGCGAAAACTCAGGTTTTTTCCTTCCTTTCATTTTCCACAGTCACATTTTTTTTCCTGTCATTTTTGTCCCAAGTATCTATGGAAACATGATTGGATGTGGCTCGAAGATCATATTTGGGCCTTATATCATTTCCAAATTCTCTGTCTTGAAAGAAAGATTCATTTCTGGCTCAAATGGTGATTTTCCTACATTTTATGGTTTGATGGGTGTGTTTTTCCCATCAAATTTACATCTCAACATTTGGAAAAACGTGCCTTTCTTGGTTAGATGTGGATCAGGTGGGCACTTTGAAAAATCTAAGGCTCACTTCAACTCAAAACTTGTCCACGTGGAGGGCCGATGCTCACTCATCTAAAAAATTTCCTTTTGGTCCCACCTTGAAGAGTTGCATCGGGGAGACACGTGGAGGCTTCCCTGCCCACCTCCCCACAGACACTCTATACTTAAACTTTTCTATACTTAAAATTTTCTAAGGCTAAGGCCTGGACACGTGGAGGGACCATGCCTATTTGGGGACCAACCCCTAAATTTTATTTTTAAGAAGCACCAAGAGGACACTTGGAGGCTTCCACTCACTCTGCCCTTTTTGGACTTTTCAATGGCTAAGGAAAACTATCTCAGACCCTAGACACATGGCACCTTCCATGATCCTTCAAATTTTTAACAACTCTACTAGACTGAGACATGTGGTGAGCTCATGCTTGTTTGGGGTCTCCACTTTTGGGGACCATCTCAAAGTGCACCATTGAGACATGCGTGGAGGCTTTTGCTTGCTCCTTTTTTATTAAGAATTTTTCAAAGGCCAAAAGGCATTTTTCTTGGGCCTAGGGCACGTGGAAGGCCCGCGCTTGTTTAAACTTGCCCTTATACTCACCTTTGCATAGTTGCACTAAGGAAACACGTGATGACTAATATAGTATAAAGTAGAGAAGGGGAAAAATCAATGGTTGTTGTGCATTTCATGCATTCTATTTTTCTACCATTTTTCTCCAAGACTCTTGGAGATGCGAATACACACTATTTTTCATCATTTTTTGATGAAATTCCTTGTCATTTTTGTCTGCAAAGTGCCATTAAATGGATTCAAAACTTAATTTGTGAGTCCAAGGATTGTTAAGGTTGATATTTTGAAGTTGGAATTTCTTGAGCACTTGCAAAAATGTGAATTACTAGAGAAGATGGATGCGGGGTAGAGTTACAGAGGAAAGAGAGGGAAAAGGATGAAATGATGAAGGTTGCAGGCATAAAAGATGAAAAAGGTGTTGCCTCGAGGGAAAAGGATTACCTGTCAGATCCAAATATAGAGCCTCCGAAAAATGATTAAAATGGGGATTTCTCATGATGACAAAATCAAAATGATTAGAAGGAATGCCAAAAAGTTGTGGCATGGCATCCTAGTCATTATTCGAGGGTCTGAGAAATGTGATCAATTCATAATTGGTCCACCTAGCATCTTTTGGATGTGAAATTTGTTAAACGTCACTTTCTAAGGCAAATTGGTAACAAGCAAAGGTCCCTCGAATATTATTCTTTTTTGGGGGGAAAATTTGGGATGAGTGAGTGAAATGTATAAATGCAATGAGAATACTCTTGTAAAGGGTCGGGGTTGAATTCTTAAGAGAAAATTTGAGAGAGCCCGTCTTCCTAGAGACCAATCCGAGAAACTTGTTAATTTCCTGTGTTTTAAATTTCAATCACGTCAAGTTGGTTGCAGTGTACACCATTGACAAGCTCGAGAGACTTCAAAGAAACTTTCCCCTACTTGATGAATTTAATCAATTTTGAGTTAATCTATGTCAATCTTGGAGCAATTTGTGTCTGCTTTATTTCAAAATGTCTACAAGTAGTTTTTTTTATTCCTATTGCAATCTTGTGTTAAAGTCCCTCCGAATCACATAGGATCTCATCCCTATGATAGTTTAGTGGCATTTGCAATTTCATTTCAAGAAGAGCCTTCATCTTGTGATGAGATAAACAATTTAAAATCACTTCACTGTCATTTGTTGATAAAGATTGTTTGTAAGCCTTCGAGTGTATCTTAGGCATGAGGAACTAGGGGTCTTTGATGTTTAATTGAGTCTTTTAGCTCAAGCCTTCATGTTAGATTCTCAAAGATTGTGTGAAACCGTGTGGATCTGGGCCTCCATTAAAGCACACCTTCTAGTTGAAGGAATATCTTAGCTATTCCAAAGCTTTTTGTCATTTAGCTTTCCAATTGTTGTGAAGTCTCTCAAAGATCTAGTATAATCAACTTTATCCTGCTTAATCTCCCACCAAAATTATTCAAAAACCATGAATCCATCCTAAACTACCCTGTTTTCCCCTGTATATCAACAAAGGAACAAAATCTATTTACTAAAATATGCAAAACAATCAGGATCTCATAATGTCTTTAATAACCTTAGCCTTGTTTTGAAAGTATCTCCATCTTTTAGAAGTGACAACTCTTGAGAGTTAAATTATGGAGTATTGATCATACTTTCCCAAGGTTTTCTTCATAAAATTTGTGCAAAAGAAGGATATCTCCATCTCCTTCATCAAACAGAGGTTACACTACGGGTCCTCTCACCTAGTCGAAAGGAATGACCTAAAGTAGTGAGGATAGGTCAAATCCTCTTGAAGGTGTTATCCATCTCTCCACAAATCTGAGTGACAAAGGGCTAGTTAGATCTCATCCTCAGCTACAAAATGACACACATTAGGAGAATAAATTTTGATACCAACAAGACTAACCTTGGCTACCACAACAATGAGCTTACTAATCGAGTGTTTCTCTACATTTCGGACCCCAAATGTAGTTTTGGTGTGTCTCGTGTAATCTGCATGCCCTAGGTGCTCTTGTGTCAATTGCACTTTGTGAAGTAGTGAGCAATAACTAGATGTAGAATGTAGTAGAATGGTGCATGGAATAGAATAAAATCCCTCCCACTATGCTTGTGTGATGCAGATTGAACCAACCTTGTCCTTGTGATGGATCTAATGGATGGAAATGATCTCCAAATGAATGCAACTCGGGTGTATGATAGTAGTGACTAGTTTTTGGTCCATCATTATGGTCTCATATCTTTATATTTATAGGGTTCTTTTGATATAATTTTGAAATTAACCCCTAAATAGATGACCAACAAAAATATAAGAAGCTGAAATGGATAGAAAGTGCCTAAAAGATGGCGGGAAAGTTCAAAAGAATGGGGACACCCTCACGTGGGACCAGGGGCTCCCATGGGCACCCCAAGTACTAGCCTAGGTGACCTAGTCAAGACTAAAATAACGCGAAATGAAAGAATTTGAATGGGCATGTGGGTGCAAGAGGTCGGTAATGAGGAAAAAAATAACGTAAGATGGCCAAAAGATGGGGTTAATCAGTAATTTCTTCACTTAAAAACCTTCTAAATAGTAGTATGAGACCACGACTAAATAGTTTCTAAAGTACATGATTTTTTGACTACATTTGTCGCTTTTTTATGTTGGGTAGTGGAAATATCGGTAACATAAAGTAGATAGAGATGTGTATCTAATGTCCATGAATATTGTAGTAGAAAATGTGTCGAAGGACTAGACAAAGCGTGGAATGAAAAAAATATGATGGAGTGTGGAAACTAAAGATGAAAAAGCACAAATAATTGATGAGAGTGAACCTAGGGCAGAAACGCGTGTATAATTTCTAATGTGTGTGATGTACCTTCATGGTTAGTATGGTGTGTGCTACCGGGAAGTTTTTTTTTTTTGATGTCGTCTTCATTTTTGTTGTTTCCCATACGACCGAACCTATAAGGAGAAAATGATCAAGTAGTCAAATACGTATGTATGTATGTGTAAAAACACAATGTAAAATATGCATGTCAAAGTGTGTAAATGTAAAATACACAAATTAAAAATGTAAATGGAACATGTGCTCCTAATCCATGTCGAGAAAAAAAAAGTGTAGAAGGATATATCCTGTACTGCCAAGGTTTATTTAGTGATCCAACAACATAGGACGGAGAAGTGTAGGGAGGAATTTTGTTATATCCTCCAAACTGTAATTTCTTCCCGAATGTGTGTGAAGAGATCTCTCAGTACGTCCTATTTATTTTTGGTGATTTGACACCACCGACCGATGAAGTATAGGGAGAAATTCCCTTCTATCCTCCAACCTTTAACTTCTTCCCAAAATGCTAAATACTACCATGTCTCGTAAAAGCCACTTTGTGTGGGGTTCGTAGATCGGTTCGAACCCATTCATTGTATGTAACCCACAATGACAAGGGTGGAAAGTGCACTAAATCGAACTGCTATAAATGCGTTGTGTAGTATGTAAAACCTTGAATGATGCCCTCCTTTTTGGGGGTGCATGCGACGTTTCTTATAGGAGAAGGCAGCCCCAAAATAGAACCAACCGCAAGAACTATTAAAATCTTCCTGCAGGGGGAAGGGAAAGAACTTGGTAGAAAATAAAGTATGCACAAACAAAAGGATAGCTAAATACAAGTGTTAGTATGAACAAACATGCATGTATAAGACAATGTGTAATCTATGAAAATAGTGTGTAAGCTACCAAGCAAAGTAATGATAACACGCAAGAAGACAAGTAAGCCACACAAAGTGGGCTGCAAACATGGGACATCACTCATGATGTCACAAGACTCATAAGGCCATCATGGCCACATACATAAAAACAAGTGTGCACACCAAACATAGGGCAAGACCCACAAACAAGAGAAAACAATAGATAACAATGTAAGAAACAAGTATGGGAGAAAATATCCCTGTGTAACAAATGTTGCACATGAAGCACCTGTTAGCATGTTAGAAAGATAACCAGTATGTCAAAAGCATGTATAATCAAGTAATGTAAAGTGATAAGTACAAAATGAAATAATAACACCTGTGAGAGATGAATGTGGATGCCCGCAGAATTAACTAGTGTACAAAGGGTAGAAGGCGAGAATCCTCGTTGCATGTAAAAGATTTGTATCTACGATCACAACTAGTCAAAGGCATGAACGTGTATGTGTGGATGGTATAGATAAATGACATACAAGGAATCTAGCTAGCATGTGTAATAAAGTGACCATGAACAACCGTAAGTAAGAAAGAGTAAAAGAAACAATACTATGCAATATGTTGTGGATGGATGGAATGGAATGCAAGATGGAATGATATGAGCTGCATGCCCTCCTGAATTAAAGGAAATGTATGTAGTAAGGCTCATTTTGTTTTCCCCCTTAGCGATCAAGAATGAATTGAAAATGAGAGTATGTCATCGAGGAAATGGTAAAAGTGTGATGTGTATTGTGTATAACGCGTTATGATGATTGTGTATGTGTATTGATGACATGCGACCTAGAAATGATGATATGTACATGAACCCTATAACTGAAGCGTATATCATGACAAAATTAATGTAGGAGTGATGATTTAGCATAAATCGTATATGACTACAACATGAGTAGAGTGAGTGGTGATGTAGCATTAAGTGTATACCACTACAAGATGATAGGAATAGGTGACCATGATGGAAGGTCACCTAGCGTAAAGCATATGTCACTAACTTAGGAATAGTGACATAGCATAAAGTGTATGTCACTAACCTAGGAATGTCACATGATGGAAGGTCAAATCATACACATGTGAGTATGATAAGGTCCATTTGATTTGTAAAACCTTTGTAGTCGAGTATGGATGGAGGAACTAAAGTGCGTTATAAGGTAATTGCTATCTAATTTTTCCCCTCAGGAAAAATTAATCAAGCACGACCTTACATAGGAGAAATAGAGAGGTTGGTTAGATCATGTGAGCTTACATCCGATTTCAAAATCAGGTTGCAGATAGGACCGTCAATGAAATGTAGGGTTGGAAAATCAAAATGAAAAATGTCAAAGAAGGTCAGAGCTCAAGAGGAAAAGCAATGGAGAAAGGATTGAAGTTTTTAGTTTTTTCATTTTTGGCACTTCGGAGAAAAACAAGGAAAAAAAGGAAGAGCAATGTCCTAAAACCTGAAATCCTGAAAGTCTGAATTTTTAGACTTTTAGATTTTGGGGTTTCGGAACTCTAAAGTGTGAAGTTGGAAAATGGGTAGGCAATGTCTGAAACCTAAAATTCTGAAATTCTGAATTTTGGACTTTCGGAACTCTCTTAGGTGTGAAGTTGGAAAATGGAGTGAAAATTTTTGAAATCCTGAAGTCGGAATGTCCAAAAATTTAGACTTTCGGGATTTTGAGAATTTTGGGAATCATGCCGAGAAGAAGTGAGAAAAAATCTTGAAATCCTAAAGGTTTGAAGTCTAAAATTTTAGACTTTGGAGTTTCAAGGTTTCAGACTTCAGATTTTGGAAGTCTCAAACCTCAAAACATGAAAATCACCCCTTTATGTCTGAAATTTTGAAACGTGAAAGTCCAAAATTTCAGACTTTTGGGCTTTTGGGTTTTGGAATTTCTAGAACTCTCAGTCCGCCATTTTTACATAATGACACCTCGACCTTCAGATGGCATAAATTTTGATTGGGAGCTCATATTTCCACAAGAAACGACTAAGTTCTTAAAAATTAAAAATACGGTTTGTAATTTTTTGAGGTGTCTCAGTTCCCACCTACCCCAATAATGAAGTATGGGCTTCCTTTCTTTCCCAAAAAGAAAGAGTACATGGAGGCATGGGTTTTACAGTAGAACCCATCATTGTTGTAGGAGAATTCAATGCATTTTGGGGTGGTTGAAGCAAGAATTTAGATTTCTTCTATCTCCTTCTCTAATTCTTCCTATATATTATAAGGAGGGGCATTTTCTAAAAGGTTGGACAATTTTTCCTTGCACCCTCCCTTCTTCTCTGATCTACAAGTGAATTTGTGGAGTTCAAACCTCCCATTTCAAACTGTAATGCAAGTTTGTGCCTCTTGGCCATTGTAATGGACTATATCAAATTCTTGGAGCAATAAAAATAAGTCTGTGGATGATTTCAACCCTCTCTTATGTTCATTATATCTTCCTAATCTCTCATTGTAATCCTGGTTATCTGTGCATGGTGGTTGTATTACACTTTTAATGGTTTTTGTTTAATTGCAAAGCAGGTGTTCAACATTCCTTTGGTGCATCACCTCTGTTAATTTAGGTTTATTTTCTTGCATCTTCTTAACCCTATCTCCTTGGCAAGTTAGAGTAGGTTTTAGAGTAGATCCTCTGCAAATTGTATGTGTGCACTTGAACAGAGGAATAGGAACCGGCCTTCATCCGAAGATATTTCTCGATTGTAAAGTCCCATACTTTGGGAAAAGCTCCATGTTATGTAATCACACTGAGAGTCTTAACCCATTGAGTTACAGACATTCACGGGGCTATTATTACCCATCAACAAAGTAATGAGTGCAATGCATGGAATACAATGTAGTATATGTAATGATGATAGATGACCATGTGAAGAGTAGAATGTGTAAATGTGTGATGTGTAAAATGCAAAGCAAGATGTGTAGAATGTTTAAAGTGTAATGTATAGAATGGCATGTAATTTACAAAGATAGACTAATAATGTAGTATGTAGGATTATATAATGCTAGATGATTATGATTAAGACTAATATGATGTGTGATGTATAAATTTGTAAATGTCAAAAAGTTTTAGAATAAATCTAAAGTGTATGATGTAAGATGTAAGACATGTGATGCAAGATTAATGAAGATTCACAATGTGTAGTATCTATTATGAAGTGTGTGGGGTTCATGTGTAGTATGCCCTCGATAGTCAAATGTGAACCAAAACATAATAGTGTTTGATCGAGTAATGATGATGCTAAAGTATGAATGAGTATGTGTATTTTAGGAGATTGATGTGTGAGAATGAAAAAATGAAAGATACTAAGATGAAAGGGGGATGTATTAGATGCAATGGCCCCAAGTGTACATGAATGAAATGAAATTAACCAATGATTGTGTAGGAAAAAGGTATGTCATTCGATGTATGCGATGATGAAAGTGTATGACTATGAAAGGTATGGATACGATGCCCGAGATAAGGTATGTGCAAATACTAAGAGTGTGATGTAGTAATATGTAAGGATGTGGATGAATGATAATGCAAAGATGAGAAATATGCCTATGATGAAATGATGATGAGAGAGAGGGATGTGAATATTATTCCCCTAAAGCGTGTGTGATGAAAGAGGCTATCATGTAATTTCATCTAGGATATCATTGCTCTTAAGATCATATTCAAATGGATAAGCATTGGTGACTTGATAAAAAATAGTGTCTGGTTGATCACGTAATGATCCATTGAAGCGTAACTTTTACATGCCCGTACCATACTCTTCTTCTATGAATGGAGGAAGTAGAAAACGTGTGCTTACAAACGAGTGAGAATTTTTGTATCCTAGGAAAGAGCTATTCCAGATGAAAACAATCCCAAAAGGCGTAGGAAATGAAATGTCTATATGATCAGGATCTAGATTGCCCCAATATAATCAAGCCATGATTTCCCTAATGTAAGTGGAGAAGAGAAAGGGTGGCACAATAAATAGACCATAATATGAAAGACACATAATTCATAAGTAGTAGTAATGCAAACAAACCGATAATAAAGATGAGGAGCATATGATGTGGGATATAGGTCCTCAAAAGAAAAGCCTAAGTGAGTCGACCCTCATGTGTACATATAATGTCATCGCATGTAGGATCAAATGGAATGTGTTCCCAATATGAGTCATTCATGAATAACGTGTAAGTAAATGGTGGGTGTATTGATGTAGGTGGTGTAGACGAAGGTGCAGGTGATAAAACGATGTCCATGGACTAGATATGCCCTCGCTATGGAATCATAACAACAATAGTAGCAAGTGGCATAGAAGAAACTACATCTATCATGCAAATGGCACCATCAAGTGGTGGTAAGTGAGGTGGTTCTTCCAAAGGTTGGGGCTCATCTCGTAATATTTGTGCATGAAATAAGAAGACCATTATTAAGAGCTTGGTTATAATATTTGGAATGAACAAATTATCACGAAAATAATTGTACTCAATGCCTTAACGTAAGAATTTCAACTATGTATAGTAGAGGAAACAAATTTTCATGGAATGAAGCCATGACCTACCAAGTAGAAAATAGTAGGAGACTGGGAAATCAATAAAAAAAAAGACAATGTGGACAATCTTTGGACCAACAGTGATATGTAATGTAATGTGGTAGAGACAAGGAAAGACAGAGCCATCCTAAGCACGGATTGAAATGCTAGATGGAATAATGTCATGAGTGGAAAGACCTAAAACTTCAAGGAATGACATAGGACACAAGTTAAGTTCAAATCCATTATCAATCAAAGTGTGCTTAACACCTACATTATGAATATGACATATGATATGTAGAGGTGGGTCATTATTAAAAGTATGAATATCAGTGGGAAGATTATACTTGAATACTATGTGTGAAGAGAATGCATCAAAAAATGATTGATAAATCGAGTCTAGATGTATGTCAACACAAATGCGAGTAGTAGCAAGAAGATGTTGAAATCTATGTAGTAAATCAGGATTGGAAAGAAAATAATTAGTTATTGAGATACTCATGATGACCAAACCCTCGGATGAAAAGCAGTGAATGAAGAACCTAGAATCATGAATTATCGAATCAGGTTCACCAAAATGATTACCTAAAATTAAATAAAATGTGGAATAATAGTAGTTAATCTAAGCTAGAAAAACATGTAAATATTGTAAAATAAATGTATGGAAAATGACCCAAGCAACTAATATAGTGAAAGTAAAAACCCTAATATGTAAGAGAAGGATGGAATTGACTTACCCAATTTGATGAACTTGTAGGAATGTGTCACAAAAGTGACTGGAGAAATACGAAGTTATCTAGCTGGAATGGAGTGCCTAGAGAGGGATTGGGGCACTGCGGGTGTTGTGGTCTCCAATGGGGACCTTGGTCCGTGGAAAAGGTCTAGAACTAAGTTTCACAGTCCCGTAGGTGATCTTAAACCTTCATTTTCTATCACATCAGGTTCGATGCAATGCGCAGTGTCGTTGATAATCCAAGATGAAAGAAATACCTACAAGAGAACACAAGATGTATCAAAACCTAAAAAAATAATGGAAATGAATGGGTAATACTAATCTTATCTACCACAACAAAGGGCTTAATAACTAAGAATTGTAGTACATTTCATAACCAAATGTAGTTCGTGTGTGTGTGTGTGTGTGTGTGTGTGTGTGTCATGTGCCCTAGGTTCTTTTGTGCTAGTCACACTTTTACGAAGTAGTGAGAAATAAATAGATGTAGAATGGTGCATGGAATAGAATAGAATCCATCCCCCTATGCTTGTGTGACACACATTGAACCAGCCTTGTCCTTATGATGGAGCTAATGGATGGAAATGATCTCCAATTGGATGCAACTCTAGTTTGGATGATAGTAGTGACGAGTGTTTTGTCCCTCATTATGGTCTCATAAATTTATATTTATAGGGTTCTCTTGATTTAATTTCAAAATTAACCCTAAAATGTCTAACTACCAAAAATATAAGAAGTTGAAATAACTTGAAAGTTCCCAAAAGGTGGTGGGAAAGTCAAAAAGGATCGGGTGCCCCTTGTGGGACCACGACGCCCATGGGTGCCCTAGTACTAGCCTCGGGGCCCCAATCAAGGATAAAATAATATGAAATGACAGAAGATCACTGGACATATGGGTGCAAGAGGTTGGGAATGAGGAAAGAAAATAAAGTAAGATGGCCAAAATATGGCGGTTAATTAGTACTTTCTTCACTCAAAACCTTCTAAATAGTTGTATGACACCGAGACTAAACAATGTCTAAAATGCATGATTTTGTGACTACACCCTCCAACTTCTCTTTATCAACACATAATGACACTTTTTGTTGGTATGGTAGTTACAAATTTTAAGTGGGACTCAACATGACATGAATACCATATGTGGCACGAAAATGCACATGAATGGGTAGTGTGCAAGAGATCATAGTGGATTTTGATATTCTAAATTTAACATCAACCCTAACACATTCCATGGATGTACCTAGGTGTGCTCATGTTATACATGGATCTCCAACCATGATGCATTCCAACTCTCATGAGTGTGATTTACTCTAAGGAATGGGTGACAATTCCTTAATTTGAACCATCCTTCATAACATGTAAGTGAGAGATTACCTTTGGAATATAAACATTTACCTAGATAAACAATTATAATATGGGTATTCTTAAAACAATATGGAGAAAAAAATATCTCTAGCTCAAGGACATGACTTGGGTTGGATTTCGAATCCAATTAGGAGTCGAATAGGCCATGAAGGACCCTAAAATATCATTTTTGGACTAGTATCTTTTCCATTGGGAAAGAAAGTCACAAAACAAACAAAATATTAACCTTGTACATACCTTGAGCTATAAAAGAGAAGAAAAGAGGTAACTCACATAGGGAAAATAGGAAAATTTATAGGAAATAGATACACACCAAAATAGAAACATAATATATATACACACAAAAAAAAAAAACCAAAATAATAATCACCAAAGATATTATGAAACAAACTGATTTAATACTTCCATTACTTAAAATTTCACTCACATAGAGGTAACACAAATTGACATTGGTATGAAAACCCATTGACATGTTCTATGAAGGAGGGACCTTTCCTTAGTTGTACACATGAGATAAATAATCCCGCATGTTAGGGAATGTGAATGATATATTCCTCTTCTTGAAGTAAGCTATATGGAACTCATAAGAGGTGAATATATTTTTGTTGTATCATTGTCCTTGTGACGATGACCGAAACTCCCCTTACTTGCCTATAGAATTACACATTGAGATGTATTTAATTGTAGACTTATATTTATAAAATGGATTTATGAAATGCATAACTATTATCTCTCAATTGAGGTCCCAACACTCACTCATAGAGTTATTAAAGACTCGGTGTTCTCCTTAGGACCTAACCTAGATTGTTTACTCTCTTGACTTGGATTTATATCCTATTAAATTTTTATCCACTCTCATCTGGTTCTTGTGATCTCACATGTGTATTTCATGACTTCTTCTTGTCCTCCTTTCAACAAAAATTACTTTGACCACTTTTAAAACCAAAATGAAAAAATCAAACCCTTTTATAGTTGCGCGTCGACTTCTTTCCCTTTTCTCTCTCCTCCTTGCTAGATCTTCTAAACAAATTCCCACATAGATACAAATTTGAAACTAGATTATTAAATTTTCTTATTCACCTTATCACCATATGGAAACTCGTGTTACACCACATCCATATGGTGGTTGGATTCTCTAATCAGGGTTTTGGTCTATGACAAGGGATGTCAGATACACGGTAAAGTTAGGGTATGTTATTGCTAGGAATTGCCCTCCTCCACAAGTTGTGTGGAAAAATCTTTGGGATAAAGATCTTATCCCTAAAGTCAATTTGTTTTTATGGCATGCTATTCAGAACAAGGTTTTAACTATTGATAATCTGTAGAGAAGAGGTATGATGATTCCAAATTGGTGTGTTTTATGTAAAAAGAATAATGAATCGGTTCAACATCTTTTTATGCACTGTCCTTTCTCCCAGAAAGTTATGGCTCATATTTTGAATTTTTTCAAATAGTGTGGTTCTTACCGGAGACTTTTACTTGACTGGTATGAACAATGGGTTAGTCCTTTTGTTTCTTTGAATCTGTCTAAGGCCTGGAGTTTGGTTTTGCCTCATCTCTTGTGGGGAATTTGGCTTGAACAGAATAGTAGAATTTTTAGAGAAAAACAAAAAAACCCTGATAGGGTGGGAAGTGATATTCTGGGAGCTTTGAGAAATAATATTTCTATAGTAAAGATTAAGGAGAAAGGGGGATTTCCTTACCATGAGTAGGAAATTATTCTTTCTTTAGGAATAATTGTGAAGAATTCTTCTATGGCTAAGATTATGGAGAGAAGAAGTGCAAAATGGACTACTCCTTCTGATGGGTGGCTGAAGTTAAATTTTGATGGTGTTGCTAAGGGGAGTTTGGGGTTAGCAGTGGTTGGGGGAATTATTAGAAATGAAATTGGTAAGATGGTGGGTGCTTATGCTGAGGCCATTGGTAATAAATCTAATAACTATGCAGAGGCCTATGCTATGTTAATTGGGTTACATTGGGAAAATTCCTTACATATCAAAAAGCTTTATGTGGAAGGAGATTCCCAATATATTATTAATGTAATGAATGGTAAGGTAAGACATCATATTAATATAGATCCCATTATAAGGGATGCAAAATCTATAATGTCAAGTTTTGAAGATGTTATGTTTAAGCACGTGTTCCGGGAAGCAAATGAATGCGTGGACACGTTAGCTAATTTTGGTATTTTAGCTAATCATAAAAAATGGTGGCGGGATGAGGGAGGGTTACTGCAAAGTAAAAGGAGGATTCATGCTTGAGTTTGGGAGTGTTTAAATCTAGGAAATAAATTCATCACCGGTGTATTTATACTTTCAAATCATTAGTCCAACTGCCGTGAGTGATAGCTAGATTTTTAAACGTTTGGTTAAGAGTTCTGGTACGTATCTGCTTCCCTTTTTTAGAAGGTAGACAAAGATGGGGGTGCTAGGGTTAGGGTGGAGCCGTCATCCTCTTCCTGTCTGCAACGGGATGCTTTTATTTGGGATCTGTTCAAAGAGGGTGGTATTTCCTTTTATTCAAAGTTTGAGGGGTTCGGATGATGTTATTTCATGAGATTTTGCCTGTATTGGAATCAGGGTCTGGTTTCGATGAGAGGGGTAAGTTTTTTAGTGTTTGAAGATTTAATTGGTAACATAACAAAAATGGATTGTGAAGGTAGCAAAGTTTTTAAGGATAGATCTCATCTTCAGGAAGAGGTACATATTTTCTTGGAAAATGAGGAAAGAATTTGTTTTATGGAGGATGGAATTGCTCATAACTCTTTACCAGGTCAGTGGGCAGAGGTTTGTTTTCATCTTATGAAATATATTACGTTGGATGGAAGATACAAGAAGGTACATTCTCATCATCTTATGTTGCTAAACCATTTTAGGTGAAATAAAAAGATTAGTATTCCATTTTATATTTTCAACTCTCTGAGTGCCTCAGTTAAAAATTTAAAGAGAAGAAAATTGAGCTGATTTTGCATCAAGGTTTAATTATGTTGTTGGTTAGAGCTGGAAAACCTATTATGAATACTAAGGGGGTCAGTGGGCATCTGGGTAGTGATTGGGAAGATTACATTCCATTGGCTGATCGAGAAAAACTTTTGAAAATCAAGGAGAGGGCTGTGAAGGAGCTAAATGCAGTGTCAGCTTTGTAGGATTTAGCTGGTGAGAAGGTGGAAGAAGGGGAGAAAGATTTGGTTTTGTTTTTTGGCTAGTAAATTAGAAGCCTTGGAAGAATCTGTAACCCAAGTAAAAGCTTAGAACAGAAATTTGCTTAGGGGAGTGTAGAGGTCAAATGGGGAGATCAAAGATTTGGAGAATAGGGTGGATACCCTTCAAGGTTTGGTGGCGAGCATTACAGTTAAAAAGAGACAGTTGTTCATTTTGTCCTCTGAGGAGGAAGATAGCTATGTGGGTGGTGTGGATGGAGCTGGGCCAAGCTCTCGTACTAGGTCCAAGAATAAATAGGTCCTTTTGTGGCCTTTGTGCTGACTGGTGGTTTTTTGTATAGCTATTTTTGCTAGTTTTGGTTGGGATTTTTGTGGATCAATTTTTTCCGTTGATCCTGCCCTGTTTTCTTTTTGGTTGGGTTTTTTTATAGATATTAAGTATTGTTTGAAACTTATTGTAATATATTTTTTGTAATTGGTCCTTTGGAGCCTTTTTCCAAATTATTATCTATCAAAAACTATCACCGACGTGATCGATAGGTTTGACATATGTTACCTTTCTTGCCATCTTTTCTACACCTCTTATCATTTTGTTTCACACTCTATATTTCACATGCATCTTTGCTTCCATTCCGGGTTCCCTCAAAATATTCGTGTGATTCATATTTCAAGACAGTGATGTGCCCTATATCATGTGTGTTACTCCTCCTCAAGGCTCCCGGGAACCTTGCGAGACTATCATATTGTTTTGCATCTCCTTGTTCTTGTGCATCCTTTGCATGCCTTTGTTATCTACTTCTTCTACACACTCACCTTTGCGAAAAAAATTTACTCTATAATTTTCTCATGCTAATACATTTGTATGCACCAAATCTTCTTTATGCCTAATATTCTTCCACGCATCAATCCACCTTTCCATGTGCACTTTGTACCTTCCATGTCATGCTCCTAATAATTTCACCCTTCCTTTTTAATCCTTTCCTCTAGTTTTACACACAATCTTACACATTATCTTGAATTCATGCATCTTCCAAGATTCATGTGCCCATACTTAAGAAAAATTGAGTAAGATTGCCTTAAACTTGGATGCTCTTGCATCACATTATTATCTTGAGATATCATTTCTTTCTTCCAAATGATTTTAAAATTAAGACATACATGTAGTTAAATTCCATTAATATTTCTACTAAAAATAAAATTACTCTTGGTCACTTGTAAATCATAAAACACAATGTTCCCTTTCATTACAAGAAAAAATGGTTCCCTATTTTCCATCCTCTTTATCATAGCCAATTATGAGGTTTGGTTTATACTAGGTTTCTCACATTGCTAAAGACCATTAAATACTTCTTAATGATCAAACTTATCATTTCATCAAAATAAACCTCTTTCACACCAACCATTTCATTCTTCACCTCATGTTTGCTATTACAGCTTATGGTGTTGCTTATGTGACCCATCTCATCCTATTGGAAAGAGAATGAACAAAAAGATGGAGAAAAGAGAGGTTATTCAATAACCTCATAATAACCATCAAGGGATACAATATTTAACTCTATGTGGAATAATTCAATTTTTGAAACTATATCCTCACTAAATGATTCAAACACTTACCCATTTTTCGATTAATCATTGCAAATATTTTTTTACTAAGAGGAAAATAAAATACCTCAAACTCAAACAAAAATTCCTCTCCGCATATCATAAGGAGATAATATGCAATGAAAATTTATTCATGCCAAGATTCTTGTGATATTAATCTTTTTCATAGTTAGCAACATTTAAGAGGTTTATTTCTCCAATATAAAATATAAAATATTGAATTCTAAGTCCCACATATCATTTGAATCATCTTAGATAAACATTGGGACTTCATATTTCTACACCCTATATTTAGCATTAGGCTTTGGAACATGGTATTGTTTGCATGGTCAATGATGTCAAAGGTTTGAAAAGAGGTATAAGTAAAAAAATTATCAATTTGTTGAGTTTAGGCAATGATCTCGCATAGTTATGGTCTTTAGAATACTTGAAATGGAAGAAGGGGATAGAGGACTTACCTTATTCTCTAGTGGTTTGTCATTTTCTTAATTAGGTAGAGGTGTTTCTCTATGGGTGATAGTTGTAGAAAATTTTAGAGCTTCATGTATATTCATCTCTTTGACCTCATCTTCATAATCTCCACCTTATTATTCATATTCAAAACACCCAATGTTGGAGTTGTTATCTTGTTTTTCAGCTTTGAGCTCTAAAACACTAGAATAATTCTATGTCATATTACTCTTAAAATTTGAATAAGGAATTTATAGGAGTAGCTCTATGATGAGGATCTTTGATTTCCAAGAATTTTTGAGGTGATGGAAAATTTTCATGACTTTATGGGGAATCCAATGCATTTTGAGGCACTTTCTCTTTCAAGGAAAGGATATTCTTCTTGAAACTCTCTACTATGTGATTTTTGGCACCTTGATCCAAGATTTGACCATTTTTATTCATGTGATATGTTCTTAACTATCCATCTAGGATTATACGTCTTCAAATTCATTGAAAAGTTTGGGTAATGTTCAAATTTTGGACATGCGATCTTCTTAGGGAAAATCCAACTTTGAGAAGTTGAATGTTGATGAAGTACCTTTCTAATTATTTTCCATAGGCATGGATTCTTGAGGTATCCCATGTCAAAGTGTGTTTAATTTGGAAGTAAACTACTTATAGGTTCATGCACTTATTTCCTCATGCAATCAAACTGGTCCAAGAGGGAATGTTCATCTTTTGTAGATTTCAACCTATGCTCAAAAGAATTCTTATTGGTTTGGTAGTTGGTGATAGAATAATCCAAAAAGTGATATAACTACTTAGCCACACCATCCTATAATTATTCAACAAAGATAAAAAAATCTATGTCTTCATGCTAGACACCAAAAATACCACATGCAACTATGAAGGATAATATATGGTATTTTTGATGCTATATACCATCACCTATATACTTTGGAAAGGGTTTTCTTGAACCCTTAAAGAGCTATGTAAAGGTCTAGCTAGAGAAAATCACCTTATAATTTGTCCCCAAGGTACAACAACCATATTCTATATAATAAAAAGACTATATAACTAAAAATGCTTGAAAATAAGATAATTAATCTTCATGTACCACAAATTCTTCATAGGTTACATGTAAGCCATCAATGTTGCTTAGGTGAGTCATAAATAACTATTAGAAACAAATTATATTATCTTGTCAATACTATACAAGTTGAAGTCCCTCCTCTATTGTGAGAGGCACCCTTTATTGAAAGCTAAAATTAATAATAAGTAAAAATGTTTACACTAATATAACTTATGGGGGATTTTACTCCCAAATAAAGGAATAGAAGATAAGAAGTGGGAAGAAAATATTGAGAGAGATAAGATTATATTTTGAATAAGTAAACAAAGATCTTAACCCAGTTTGCAAGATCATTTAGTAAAATAAACACCTCTAGCTAGAATATTTCATTCATTAGAGTAATGAAGAAAGACAATCACATGATGTAGGAACACATGATATCATTAACTATACATAAACATGTATTTCAACAAATATCTTCATATTTCTTCAAGAATAAAAATATGAATTTTCATACATTTTCCCTGTCAAACAAGAGATTCAACAAATTCAAGGGTAGAACAATGTATAGCCAACAATTTATTTAATTATCAACAATTTGGATTTTGAAGAAAATCAAAAATTGTAAAACTTTCCTTTTACAATATCCCATGAAGTACAAATTGTCACCAAGAATCATTTAAGAAAAATGCTCTAGAGGTCTCTCTAAGTTCCTATTCACAAGTAAGTCCTTTAGTTGGGATAACGTCTTGTATTACTTGACTGAATTTAATATTTATAAAAACATAACGTAAGTGTACTTTTGTGACCCTTCAACTTATAGTTAATAGAAAATGATGGTAATTTGGAGGTTACAATATTTATGTAGACTTCATGTGGGCCTCATTGTGACTTGGATGTCATAGGTGGCATGGGCATATGTAGAAATAGTTAGTGTATGTGGGTGAGCATAGGGGTATTTTATATTATTATTTTTCCATCATCCCTAATACCTTCCATGTGTGCACCTAGGCACACTCATGTTAGAATTTGTTCTCTAAAATTTCACTCCAAATCTTACATGCTTGATTGTACACCTTATTGGCTTCTTTTGTGCACATTGATGGACCTTATCCTAGAGGATGACATATCCTCATATATTTTACCACTTGCATATCCATGTGATGAGGTTAGTGAATTAGGTCTCCATACTCATGGGTGTAGAATACTTATATTTTTTCTCTTTCTTGAGCCCCTACATCACACACACATGGGTCTTTATTTAGTTGCGCTTATATTCCCATACTCACCTTCTTCGTATGGGTGTGGCCAGGAAAGTTAATTGATTTTGATGACCTTAGATAGGTTATTTTCTAGTGTGGAAAAAAATCTACCAAAATAATTCTAATGAGTCATCTTATGTGTGCGTGACATGCCTTCATTACTCTCTTCTTATATTTATTCCTCCATGCTAGTGTAAGAATATAAATACTTCATTTACCATGTAAAAAAATTAATCATAATGTGTCCGAATAGTGGTTTGAGAAGTGTTCAAGGATATGTGTCGAAATATGACAAGAAGAACAACATATACCATGAGTGCTAGGGAGTAAGAATATCCAATAAGGAGAGAAAGGTAAAAATGACAAGTTTTACAATAAGTTGTACCTAGAAGTGTGTGAAAGGTGAAAAATTCAAGAAGGTGGAGAGTAGATTATGTGGGAGTGAGAAGAAGGATAGTGCACATGCTTCTTTAATATGAATTGAGATACTCCAAAATGTAGCTAGTGATTCTTTCTTCTAACGTGAATCATCCTTCACAAAATGTAGGTGAGAAATTATCCTTTCAATCTAAACATGGACCAAGATCAATTTTTTTAATATGGGTATACAAAAACAAATTTATTGGACAACATACTCATATGATTAATTTACACATAACTCTAGAATGAATGGAAATTTAGGAATTTTACCTATAGGTTTAAAAATGTTGAATTTCATGTCGATTCTACTCATATTCAAGGTTTGTAGTTTCCTCCAAAATTATGTGCTTGTAGCACACATGACTTTAATAAATTTAAAGCTATAATACTTTCACTCCATAGAAATATTTGATAGATTTTGGGACTGACTATGTATAATGTTTGAATAGATGTTTCGGATCATCTCCTATTATCCACCAACAAGAAAAAAATTCATGAAAGAACAAGAAATGGAGGTCCATTATATAACCTTATTGTAGTAGTTTGTATCTAAGTTGATAGACTACTGCTTAAAAACATTTTAGGAGTGGACATTGAAAAATAAGGATAAAAGAAAATGAGTAAAGTTAAACCTTTATCAAGGACCAATAACATACGGTTTGTAAGAAAGGACAAGGATGGTAAAGTTAAAAGAGGAAGGTTGAAAAAATAAAATTGGTGGAATATTACTTAAGGAAGGATGAAAAGAAAAGAAAGCATTATATTTGTAGACATTAAATCACACAATGTTTGGCTAATATTTAGTCTCGTTCTCATACTACTATTTAGAAGGTTTTTGAGTGAAGAAAGTACTAATTAACCCCGTCTATTATCACCGGATCACAACACCCTATGGTTTGCAAAAGTGTATGTGCTTGAGCTCATAGTGTGATTGGATAACATGGATACTATCTCCATGTTGTGGGATACTTGAGATAGACCTCCATGAAAGCTGGTTCTTGCTCCTAAACTACACCGCCACAATCTACTTTAATGTAGGAAAAACTATCTAATACTAATCTAACTTTCCAAGGGACTAGGGAGACAGTGCATGAAAAAGATCCTACACTAAAGCGGTGATACACCAAAAAAGGAGGGTGTGAGAATAGTTTTCCAATATGTGAAAGTAGAAGTAAAGTGCATACTAGAAGGGTTGATAACAGTTCTCCACAATCTAACAACTGGATTTAAAAATATTTCATGCACACATAATGATAATGGATCCCTGCAATAACATAAGAGACACACATATATATACAATGAGATTGAAGGGGCAAGAGGAATGCAAACAAACACAAGGGGAAGAGAAATCCACAAACTTGTATCTATTGCTTTCATTGATATGCATAGTTCAATCTATTACAAAATAAGGGCCTGGATCACCATGCAAGGATTCCACTACAAGGGCCTACAGCACATTGGCTTCACAAAACAAATTTTGACAAAGTTTTTCTACTTAAAAACTATCTCCCCTTACAATGAGCCCAACACTCCAATTTATAGAAATCTGAGAAGAGAGAGAGGGAAAATGAAAATCCTGAAATTTGTCCTTCAACAACTTGAAAGAGGTAGTAAATGGAGTGAAATGATGTTATGTTGCTTGCAAAAGGTCCCCCATACTGCCCCATAACTTGTAGCAATGAAATATGTTAGCCCATGCTTCATTAATGCATCTCAACTACCAAATAAAAATTGATCTAAACTCAGCCACGTTTTCTAAAAATAACTATTCATCCCTTGTCGATTCTAGATTTCTTTATTTCTATGCATTGGGATAGGATCTATGATTCCAATGGTACCACTTTTGTGCATTTTTGTTGAGAAATTCAAAAGTTATGGCCTTATGATTGCGGGAAACTATTTTGGGTTTATCAGGCATTTCTATCATTTAATGGGACCTGACATTAAATTTATCAAATCTAGAGATTCTTCCTTTATTTTTGTATACCTACCCTCATAAAAATTAAGAAATCTAATTTTTTGGCATAGAGGATGTCATGCCCATTCTAGAAAGTCAAATTTCATGAAAATCGAGCTTTGAGTCAAAAGTTATGGTCATTTGAAGTTCGGGAGGGTCAGGCATTGAATTTTCCTTTGTATGCAGGCATATCGGCTATTTCGGGTCTTGGTGTCCCGAGTATCCCTTGTGTGACTTGGGCCAAAACCTCCAGTTTTTGATTCCCTCTTTGTGTGGTGATTTCAGTTTTTGATGTCCCATTTGTCCCTTAGTTGATCGGGCCGTCAGAGCCGTTGACCTCCATTCCACTTGCATCCCTTTGTGATCAGCTATTTTGGCATTTCAAAGTGAGCTCATGTCCCAACATTTGGTGGACTTCCTGGGCCAAATTTATCTAAATTTGAAGTGCCTGTAGTGATTTCAGCCATGCAGTCCCAAATATCCCGACATCCTATGGACCGCCTGGGACATTTCGACCTGACTTAACCGATTTGAACTATTTTAAGCCATTTCGGGCAAATCAATTTTTGGGTCTTGACTATCCCAATCGAACTATGTGGCCTAGGACAAAAAAACCCAACTTTGCCACATTTCACTGTCTCCTTAGTATTTTAGGCCCAAATTTGGTACGATGAACCCTAGTACAATCCGCCTTGGTTCCATCCGTAGCTCCCAAACCCAATTTGCATTAAAATAGGCTTGCAACCTCGTTTTTTCATATTTTTGCAATTTTTACTAACTCCTTAGACTTTTTTTCCTTGGAAGGGGAATTCAAAGAGAAACCAAAGGGACCCCCAAAACCTTATTTTTGTCCTTCAACCAATTCTACTTGCTCTAAGATGAGGGGTAAATTTACCTTGAGGGGTAAATTTGGGATAACACCATCTTTTGGCCATCTTACTTTGTTTTATTTCTTCATTCCTGACCTTTTACACCTGCATGCCCAATCAAATTTTGGCATTTCACTTTATTTTATCTTTAATTTGGGTGTCTAGGCTAGTAATGGGGTGCCCATGGGTGTCGTGGTCTCATTAGGGTGACTCGATCCTTTTCAAACTTTCTCGCCACTTTTTGGGCACTTTCTATCCGTTTCATCTTCTTATCTTTTTGGTGGTTGGCCATTTCGAGGTTAATTACGAAATTAGATCAAGAGAACCCTATAAATATAAATTTATAAGACCATAATGAGGGACCAAGAAATAGGCACTACTATCATCATCTAAGGTTGTATCCATCTAGAGTTCATTTGCATCCATCTAACTCATCACAAGGGACAAAGTTAGTTCATCTGCATCACACAAGCATAGGATGGAAGTTTATTCTATTCCATCCACCATTTCATTCCATTTTCTACACATACGTATTGCTAACTACTTTCACAAAGTGTTACTAACACAAGAGAAATCTAGGGCATGATAAAACACTCACACTCACATAGAACTACATCAGTCCCGAGATGTAGTGTAGTGCTAAGTTAATAAGATCACCATTGTGGCAACTAAGGACAATCTAACCCCTTAATTTACATTTTTTTAGGGCATGATCCTATTTTTGAGGTCTTGCAAGTCTTTTACTCATCTTGGATTATCAGCGACACTTGGCGCGGTCTGGCAAAAAAATTTGATGCGATAGATAACGAGGGTTTCAAACCACTGCTTGAACTCCTGTGAAACTCAGTTTTGGACCTCCTGCATAGACTAGAGCACCCATATTACAGACCAAGGCACCCATAGGCACCCAATCCCTCTCCAGTACCCTAGTGTAAAGAATTAGTCTAGATCTATCCTTTTTAGGACCTTTGCATGGTCATTCTTGCTTCCAAATTATTCTGTTTATTCTGCGACACATTCCAATGATCTCCTCTAATCAACTAATTCACTTCCTCACTCTTCTTACATATTAGGGTTTTTATTTCCATTAGCTTAGTTTCTTGGGTCACTTTCCATAGTTTCTTATTACATTTATTTACTGTATTTACATGTTGTTCTAGATTAGATTAACTATTATTATTCCACATTTTAGTTAATTTTAGTTAATCATTTTGGTGAATCCGATCTCCACGCTTATAGGATCTTCATTCATACCTTATTATTCTAGGGTTTATTCTCCTTTCGTCATGGCTCACTCTCATACTGATTTTACTGAAGAACATCTTAAGGCCATTAATGATCATATTGTTGAGCACCCTCAAGATCTATACTTACTTTTATATGTGGCTCGTGAGGAAGCTACCAATTTGACAGTGAACTCGAATCTTTCATGGCTCTACCAACCTTTGTTCCACTCAACCACTCATTTCCAGTCTTCCACTTATCTCTACTATTCTTGTTTTAATTAATAATCCTACCAATCATTTTATACCACCCTTAGTTTCTCATATATGATAGGTTTCATCCGTTGGCAATCAAGACTTAACTTCTCTTTATCATGACCTTTAAGCTCAAATTCATAAGTACTGCAAAAGACCACTTCGCATGCATCATTGTCTTTAGATTCTACCTTAATGTTGCATACTCTATTCTTACCTACCATCTCTAATTACTCGCTTCCTCCTAGATTTTTCACCCCTAAGCTTCCCATTTTCAATGGGCATGGTGACCCATAGGAACATCTTAGAGCATTTCATGTTGCTTGTCTTGATTTTGCTGATGATCATATTATTTTAGCTAAACTATTTCCTCGTAGTCTCCATGATTATGCAATGCATTGGTTTTACGACCTACCTATTCACTTGGTAACTTCATTCACACATCTAACCGATGCCTTTCTTACTCATTTCTCCATTAATATCAACTCTAAGATCTCTTTCTCTAGCTAGCACAACTTAAACATGGATCAAATGAACACCTCGCTAACTACATTTTGAGGTATAAGAACAATATCGCTAAGATGAAAATTTTCTTACCGATTGTAAGCTTTCATGACTTATCCAATATGAGTCTTTTACAGCCTTTCCAAGAGACTATTCTCTTTGAAACCTCCCCTTCGTTTGATCATATTTTTCATACTCTTAAGCTTTGTGAGACCAAAATCCTATCCATCAACAAGCTTAAGTATTAGGAACAAGCTTCATAATCCACTCGTTTTCCTGTAACTAAGCCAACCAATGCTAAAAGCACCTTTAACATAGTCACTCCTACTAAATAGGTTTAGTCACAACAACCTCGAAGCATGTTTAGTAACTTTCCAATGGCTCTAAATTTCATATCAAAACAACTTCTCAAGAGAAATATTATTACCTTTCCTCCAAAACTTGAGTTAGACCCATCACGACCCAAAAGGTAGGAACTACAATGAGAAATTCCACTGTGATTATCATAGATGCGTGAGAAATTCTACAAATAGATGTTTCAAAGTCCATATAATCATCCAAGACCTAATAGATAACAACAAACTAGAGTTTTCGAGTCTATTAACTCTGTATTGACCAACAAAAAGGGTAAACTCAAGCACTTTAACAACGAATCACAACAACGTGACAAGAAGACATATAACTCTTCTTCTTATTATGCATATCACGTAGTACCTCCTCTTGGATCAGGAGTTCTGGATTTCTTAGTTGCAAGCACTAACACTTTGCTGCCTATAGTTTTTTTCTCCGATCAAGATTATCATTTGAATTTTACTTCCAATCATTTACATATCCATGCATCTATTAGTTTGACCTCTATTAACAACACTAATGTTGACCCATCATGGCTCATTAATGCATGCTCTATTTCAATTCTCAAGGGTATCAGCTACCCGTAATCACAAATTGAGTACCCTTTGGTGTTGTCAAACTTCATGTTATGGTTGGTCCTCTTACACTACTTATAACTTTCCTCATTGGAAACATAGTTGATGCGACATGCTTCTTGGTCTCAATTTCATTCATCGCTCTCATTCAATAATTTCTATGAATCATTTACAACTCAAATTTATTCACAACAAACAAGTAATTTCTATTTACGGTGTCTCTCCATCCACTCCATGGTTGACATCTCCTCATACACTAACTAGCACATCATCTACTTCCTCTAGCACATCACATTCTATGTTTCTTAAAGCACAATCTACTCTTACTTCACCTACTTGCGCATTATTTACATGACCTTACCACTCTGCTAGTCCTACGCACATGTATAGGCCCATTCCTCGAGACAGATTACAACATCTAGACATAGATCACTACCTCGTTTTATTCCACGTAGGTGTCCATCACCTTTGCGATCGTATCACATAGATCTCCATCACCGATGCATTTTACTACGCCACAAATTTCATCATACATTCATCCATCACATGTGTATAGACTTCACTCACCAAGACAACATCTCTGTCTTCTATACCACTATTGTTAGAGCATAGGCATACGCTTTCACCATCACGTTCATTGGATGGATGATCTTCATCCTCCACTATTATTGGTTAGCTCATTTATTCATGTACACCTGGGAGCATAGAATGTAATACATCACTCCCCACCCATTGCCACATCTACGTATCTATCATCTTTACATTCTCATACCTCAATCATGTAGTATATGCATATTCATTCATACTTTAGCTTCGTCATTACCCGATGATAGACTCTTATGCTTTGTTTCACACTTGACTGTTGAGGGCTTATTACACATGAACCCCACACAATGCACAATAGGTCTTACACACCAAATCTATTCACATGTTGTGCATCATACATCATACTAGTTGTCATTATATGTACATCATACTTATATTTTCTACACGTCTAGGATAATACACTACTCACCCTATATACCACATGACTAGGCTATTTTCACATATTCCATTACATGTTATACATTACATTTTACACATTCTACAAATCTTGCGGTGCATTCTACACACCGCTTATTTACACATCATATTCATCATATGGTCATCTATTGTCATCACACATACTACATTGTCTTATAAGCATTGAACTCACTACCCTATGAAGCAATTTAGTTACTCGGTCCATACTCAAATGTCGAGGGTTTATAAATCAAATCGACCTTACATTCATCATGCATTTATCATTTGACCTCTCATCATGTGAAATTTCTAGGATAGTGACACGCATTATAGGATAAATCATCACTTACTCTATCATCGTGTAGTGGTATACGCTTTAGGCTAAATCACCACTCCTTACTATTCATCTTGTAGTGATACACGCTTTAGGCTAAATCATCACTCCTACATTCATTTTGTCATGATATATGCTTCGGTTATAGGGTTCACACAAATATCATATTTTCTAGGTTGAATATCATCACGATTACACACATACACACTCATCACAACGCTGCTAGACACACAACACACACTTTTACCATTTCCTGATGACACACTCTCATTTACGGCTCATTCTTGACTACTATTGGGGAAAACAAATGAACCTAACTACATACAATTACATTCACTCGGGGGCACGTGCTCTTATTATCCACCTTTCATTTAATTCCATCCTCCATAGAATATTGCATATCTTGGTTACTTTTACTATTGCTTGCATTTTCTTGTATATGGTCATCTTACTACACATGATAGTTAAATATCTTTTATGTCATTATCTTTACCATACACACATGCGCATTTGCGCATTTTTCTAGTGTGATCACAAATACAGGCTCTTACACACAACATGGATGCTCATATTATACCTCTCGACAATGGTCACTGGGTGCATCCACATTTGTATCTTATAGGTGTTATTGTTTCATGTTATACTTAGAAGTTTTCATTACTTGGTTATATACACTTTTTAACATATTGGTTCTATTTATAACATGTTAACGGGTGCTTCATGTGCAAAATTTGTTATGTAGGGATATTTGCTTCCATACTTGTTTATTACATTATGCTGTTATTGTTTGCTTTGTTTATGGGATTTTCCTATGTCTTGTGTGTACACTTTTTTGTTGTATGCGGCCATTATGGCCTTACATGTCTTGTGACATCGTGAGTGGTGTCCATGTTTGCAACCCACTTTGGTGGTCTACTTTCTCTTATTTTGTATTTTCATTACTATATTGTTTGATTGTTTACATATTGCTTTCTACATGCATGCTTGTTTGTACTAACACTTGCTTTTTCTAGCCTTCTTGTTTGTGCGTGACTTGGTTTCTACCAAGCGCATTCCCTCCCCCATGCAAGGAAGAGTTACAAATTTTATGTTTTTGGTCCTCTTTTGGGGTTGCATTCTCCTATTAGCGATGTCCTATGTGCCCCCAAAGTGGGGGGCATCATTTGGGGTTTTACATTATACACAATGCTTCTGCACTTTGGTTTAGTTTAGTGCACTTTTCACCCTTGACATTTTGGGTTATATGCAATGAGTAGGTTCGGACAGTCTACGAACCCCATATAAATAATCTTTTACACAAAATGGTCATCCTTAGCATTCTAGGGAAAATTTAAAGGTTAGAGGATACAATGGAATTCCTCCCTATACTTCTTTGGCCAGTGGCGTTAGATCACCCAAAAAACTAGGATGTACAGAGATCTCTTCACACATGTTCAAAGAAGCACTTAAAGGTTAAAGGATATAGTGTAATTCCTCCCTATACTTATTTGGCCTATGGCGTCGGATCACCCAAAAAACCCTAGTAGTATAGGATATCCATCTACACTCTTTCTCATGACATGGATCAGGTGCACATGTTCCATTTACATTTTTCATTTGTGTATTTTAAATTTACGTACTTTTAAATTCATATACATGTGTCTTTTACATTGTGTTTTTACACATACATACATACATATTTGATTACTTGATCATTTTCTCCTTGCAGGTATGGCTAAATGGAAAACAAGCAGTCAAATGGGGACAACAACAACAAAAACATTTCGTGGTAGAACACACCATACTAACCATGCAGGTACATCACACACATCAATAGCTACATACACATTTCTACCCTAGGTTCACTCTCATCACTTGTTTACACTTTTCATCTTTAGTTTCCACGCTCCATCACAATTTTATCACTCCACACTTTGTTTAATCCTTCAACACACATTCATCATCACTCTACATGAGCATCAAGTACGCATCTCTATCTAATTTATGTTACTGAGCATTCCTCTCACCAACATAAAGTGGGGAAAATGTAGACATTAAATCATGCACTTTCGATAATATTTAGTCCCTGGTATCATACTACTATTTAGAAGGTGTTTGAGAGAAGAAAGAACTAATTAACCCCTATCTTTTGGCCATCTTACTTTGTTTTCTTTCATCATTCCTGACCTCTTGCACCCGCATGCCAATTCAAATTTTGTTGTTTCACATTATTATATCTTTGACTGGGCACCCAAGATAGTATTGGGGTGCCCATGGGCATTTTGGTCCCACTAGGGCCCCAATCCTTTGAACTTTCCCTCCACTTTTTGGGCACTCTCTAGCCATTTTAGCTTCTCGTCTTTTCAATGGTCGGCCATTTTTGGGGTTAATTACGAAATAAGATCAAGAGAACCCTATAAATAGTAAGTTATGAGACCATAATGAGGGACCAAACACTAGGCACTACTATCATCATCTAAGGATGCATTCATCTAGAGCTCATTTGCATCCATCTAGCACATCACAAGGGACAAGGTTGAATCATCTGCATCATACAAGCATAGGAGGGAAGTTTATTCTATTCCATCCACCATTTATTACATTTTCTACACATAGTTATTCCTAGCTACTTTCACAAAGTGTGACTTTCACAAAGTGATGACTTTCACACACACACACACACACAGGGCATGACACACACACACACACACACACACACACACAAAAACTACATTAGGTCTAAGATGTAGTGCAACGCTCGATAAATAAGACCACCATTAAAGGATAGTCTAACCCCTTCATTTGTATTTTTATTTTTTTAGGTTTGATGTTTGTTTTGGGGTCTTGCAGTATTTTACTCATCTTGGATTATCAAGAACACATGGCGCAATGCTACAAATGCGAGGGTTTCATACCACCTATCAAACCTGTAAAAATCATTTTTGGACCTTCTACATAGACCAAAGTGCCCATATTGTAGACTAAGGTGCCCATAGGCACCCCAGTCTAGAGAATCGACCCAAATCTGTTCTTTTTAGGACCTATGCATGGTAGTTCTGCTTGAAGATTATTTTGTTTATTTTGTGACATAGTCCAATGAGCTCCTCTAATCAGTGAGGCACTTCCTTATTATTCTTGCATATTAGGGTTTATATTTCCATTAGCATATTTTTTTGGGTCACTTTCCATAGTTTCTCATTACATTTATTTATTGTATTTACATGTTGTTCTAGATTAGATTCACTACTATTATTACACATTTTAGTTAATTTTTAGTTAATGAATATTTTAAGATATATTATTTAAATATTTTATAATGGGTCTCTAAGAAACATTGAGGCCCATCCCCTCATACTTATTTAGGTTACAAGTTTGCTTCCCAATTTTGACTAGTTCTCTTAGTCTATGTTTGTGATAATGATTTTAAATAAAAACTTTTGTTACTTTAATGCAAATAAATGTTTAGTTTTGTAAAAGTTTTCAACTAAAATCAAGTTATCTTTCTTCTCCAAGTGAATATCAATAGTGTGTCCTTTGATCCTAATTTGAATGGATATTTTCATCTCAATGATGTAGGGGTCCCACAATAACACTATTTTGTAAATGTTACTTTTTGACTAGAGGTCTACTTGGTCTTTTTTTTACCTTAGAATGTTCAGAATTTTCTTTAAAGGTAATAAAGTTTTTTAAAATTATGCCACTTAAGGATTTTGGAAATATTGTTTTAAGCATGTTTCACATAAGGTAAGAAATCCACATGACTAGTTTTCAATAACCTTATAGGTTATTATTTATGATTTGAATTAATACTCTCTTTGGGTCTTCTTATATCCCTCATGATTTACATACCATTTTACCAATTCTTCTTGAACACCTCTTTTAGATGTTCAATTGTTTTCTCAAGTGATTTTCATTATAAACCTTAAACACTCTAGTGAAAATATATATTAAAACTCCTAATTTTTTACTAGGTGGTAATGCAAAGTGTCATGTAGATACAAATTAGTGTGGGTGCATTTAATAAATAAATTTTAAGCCATGCAACCATATCTTTTATGCATGAGAAGAAAATCCAAGAAGGATAGGCTTCCACCTACCTCCACCTATTTAGTGAATTTTATACTAGAACCAAACTATTAGTGCAATATAAGTGTACAATTTCTCATGATTCTTTAGACCATGTTGTCAAAATAAATTCATGTTGTCAATGTATCTCTTCCACCATTTGGGATTGAGAGAAAAATAATTGAGGTATATATCCTCTAACTTTTCCATGAAGAGGTTTTCTTCCACAAGGGAGAGGATGGCCATTTTCCATACCTTCAGTATGTATGTAGATGATACCCTTAAAATAGAAGAAAGTTGAGTTGATGTGGAAGTTTAATAATTTGTAGGTTTTATTATCCATGTGATCCCTTACCACCTCAATTACCCCTTCAATGGAAACCTTAGTGAAGAGGGATATAATGTAAAAACCAACAAGTAACTTACCTTCATCAACCTTTTTTATATTTCAAAAAGTAGACAAAATCAATTGAATCTAGAACATAAGATGGTGTATTATCAACAAGGTGTTTCAAATTATGATCTAAGAAGGAAGCTAGGTTATAGGTAGGGGAATCAATAATGTCAACAATTAGTTTGAGGGGTATGCTATGTTTTTGGATATTTGGAGCACAATAAATTATAAGGGTGACATCTTTGTTAGGGATGTTTTTTTCTTAAACACATCATCCAAGTTTGAATAACTAATTGTTTTTATCACCATTTTAGTGATATAAGACACCGAGATGGTGTTGGGTTTATAATATTAAGTGGGAAACATATTAAATAAAAACCCATCATAGTATAAACAAATTCCTTATGAATTATATTTAAAGTATAATGCATGGTGGAATTCCATAGGGTTTAGAATTTGAATTTAAAATGTAAGAGTGGCCCAAATAGTCACCCACCATGTATAAAACATGGTGATCTCATTTGATATCGATTACATTACAAGTGTGATTAAAAAAATGATCAAAATTAAGCAAAAGTTTGAGCGAATGAAGTTTTGAGTGATCTTAACCCTCGCATGAATGTATTGACTATTTGTAATTCCTCCATGAAGGTGTAACAACAATGAATTGAGGAAATAGTGGGAGTTTTGGGTGAAATGTTTATTCTCAATAAAGATAAGTGATTTTTTAGTGGGTTTTTTACATTATGGTTTTCCCAATTAAATCTTGTCTCTTTTGTTGTGTTATGGTTCATTTTAATTTTATGTTTATACACTTAAAATAATTTATATTGTGATCTAAATTGATATTACTACTTGTTCAACCTCAAACTATAATCTTTGGATTTTTAATATGGTGTATCTAATTTTTTTATTCTTTGTTTATCCCCTCTTTTCCCATGGTATCAAATCTTGATGTTTGTACTCAAGTAGGATAAATTAGATACTAAATATGCATGATGAATTAGAGAAGAAAGATTGAATTTTTCAAAACTTGCAAACCTCTAAGTGTAAGTGTACGTTACTTTTTCAAATTTACAAGGTATAAAACATTGATTCCTTGTATTTAGATTAAATTACGAAGTTTTAAAAGATTGAATTGAGCGTGGATGATCAAAATAAAGTATTTGACTGTGTTTTGTTCCTCCATAGTCTTATGTGTGATTGAATTTTTAATACAAGTCATCCATGGTCTTCACTAGCATTTTCTAGTCATTTCTAGCTTTTTTTGTCTTATGTGGCTTTTCTAAGAGTTTCAAGGCTTTCGTAGTTTATCGTGACTTTTCTGTAAGTTATGTGGATTATTTCAATATATTGTGGCTTAGTTTAAGTTTTTGTAGTTTTTAAAGTGTTTCACAATATTTATGTGGGTTTCGTGACATTTTTAGCCTTCGCAATATTTTCAAGTTTTGCGCAGATATGTTTCACCTTGTGCGTTTTTTAAATTTTGAGTGGCCTTTTTAGTCTTATATGTTTTTTTTGAAATATTGGGAAAAAAATTGTTTGTTCTATAGATCTCTTATTTATGCATTAGCCTTTCTAAGTGTTGCATGGCTCTCTTAGTGTTGTGCAGCTTTTCATAGTTGTGAGCAACAATTAAAAGCCTTATGTGGAAGTTTTGTGTTTTCCACAACTTTCTAGTTTTTCCTCTATTGTGTGGAAATCATTTGATTTTTTTATAGACCCCTTTTTGTATGTTCTATGGAATTATTTATTATGTGGACTCTTTGTACCATGGATTTATTATAATTTGTGTAATTCTTTGTTCTGTGAGTCCTTAAATTGGACTTGCAATATCTGCAAAGATATTGCATTTCAGCCCTTGGTGGCATATTTTTTATACTTCGCGGATTATCCTTAATTAAAACTTATATTTTTTAAGTTTTTCATTGGTTGTAAAAATATTTCTTTTTCCTTTCTTGTCCTACGGATTTCTCGTGTTTTGTGGCTTTTAAGCGTAACACTAAATTTCAAAAAAAAACTCATGAATTTCAATTTCTTTGTATAACGGATTTTATATTTTTGAAAGTGATATATTTTTTTCTTCATGGCTTCTCATAATATATTTTTGTGTTTTACTGACCTCTATTCTTTGTTTACATACCTTTTTTGAACATTTTTTCATATTTTCAGAATCTTCGGTTCTCTCTAATTCTATGAGACACTCTTTCTTTGTTCCATGGCTTTTGAAAATTTGAAATTACTTTGAGGCCTCTTATGGCCTATTTTTCGTGTTTTGCATATTTTTGGTTTTCATACATTCGTTGAGTGTTTTTATCAAGTTTCTTCTATCATAACACTATTTTTTTCAATATTTGTTAAATTTCTTAAGTAATGGTTAGTTATTCTAATTTATTCATGGATAAATCTTAATTGTTGAATGGAAATAACTATAGTATTTAGAGAGTTATAATTAAATACATCTCTATGGGTAGGAAGCTATGGAATTTAGTTAGTGGTGTTGAAAAGAGACCCACTGGGAGACAAGCTAACCCTAGAAACCTTGAGTGTCTTCTCCCAAAAATCCGAAGAGGCCATGTCAATCCTATTTCAATGTATTAACGATGAATTCTTATTACATATAAGACAAATGGAGTCTCCAATTGATGCATGGAATCAATTGCAAACTATGCATGAAGGTAGCTTCCAAGTTCTAAAATAATTAAACTAATCATGGAATTGTTTACAACTCTAATGAAAGGAGATGAGAAGATAGTTAATTACTTAGATAAGATTAAGAATATTAAGGCTCAATTAGATGGATACAATTGTGAATTATTTCAGGATAAATAGTTACCATGTTTAACAATTTTAGGTAGTTTGGAGAAGGGAAAATTTTTGGAAGTTCATAATTTTTCAAAATATTTGGTTCAATTTAGAAAATTTACAAATATGAAATATATAATAATAATAAATAACATACATATATGATAATATAAAACTCATCACCACACACACACACACACACACACAAATAAAATATATATTTGTTTGAAACAAAAATTAACACTATAAGATTTGGCCTTCATAGTTGGCTTGGTGACTACAAAGGCCACTCGTCATGGCAATCTAATGCCCTAACCTATGGTTTTGTGACCAAATTCATGGCTTGTGTCATGTATGGTTCATCTTATGGTGTATGGTGATCTTTATGGCCTTTGTGGCCTAAGTAGTTGACTTGACCACTACATCCAATCCTTGTCATAGTTGGCAAAGCATTAAAAAGCCTCAAGGCCATAAAATATTTCATTGGAATCTACACCTACACATCCTTTTTACAAATCATAAGGCCCTTACACCATGTTAAAAGCATTTTGTCCATTGCAAAAAACTAGCTTTTTCCTTAGCCTCCACTCGGTTGAAGTGCACTCAATATGGCCTCTTCCTACCCCTACAAGAAAAGTAAAAACATCTACGAATACAAATATTTATTTTTAATTGCTAATTTTATAATTAAACCAAAATTTCTTTCAAATCCAAAGAATAAAAGAACTAATAGCAATTAAACGTTTTAGATATCTATATTTGAATCTATCAAAGACATTTTTAAAATAAAATTAGAAGAATAGTTATTCAATTTGAACATAATTGGTTTAAAATCCACTTCACCGTAATCAACCAATCGACAATGGAAAGTAAGTGTAACATAACTAATATTAAAGGTCAAAGTTTCAACTTCCAACTCTATTTTTATCATTCCTTCTCTTCCTCTAAACCTAAAGTACTTATTAATGCACATAAGGTTAAGTATCTTTAGATTTAACCTTGTTTTTTTGTGATAAATTAATTAAAAGTAGAAAACAAAAAATGGGGTGTTGTGATTCCCTTAATTAAAAATTTATCCAAAAGAAAAATTGTTGTTTTTCCTATGTGTATTATCATAAGACCAATTTACAAGAAAAACACAAAAATTTCTATAAAGGTTTTTCTTCCTAAAAATTATGGAATCTTAAAAAAATTAGTATGTAAAAATAATAATTGTTCAATGGTACCAATTATAGTATTTTAAATATCATGATAAAATTTGTATTTATGTATATAAATATATGGGATCTTATCATGACATAGACACGAAAACTTACTAGGAGAAATGTAACTAATGAAAACGTAAGTGCATTTGAAAAAAATTCATAGGAGGTGATGTCAATCCTAATAAGAAGCATAAAAGACAAGTTTTTTTACTCCATATCATACATCAGGACTCTCCTTGTGAATCCTAGAAAAAATCGAGTCGAGCACGAGAGAAGTTGTCTCTCAAAATCATTAAACTGATCATGGAGATTTTCACTACTCCAATGAAAGGAGATGAAAAAATTGTCAACTATCTTGAAAAAATTAAAAATATTAAAGTCTACATAGACAGGTTGTGGTTGTCAATTATTTTAAGATACGATTATTTATTTTATAATACAAATGAACATACTTGAAAAATATAGAAGTTTTATTTCCATCTTGAATTCAAAATATCAAAACAAATTTGATTTACTTGATTTAGATGTGTTATCTGCTCTCCTAATTTAGGAATAATAAGTGAAATAATAGGTAATAGAAAACTTTTATTTAAAAAATGCAACTCAAGCCTTGTTCTTTCATAATAAATAAAAAAACTTATTTCAAAATAATGGAAACTCAAATTGTATACCTAACTTCAAAACAAAATTCAAAAACAACGCCAAGAGTAATGAGAATAACCGAAATTTTAAATTAAAATTGAACAAATCCTAGCCCAAATGTGGGAAATTTGATCATAAAGATGAAAATTGTCATCAAAATAAGAAAAATACAAAAAAATTTAATATCCAAATCCAAAAAAAAAATCAAATCCAAAATCAAGCCAATAATGCACTTAAAACTATTGTATTATATGTTGTACTTTCAAGGTAAAATGACAACTAATGGATCCTAGATAGTGGTTCCTCTAGAAACATGACCGTTTGTATGTACCCACAATTGTATGTACTGTACTACCGGAAAGAGGTTACAGAAACCCTAATGATGATTCAGATCTCTTCACAAGGTGTTCAAAATCCAGAAAGTACGTTGAGTATACATTTGCATCCTAAAATGCCTTATCCATCCTTCACATGCTTTTTCTAACCCCATTCCTCTCTTTTCCTTGCATTTTTGTCTTTAGTTATAGGACCACCGCCCTTCCTGGCGGTGGTCCCCGAGGGCAGTGTGGCGGTCTTGTGCGTATTTTCCATAACTCTCCAGCATTTTTATCATGTAAAAATCAAGTTGCGCTCAACCACTCTTGCTTGCATTTAATTTTTAGCCACCTGGTAAATAGTAATTCCTCTTTTTTATAATAGAAGAGTTCAGTTCAAACTTGCCCTATGGTAAATAAAAGTGCTATAAATACCAAGCTTGTTTACAAGAAAATGGCCCCTCTCCCTCTATGATTAATTATTTAGTGTGTTGTGAAAGTTCTTTAATAAGTCTCAATAGGTTTAGATTTCGTAAAGCTCTCAACCTCTCAGTTCAAGGCTCCACAGTTCTAGTTTAGAGATCAGTGGATCTCTCTAGTCTCATCTTGTTCCATTGTTTTCCAAACAACTGGCTTAGTATAAACATTTCTAGTTCTAGAATATGTTTATTTGAATCTTGATTTTACTTAGAAATATAGGTTGTTATTTTGTCACAAGAAGTATAGGTCCTAGAATTTTTAGTGTGTTTGTGTTGTATCCCTGTAACAAATCCTGCTAGGAATCACATAGTCAAGCTTTGTTCTCATGCGCTATCTATCTCCTACTTGCATTTTGTTCAGCTTATGTCCAAGCTACCACTTTGTTCGAACATCTTCTCCTGCTACCGTTGTCACATTCCCACTTTTTAGATTCACGAGAATACGTAGGAATGAAGAGATCACACTAAGGGGACAAGCTACAATACAACTAGATTTTCATTGTTCTGTAAACTCCATGTTTGAATTGTCAAAGTTGTAGTTACAATATATCAAATAGAGTAGAAAATCATTTTATTTCAGTTAAGCTCACTTTCAACATTACTAGGGAAGCTGTGGGGAATAATAGCTTATGAGAAGCTATGATTTATTCCTCACTTCTGAGGTAAGATTGAAGGTCTTTCAATTAAATTAGTTAGTTATTTATATTTAGGATCAATTCACAAATGCACAGGAAAGTAGCTACATCTGCTACCTTGCTTATTTTTAATTCCGTTATTAGATTAATTTTTCGTTATCTAAATATATTAGAATAGTCACTCTTTAAATTTCGTTCAAATTCACATCTTTGAAAATAAAATAAAAAAAAAGGAATATAAGCATAGTGTAGATTTATTTTCATAATTAGTTTACTTATTTTAGTTAAGTTTGGTTATCTCTTGCATGATAATTACGAGACCCAGAGAGCGCAGGGATTACGCATTCGAACCGGTAATACCTCAGCCAAATCTCTTCACAACAATAACAGATATAGATCAAGGTCTTAGAATTCACATCTTTCAAACAACAACAAACCCACAAGAAGTTAGTGAGAAATTGAGAGAATTAAATATTGAAGACGAAAAAGCATACAAATTTTGGTCAAATCAACCCAACTATAGACTACCTTGATAGGATATCCACATGACCATACAAGAACCCGAAAGAGAGCAAAAATTTGATTGTGACTCATTAGTTCCAAAGCCAAATGCAGGAGACCTTCTCATTGACATAGACACAGGATTACGTATACAAGTTGTTAGAACACCCGTAAGGTATTATGAGAAGATCGCACAACTCCTGGTACTAAACATAGAAGTTGAAAAATCTTATGACTATTGGATAGTTGGAAGAAGAGATTGATTCTTCACATGACCATAATAGGTCCACAACAACCACGAACTCATGGTTGTGATCCCTAGGTCCCACAACCCAACAGGCCTACTAATTAGTTAAACATTAACACCAGTTTACGTACGCTGGTATTTAGATCCTCACCACTACCACCGGATATCATAACACAATTTTCTATATTAAATATAGAAACCAATCAAGCTAATATTTTTTGGGTTAGACCAGAAAACCATCCATAGTTTCCTACAAATCCACTACACTACCACTTTCATGACCTTGTCTAGAAATATACACGAAGCACCTATAGGTCATTTTCCACACATCCAACAACCAATAAATAGGATCTCGGTAGATCTTGACATTGATTGGAGCCTCCGAGTAGCTATTATATCTAAATGATCCATTACACCAATTCAGGTTAGGAGAGCTTTCTTTGCCTTGGACTCACAGATCCCATTATTGTGTGTTGAGGATATAAGATTGCCCAACTATTTTGTCCACATCCACATATACTTCATTTCCACCGGTTGTCTTGCATGACCTCGGGAGGTCGGGTATAGAGAAAGGCTACTTGTCGATTCTCATGCTCGCATGTCACTTTTCTATCATACAAAATTGGTGAACCCGATGTGAAAGGAACAACTACTCCTTTTTCATTTCCATTTCTTTCATCCATCTTCACTCCTTCCCATTATTTTGTGGGTATTTATATACCCCCAAATATGTCAGGATACGACGCATATGGCAGACCTCTCTCAGGTCTCGAAGCATATTATGGCCAATCAAATAGGCCACAGTCACCCTCGCTTTCTGCATGGGCTGACAACTACTCAAACAACTACCTTTCATCACAAACTCCTCCTCAAGGGACTAATGCTAGTACTTCATTCTAAATTGAGGAACTAGACCAACTCACACAAACACAACAACTTGAGCCATCAGGCTCTAATAGCATGACATTTACTGGAGAATCCAGCTCATCTCCTCGAGTTTTGTTTAGACCACAAATTAGTAGGCAATCAGATCCACTCCCATTCTTGGATGAGGAGTACTTAGCATGCCATGCCAGAAATGAGCAACACTTCCAAAACATGTATCCATCTCTAGGAAGTTTACAAACATAACCCGACACCCTGCTTCAAGAAAATACCCCATTCCTCCACCAATGGAAAATACTCTTGGTGAACTTGGGAAAAGTAATGAAAATTCATAGCAGGATACCATACCCCTCTACAACCTCAAAGAGTACCACAACATCCATCAAGGTGAAACACTAGGCCATCACCAATCGAGGTCATCTCAACTTTGGTTGAGAGGGTCAGAGGACTAGAACTTGCTCAAGCAAATCAAACTTCATATTCGGGGCAAGCAGGGAACTCCCAACCCTCCACATTATCCTAGTCAAATTGACCTCCTCACAGAACAGGCACGTTAGGCATGCCTCCTCAACATTTGTATAACTACCCACAACAAACACCAACTAGAACCACATTTTCAAACACTACTCCAGTTGAAAGTATGATACCTCCCGGTTTAGTACCAAACAACCCATATCAGAGCAATGCTCCTCCCTATTTAAACATTTATTCAAAATCACCACAGGGAGACATGTTCTCTTCTCCCGAGATGTTTTCTCAACCACAGGGGTTTCCTTACGCTCCTGCAAATACATATGCTATGCCATATCAACAACCCATTCCACCTCTCCCCCTCAGCAGGCACCATCGATGGTTGAGACCTATGCGGTAGGGACTTACTCAGAATATTTAAAAGAACCTCTATATTTCACCATACAAAGCATCATGCTTCCAAGACCTCTTCCCGATTTTCCTAAATTCAAGGGGGAGGGAGATCCAAATGCACATATCAAGGCCTATGCCACGACCATTCAAGAATTGCTCCCTTGGGATGTGGTTGTTGCTAAGATATTCCCTAAGACCTTAGAAGGTATTTCCCTTGATTGGTATTATAGAATACCTGAAGCCTCGATACACTCATTCAAACAACTTGTGTCAGAATTTATCAAAGCTTTTGACATGAACAAATTGTTAAGAACAGGGATTAGGGAATTCTTACATATTAAACAAGAGCACAATGAATCTGCTTGCTCATTTCATTCAAAGATGGCGTACAGTCCTCTACTCATCAGCAAGTGCTCCGAACATGGATTAGATGGAACTATGTGACTTATTCCTTCATTCTCTTAATAGAGAGATAAAGGAAGAAGTCCAAAAAATCCCACTAAGGACTTATGATGAAGTACTCAAGAGTGCTCTCTGAATCGATCAAGTGGCAATAGACAGTGGTCGTAAGACATATGGAATGAATGGGAAATTAATCACTCCCAATCAAAACACTACGAATTATCCTAATGTCAGGAATACCAATCAAGGACCCAAGATCCTTAACAAAAATCATGGGGTTACAATAGATGGATCACAGACCAGTTAAAAGGGAAAACGTCATAAACACTCCAACACCCGTTAACAATCAAAGTGAAATAATAAATTTACTCCAACAATCAACGCGGTGGATTTTAATCATCCATCACGACAACAACAACAACAACAATGGAAAATCCAGACACAAGGTCCAAACCGAAACCCAATTGGATATCAAAACCAAAGCCAAAGGCAACAACCTCAAAATTTCAACTCTAACAACCAGCAACCTAGTCAAAATTTTGGACCACAACAAGTTTCAAACCAACAACCTCATAATTATAATCCCAACTTGTATTGTGGTTTCCACAAGATTCAAGGCCATGATACTAGGAATTGTCATGACTACAATAAATTCATGCAACATTTTCTATAAGATCAAAGAAAACTCTTTGTAGATATATTTTTAACAAATTCTGCATTACCCACGCCAAACACCTATACAGAGTAGTTTCCCCTCAAAATGCACCCCTCAAGATTTTTAATGATCCTCTCCCGAATCACTCTAACAATAACATGTTAGATCCAAATGGGACAAACAAGGGTGTTATGGTAGGAAGTAATAATCATCATGAAGCCTCAAATTCATCAAATCCACCGATCGCACCCCAATTAGGAACTCAACCATAAACCAAGATAGTTGGTCTAGTAGAATTAGACACCGAGATACATGTGGAAACCATAACAAGAATGTGATATTATTCTTCTAAAATAGTTCTAACCTACCCATTAGTACCGATAAACGTTCAACAAACACTATAAAACCTATAGGTGCTTACGATCTAATTAATGACCTAACAAAGACCTTCTCTCACATTTCCTTCTTGATTTGTTTAAAAATCTCCCCACTCACAGGGATGCTCTCTTAGAAGCATTGGTCTTGGTCATCTGATTAACATCACTCCTCCTCCTCAAATGCAAGTAAACCATGTAGACTTTGACATCTACCTCCAGGGCAGCCATATAGGATACTTGAGTTTATATTTCATATAAGAAAAATGTCAACGGACACTGAAATTACACGTAGAGGCGACTCATCCTTGCATTTACAAGTATGGGTTTATAATAATTATGTTAAGCATGTAATGATTGATGATGGGGAATAAGTTAACATAGTCCCCTTCACTTTTATTCAAAAGATAGGATATGGAGAAATAAATTGTTCCTCAACATGAAATACACTAAGGGGTTATGATAGCCTCAAGGAAACTTCAATTGGGACTATAGTGTTACCAGTCACCTTAGGACCCAAGATATTCCTCACCGAATTTTATATTATAGATCAGGAAACCAACTATAATATGATTCTCAGTCACCATGGATACATCACATGAAGGCAATCCCTTCTACGTTATTCTAGAAAATAAGATTTTTACACTGGAAAAATCTTCATAGCATAGGTGACCCAAACCTTTTGACACACACTTAGCATATTTGAAAAAGAGACCAGGTGTCCACTCTGAGTTTGAGCTCCCAATGAATCAACTTAACAAACCAGTCAATTCAAAACTAGAAGTAAAGTTAGTACCTATAATAGAATTAGAAGTCACGAATCTATTCAAAGGTTTCGGCACTCAAAAATGAGACTAACGTCATAGAGACAGTATCATTAGGAACTATTGCAAAATTTTCGAGTTACTAGAGAAAGATCTACCTATTCTCCTACCATTTGATTCCATGGGTATAGGATGTACTCTAGGAATTAGCTCCTTCCAATGTGATGAAGTTTATATGGTAGAAATAACCGAGGCAAAAGAAGAAGACACGAAGAATGTTCCAACATCCATTTTTATGAGAAAATATTGGACTCTCCACTTTGATGGAGCTAGATTTCATTTCGACGTTGGGGTAGGTGTGATCCTTACTTCTCCCGAGGGAAAGATCCTACCTTTTTCCTTTAAGTTAAACTTCGAATGTACAAATAACGGGGTTGAATACAAATCCCTCCTCCTCTACCTCATTATATCCAAAAGGATGGGCGTTGATAACATTAGAGTGCTAGGAGACTCACAATTAGTTGCAAACCAAATATCTGAGGTATATGAGACAAGAGCTAAACACTTACAACTCTATAAAATGGTGGTATTAGATCTAACCAAGGGATTTGACTTCATATCAATCAAAGAAATCCCACGAGAACAAAACCTTCTCACAAATTCAATAGCAACCTTGGAATCCCGTTTCACTCCAAGCAATGAGTTGGAAATACAAATTTCATGGTATCACTTCGTACTGAACCATTGGTGCGTAAAATACCAATAACGTTGATCTTAACACATATAGAAGTGAGAATGAGTTTACCATCCTAGATAATGATAGGGTCACTATTGGATATCTAAATTCCTATGCAGAATTACATCTCACTCATCACATAGTATATTTCTCCCTAATCCCATATTCCTCTTCCTATTTTGGAAATCCCATGATATAATCTCCCCACAAAAATCTCAAAATCTACGAGGTAGAGAATGAAGAAAGTTTGGAACTACCTCCGCCCCACCTAAATTTGAAGAAGGAAACACCTCCTTAATCAAAGGAATGATTGATATAAATATTGGAATGGAGGAAGAACCAAAGATTTTGAAGTTGGGATCCTCATTAACTCTAGAGGAAATAGAAATACATACCCAGATCCTCAAGGAACATCAAAAGGATTTCACATTTAATTACAAAGAAATGATGGGAATTACACCACATATCGCGGTACAAAATCTTGTCACCAAACTAGATGCAAAGCCAATTAAGAAAAAGTCGAGACCAATGAAGCCAAAAGTGGCTCTCATGGTGAAAGAAGAAGTAATGAAACTTCTCTAGGTAGGATTCATCAAACCAGTCGACTATTCACAATGGGTATCTAATATCGTCCCCATTCTAAAAAATAATGGGAAGATACACATTTGCATAGAATTCTAAGAAATTAACAAAGCTTTCCCCAAAGATGACTTCCCATTACCATCCATCGACATCATTGTTGACACAACAACTGGATTTGAGCTTTTGTCTCTCATGGATGGGTTCTCGGGATATAATCAAATCAAAATATCTAAAGAGGATCAAGCCAAGACTACATTTATAACTCCTTGGGAACTTATTGTTACGTTGTCATGCCATTCGGTCTTAAGAATGTTGGCGCTACATACCAATGGGCAATGACATACATATTCCATGACCTTATTCATAAGATTATGGAATCCTACATAGATGACTTATTGGCCAAGGCCAAGAAGCGTTGTGATCACCTATAAGTACTTCATATCATTCTCTCATGATTGATCAAATATGGCGTCACATTAAATCCAGAGAAATGTGTATTCGTGTAACAGAGAGGCAAGCTTCTAGGTTACATTATATCATCACGAGGGATTGATGTCGACCCAGCCAAAATTTGGGTTGTTCTTGAAATGATTCCACCATCAGATGAGTTTGATATCAAATCATTTCTTGGGAAACTCGATGCAATTTGAAGGTTCATCCCTAACTTAAGTTTTGTTGTTCATCCAATCAACAATTTATTAAAGAATTATTATAGCATTGATTGGATGGAAGAATGCAACGAGGCCTTCAAAGTAGTTAAATGCTTCTTGTTGTCTCCTCCCACGCTAATGCCTCCTAGACTAGATCATCCTTTGATCTTGTATTCATGGGCTACTGATGTCTCGCTAGCCTGCATGTTGGCTCAGGAAGATAATGATAAATGGGAATGTGCAGTTTATTTCATTAGTCAGATGTTGCTTGATTATGAAACATGTTACACACAGGAAGAAAGAGAATGCCTTGCCATAGTCTTTGCAACAAAATGTTTAAGACATTACATGTTGAATCAAGAAACAAGGGTTATTGTAAAGACAGATCACTTGTGGACATTCCTCACACAAGGGTCTTTATCTAAAAAGGTTGGATGTTTCATAACCTTAATGGGTGAGTTTGAACTAACATTTGTAAACCAAAAATCCATTAAGGGACAAATCATTACAGACTAGTTGGTTGACAATCCATTGGATGGGGTGATCTGGTAGATCTAGACTTTCCCGATGAGTGCGTATATTTTGTTGAAACCAGCCCCCCATCTCTATATGTCCTTGGTACACCGACATCGTCAATTTCATCATGGACCACACATACCTAGAAGGGGCCACATCGCAACAAAGAAGGTGATTACGCATTATCGCTACTAAATATGTTATTTTAGAATAGGTTCTCTATCATAGAGCCTTCGATGGAATGCTTTTAAGATGTGTTGACACAGAAGAATCCAAAAATATTCTTTACGAATCCCACAATGGGATATGTGGAGGCCACTTTGGTGGCCACGCCACTGCTCACAAAATACATCGATGGGCTATTTCTAGCCCACTCTAGAACATGACGCAGTAGATTTTGTGCGTAAGTTTCATAAATGCCAAGAGTTCTCCCACGAGATTCACATGCTAGCACAGGCTCTGCAACCAATCGCAACCCCATGGCCCTTTTCCACATGGGGCTTAGATTTGATAGGGAAATTCTCTCCCTCATCAATAGATGGCCATAAATTTATAATCACGGCCACATAATATTTTACTAAATGGGTAGAGGTCATGCCTCTCACCACCGTACCAGGTTTTGTAATCACTAAGTTCATTTTGAATCAAATCATTTATAGGTACGGTGTCCCACAAGTCATTATCTTAAATAATGGCACATCCTTCAAGAATGATGAGGTCCATGAGTTATGCAGAAAATTCAAGATAAACCATCACACGGCCTCTCTTTATTACCCCAAGCCAATGGACAAGTTGAAGCAACAAACAAAACATTAAAATCCATTCTCCTCAAAACAGTTAAGGAGAATAAATGGGATTGGTATTTAAAATTATACCCGGCCTTGTGGGCCTATCGAAACGTCAATAAGAACACCAACAGAGACATCCCATTTCTCATTGGTATTCAGGGAAGCAGTTCTCCCGCTTGAGGTCAAAATACCCAGTCTCTGCATCTCACTACAAGGAATCTTGGGAGAAGAAGCCTATAAAGAGGCATGCCTCTCTCAACTAGAAAGCCTTGATGAGGCCAGGTTAAACACCGAACAACGGAAACAGAGCTTATGCTTATGATGTGTCGGTAATATAACAAAAAGGTCTACGAACGAGAAATATATGAGGGGATCTAGTTCTCGATACTAGATAAACCGGATTGATAAGAAAACTAGTGAAGGAAGGAAATTTTTTCCCAAGTGGTTGGGCCCATATCGAGTCATGAAAGACTACAAAAATGATGCATATCTCTTGTGTACACTAGAAGGTGAGGAATTCAATGAAACTCTCAATTCCTTGCATCTTAAATGGTTTTATGCATAGGTCATCAGCATCACCATTTGTATATTATGTCTATCTGCATTACATTAGTCACTTAGTTGTTTCATTTTGTTCACTCATTTCGTAAATTTTGTGGTCAAGGAACTTATTCTTAAGAAATTTATTACAAGCTTCTAAAATATTGGCAAAAGCATTCAAATCATATCTCTTCAATTTTCATAATATCATCAAATGGTTTTGAAATCATCTCATCAATTCGACAGACAAAATCTTGACAAAAACCATACCAAGGCCTGCATACTTGGTCATACTCATTTCTTCTACTAGGTTAAGTTGTTCTTACCTACGGTCTATTCTAGAAGCTTCTTGGTGTCACATCTATCCCTCTTACGTCTCTTTGAAACAAGGATACTCCAAAATCACAGATCAAAAATGTCAAAGCCAAATTGAATCAAAAACACTAAACAAAAACAGAATATTTTATTTTACACACTTCTTTTCCCTACCAACCTTCGGTGATGAGCCCACATCTCTTACTAGTAGTGCAGGTTGAGAAAGGAAAGAAGTGCCCTTACTCACCTATGTCCCGCCTTCGGTGATAAGCCAATAATTCTTACTAGTAAAGTGAGATAGGGTGTAGGGGGTCCATTCATGCAAATTAATGAATCTTAGTATTTTAAAAATTCAAAACAAAGTGTATTAAGTGAAATTAAGTATCCAAATTCCAAAGAGATCAAATCCTCAAAACCAGATTTTGTCAACCAAGTTGCCATTTATGGATCTAAGTCTAGATAAACTAGAAATTAAGTTGCATTCTGAGCTATGTAGTAGTTTTTGAGTAAGGTAAGTACGTAGGTCTAAAATTTGGTTTCTGTCAATACCTTGTCTTTCTCTCATCATTTTCATTCATTCAAACTCATACAATTTGTGCCCTTCCCAACTCTCGGTGTTGAGCCCTCACATCTCACTAGTTGCATGGAGTTAGGAATGGGGAAATTTCATCTCATTATCACTATATATTCATCACATTTTTCCAAAACAAGAAGAAGCAACGAAACATTTTCCCAAAGAAGCCAAAATTTTAGTACTACAATATGTTTTCATCATCACATATCAGCATTACAAAAACAAACAAAAAGAGAAACATTTTGTTCAACATTTTTATCACCTGTCATCCATTGCATACATTCTGAAAAGCATATAAAAACAAAGATTCTAAAAACATCTAGTGTACACATGAGAAACGAATCACAAAACTCTAGATACAAAGAAGATCTAGATCCAAAAAAAATATATATATATATATATATATATATAATCGTGTTTTCCATACAATGCCATCATGCACTAGGCATGATAAAAAAAAACTCAATGAGCCTAAAAATACAAAAAAAATCATATAAACATCCAAAAAAATCACTACAAAAAGACCAAATGGCCTCTCAATCCCTGTGGGATCCCTCGGAGGGTGCACGACCACGTCTAGGGATCCTGCTACAACGACACTCTGAATGCACTGAATGATGGGAGTGCTCATGATCATGACCACTAGCTGTGGTCTCACTATGAGAATGGATCCACCTTATTAGGCACTCAACAGTCTTATATCCAGCTATCTCAGTATGAAGGGAGGACACTAACTCTGCCACCTTCCAGACAGGGGCAAACACATCAGTGTGTCGCCAATTCTAAAGGCTCTTTGATGTCCTCAGTAAGCTGATCTCGGTCTTCCCTGAAGGGAGAAATAGGGTGTTGGCACACACCTAATGAATCAAATCTCACCATCCTTGAGTAGTCGCTACAAATAAAAAGGAAATAACAAGTTAGAAAATCACCAAAAACAAACTCAAAAACAAACAAAACAAAAAAAAAAGAAATATCAACCAAATCTCTAACTAACAAGGCCAAGAAAAGAGTAGTAACTCACTCGGATCTCCAGAATCTAGGTAGGGTCTCTAGGATCTGCACTGCTGCTACAGATGTTGCTACCGACTACGGAGCCTCCCAAAATCTAGAAAGAAATGACATCCTGCCACAAACTCATCATCTCCCTCAAATTCCTGAGAAGGAAACTCCTCTGAGACCAAGGTCTCCTTCTCCGCACTCACCTCCACCCTCTCTGCCCTCAAGATATCTTGAGTTTCATGCCACTCAAAATCACTATCATCCTCCTCGGCCATCCCACCGGCCTCACCTCCAACTCCCTCTCCCATTGTCTCCTCAGTCTCCCCTCCTGTAAACTCCTCAGAATATGAGTCCACATCAACAGGCTCATCCTCCTCCCCACTAAAAGTAGGAGCAGCTCCAATCTGAAGTAAGGGTGCTCAAGAGGTGCCGGCTGCCCCTCTGGCATGAACCACCTACCTAACCGTAATAGGAACTCCAGGAGTAACCGTGGTCCAACCTCGATCTCCTCTATGACCTCCCCAGGCCTCACGAATAGTTTTGTACACTGGCCTTAATGGAGAAAGCATATCAACATAGGGGAGGTCAAACTACTTTAGAGGACTCATCAAATGGGTGGACCTCCACCCTCTCTATCCTATCTACCAACTGACATGTAGTAGATCAGAAATCAATGTAAGCATCTCCTCTCCCCATACTCCCGCCATGGCCTGATAAGGAGTGGCCTCCATATCTGTAATAGTCAATGAAGCCACTGGCTGATGTGGTGTCCTTGAGTACTAACATCCCCATCCACCTCACTATTGTAACAGCCCCTCCTAGATCCTCTCGTAGTACACCCCTCCCATAGGGGACGATACACCCATACACCCAACTCATAACTAGAATAGGATGACTCAAAGAATGCCCCTCATAACTTGACCACCCTGTATAAGTCATGATATGTGGTCCTAAGAATGTCTTCTCCCCAATCATAAGTACGGCCATGATCCTTAATCTATGCAATAATGGGAGCCCAACAAATATAAGAGAGTATCTCCTCCCTTATCCCCAATCAACCATGAGGCCAAGATACTCATAATAGCCTTATGAATGATAGGGATAGGAGAAGTAACAATAGATCAGACCTTAACCCCCTTCTTTGAGCCAAAGGAGACAACATCTCCTATATAAGTAGCCCACTGAACCATCTAAGACCTGGATCCTATTATCTTAAGAGATAGTTGCCTCCTAAGAATCGAAACCCCTAGTATATGATAAATGTCCTCCAGGGTGATAGTCCACTCACCCCTAACACTGGAAAGTGGAAAGTATTCTAGTCCACATCGCAATATGAAAATAAGTCACACAATATGTTACTGGTAAGAGCAACATGAGGAACCTGTGAAATCCTCAAAATACCAGCCCTCTGCAAAGTGTCTCGCTCTATCTAGGTTAGTATGTCTAACACTACCGGGAGCCAATCACACTCCCTCTCTCTGCTCCACCGAATATACTCCTCCTTCTGCATCCACCCAAAATAGAGAAAAAGAGCAAGTTAGCAACATAATCCAATAGATAAGCTCATCAAAAACATATAAAATTTCAAAAATGCAAAAACAATTAACTAAGGCATCTTTTTGCTTTCTATCCAAAACCCACCGCCCGTGTGTAGAGCAAAATTAGGTTCCGTGACCACCACCATCTAAGGGTGGTGGTCCTGCGACCACCCACTTGCATCACAGGGTGGTGGTCTCGTGACTACCACTCTCATAGGGCGGTGGTCCCGTGTTGATTCAATGGTGTGGGCCCTAAAGCCTAAAATGCTTTAAAATAGCAAAAATGCACCATTTTGACCAAAATAAAAGCCTACCTTATGGGCACCCCCTAGAGACTCATTTAACACTAATATTTTCAAAAATAACCCCCCCAAGACAAATATTTCAACATTTTTATATTTTAGGTTTAAAAATAATGAATTGAGAAAAACTAACTTGAGACTTTGTGGGTCGATCTCTTGCTCTCGGAGGCATGATCACGATCTCACAATGAATGTTTTGACTATACTCTCATCGAAAATGGTTACCATGGGTCCCAGAGCTCAAAATTTTCAAAATCGATACACACAAATGAATAGGAAATGAGCTCATTATATATATATATATATATATATATATAAAACTTTCTAACCTTGTTTTGAATGTTCTTTCATAGAGATGGAGTGCCGATGGAGGTAAGTTCTAATCCCCACACAAATGGTAAGTCCTCATTTTGTTTTAATTTAGTATTTATTTTTTGATTTCTTTTATATATCCACACTTGAGTCCTCTTTTCATTTTACGGATAATAGGAATCTGGATGGTGACATTGTGACACATGGGCATGTCAAGTATAGCTTCTAACTCCCCATTTCGGGACTGCCATACTCAGACCCACCATTTTATGCCCCTTCATGGCTAAAACACTTCTCTGAGGGGGAAATATGTATGTACCATAAATTGTATGTACTGTACTACTCAAAAGAGGTTACAAAAACCCCAATGATATTCAGATCTCTTCGCAAGGTGTTTGGAATCTAGAAATCATGTTGAGTATACATTTGCATCCTAAAATTACTTAATCAAAGATTTCACATGCTTTGCTCTAACCCTTTCCTCTCTTTTCCTTGCATTTTGGTCTTTAGTTACAAGCAATACTGCCTACTGGTGGTGGTCCCATGACCACTACCTAGGATAGGGCAGCGGTCCTGTAACCACCACCTTGTGCTGGGCGGCTGGCCCCGTGGGCATTTTCTAGAACTCTCCAAATCACTCACTTTCGTCAACATAAAAATCAAGTTATGCTCAACCACTCTTGCTTGCATTTAAGTTTTAACCACTGGTAAATAGTAATTCCTCTTTTTTTTATAATATAAGAGTTCAATTCAAACTTACCCTCCGCTAAATCAAAGTGCTATAAATACCAAGCTTTTTACAAGCAAATGGCCCCCTCTCCCTCTATGATTTATTATTCAATGTTTTGAAAGTTCTTCAATAAGTCTCAACATGTTTAGATTTCTA